>OW818029.2:4200000-4745000 GCA_942486065.2 Calliphora vomitoria | reverse complement strand
ACTTAGTAATTTTAAAATATTCGATAAAAGTATGGAGTACTAGCTGACCCGGTGCACTTCGCCACCCCAATTGGAAGAAAGAAATAATACTATTAAGTCTCCCTTTGTGAATTAATACTAATTTCAGGATATCATGTCTCTAGTTTCATGTTTATTGATTCATTGTAATGTGGATTCTAGGTCATTCGAAACGTATTATTAAGTAGAATAATAAAAAAAAAGTACCACAAAAGGTCCAATGGGTCATGATGCTAAAGAAGGGTACCACTAAAGTCACCTTTTGTGAATTCTAACTCATTCAGAATTATATGTGCCTAATTTTTAATTTTATTATTATAAAATAGTCAAAAAGTATTATTAGTTGGAAAAAGTACCTGTGAGCACCCTTTTTTGAGTTTAACTCGGTCAGGATCATATGTGTTTAATTTTCAGCTTATACACACAAAAAACTAATTTATCTGAACGTAATATTTAGAAATAGTCATACTGAATGCTACTAGGCGCATTTACTACGCCCCTTTAAAGTTGCATTCAAATATCCAAGATCTGATCTCTTATTTTGTTGTTTACTACGCGACGTTCAGCTCGTAATGACCAATCAAACGTTTTTCTGAACGCAACGTATTAAAACCCAATCCTTTCTACTAGCGACCTGAACGTTTTGTTCAGATTTTTAGAATCAACCAAATAATTCATCGCTGAACACACATTTAGCATAACTGAATGCAAAATTCAGTAAAGTTCTTCATAGATACCGTAAAACGTACCGTTCAGTATAGTGGGATAGTAAAAAAAAACTAAGCGCATTGTTCAGTATATCTGAACGAGACGTGGTAAAAATATATTTAGCAAATTATTTTAAAACTTTTATATTATTGCAATTGCCGGTTACAGAAGTAACGGGATTCTAAAAAAAAAACAAGAAGTGTTAAGTTTGACCGAATCTCATTTGTGTGTTGATTTTTATAGTGAGTAGTTCATATTTTATATATTGACATCCATACATTAACATTGAGCTTTGTTAGATCAATTAAATTTCTATTGCTGAAGTTAGAAGGTAAGTTGTATATATGTGCATTAGAGCGACAATCAGTTGTATGGAAAAAAATTTGAGTTCGATTTTTGAAGAGTGCCGGGTGGAATATTGTGTATTTCATTTAGAAATTCCAAATATTTCTAAATTTTACCTTTGACCTTCACCATTTAAGGGTTAAAGTTGTCCGATTTCAGTAAAACTTTCAGAGTATATTTAAAATGATCTTAACTATAAGATTCTGTATAGGTTTTACTTAAAATTTGTAACAGTATGGAAATTGCTCTCATTCGCCAAAATATGGCCAAAAAAATATTTTTTCCCGAAAATCACAAAATTTAAATCGTAGGTACGGAAAAACTGTAAGAGGTATTGACATAATTTTTTCATATTTTTATTCCCTATTATGATCTCAATAAATCCCAATGTGATGATCAAAAAATTCTGAAATTTGTTTAAGAAAATTTTTAAAAATTTGAAAATGGAGATTTGAAACTGCCTTTAAAAAAAATTAATTTTTTTGGCCATCCCTGCCAATAGGTTAACGGTATTCCACAAAGACAAAAACTCATACGAATGTAAATACGGATATATTTTAAGTAAAAATTTTTATTTTAATATTTCTTAAAATATGTTAATTTTGTTCCTACATTTCTTGTTCAAGTGGCCTGAGGCACGTTAATGGTCTGGGGAATTTTTAATAACTTTAAAATTTTTTAACCAATTTTAATCTTTTATATCTCATTAGAACGACAATTACGCACACATTTCGATTCTTATGCATTCGATTCCAAAAATAATTATTTAGTAGCAAAATTTTTACAAAAACTGAAAAATTTGCATTTTTTCCGAATTTTAACGATAATACAGTTTGTGGGTCAATTTGACCCAAAGGAGATATAGGTTTAATCTGAAAAATATTTTTTTGACTGTAATTTTCATTAATATAAATAAATCTACATATTTATGCAGAAAGTTAAGGAGTTTTACAAATTTATTTCAAATAAATAGTAAAATTTTACATATATCTGACCTTTGACCTCGATGCGCGTCCCGAAATCGTTGTCCGATTTGGCTCAAATTTTTAGTACTTATCTTTTAGACCTAGTGTCACAATATTCCACCCGGCACTCTTTGAAATCTAAAAAAAAAAAAATCGGCTGTCACCCTAATGTGCATATACCTATGTAGTCAATATTTAATAATTATTTTATATAGAAGCAGGAATCGAGTATGAATTTCGTAAGAAGCCTTTTAAGAAGAGGAACCAGACAGTGTGTATTTTAAAAAATTGTGTTACAGAAGGCAGTATAACTTTTTTGTCATCTGAGTACAGATACATATTAATAAATATAATCCTGGAAAATGCCATCATTAACGGAAAAATGTTAACACCATCTGATTTTAAGGTAATTATCGATGGCATATACAGGGAATTTCCTCAGGAAGGGTAGGTCTCGGTGAGTTTTTAGAAATAGTTGTTTATGTAAACATTTATGTATGAATAATGCTTGTAGAATATATTGAATAAATTTTGTTAATATTAAAAAACGCAGCTGGTAAAATAATAAGTTTACGTTCAGTAATAAAGAAATTGAACGCATCGGATAAAAAACTAAATTCTCGTTCAGTATTGCGAAAATTAAACGAATATAGTTAAAAGCTGAACGCCCGTTTACTTTTGCAGAAGCTGAACTCTATATAGTAAAAAGCTGAACGCACGTTCAGTTTTTTACTATTTAATTTTTTCTGTGTACCATTCGAAGAACGAAAAAATACTAATAGTTTTTGTTACCTCAATGTCATATAGATGGCTCAATGACTTTCTTTACTCAAAAGCATATCAGTAAAATAATTTAATATAATAAAAAGTCAAGTTAGAAATTTCAAAGTAATTTCCTGATTCTAGGTTCAATATTATAGAAAATTCAAAAAGTACAATTTTGAAGAACGAAAAAGTACTCCTTAATTTGGTTTAGTTCTCCTTTTTTGGTATAATAATACAAATGAGTAACCTATTCTTGATTATTTCTTTACTGAAAAGCATATTAGCCAACTTTAGTGTATATAAGCTAACTAATTTAATATATTAACAGAGTACCATTAAAATAAGTTTTCCTTTGTCCTCTTGAACACCCGTCAAGTTTGAATTTTAAATTTGTATAGCTTTTCCTATATTATTTGTTTCATAGCACTTTATATAGTTATAACAAATTATCATAAAACCAAAATAAAACCGAAACCGATCGGTTTTCAATTTTTTAAAACCGATACCGCGGTTTTAAAAATCTTCGGTTTTTTGGAAACTCTAGTTTAGAGCACATTCATATTAGACAAACTCTTGTCCGATTATGCGATGAAGCCACTGTATTTTTCTTTATATTACTATTAGAATAATGATGTATTAAATTTCACAAAATTCAGAAAACGGAATTCCACAGGATTTTTATAAGACTCATTTTTGGAAAATCGTCTGAATTTTTATTAATTATTGCTCGAAATGTGGTAAAATTCGTACTAAATGTTAATTAATTTGAGATTTCACTCTTAATTTATTAAAAATATCGATATCCTTTGTTCAACGAATATTTATTTGATCAATAGGCTGTGTTCAAAAGAACATAATTAGCATTACTATGACATCAATATTGTAAAAAATTGGAAACAAAAAGATAAAATGTTATTTTAATTAGGTTTTTGTTATTTTAATATTATTCCATAAATTCATTTAAATTTATTGTTGAGGGCTAAGCTAGTTCCTACGAGCATTTCATTGGTTGCTTAGGCCAGATCAACAGGAAACCATTTCCCAAATGCTTTAGGAAAGCTAAAGATATTATACATATAATATTATAGAGTAAATGAGAATTACAGACACTCAAGCTTAGACAAAACTCCAACAATTTTATATATTCTTACATTCCCTAAAAAAGTTAACTGCGTGATTTTGCATCATTTCTAGATAAGTATACAAAATGTGTACCTAGAACCTGCAGAAAAACCAAAGCAAATGGAATTTAACATTTTCCAGGAACCTGAAGTTATGTGTAATCATAGAGAAGTTTTAACAATATGTAAGGTCCAATTACTTTTCGTAAATTTAGCTTCTTCTTTAATAAATTTTTAAATTATCCCATTTTGTTGCGTATTTTTTTTTTTAATTTATTTAACCTTATTCGATTTGATTGAGATAAGTTTTCTAAATTTTAATTTAAATCAATAGATCATAAAAAGTGGATTTAGCACATCTGGACTCTAAATTAAAGATTAATTCTTACTGCACATCACAAATTTAATAGATTTTACCCCTTTTTCAGATAAGAATCCATATTTTTTTTTAAATAAAACAGCTTGCATTTGAATTGTGTCGAAACACAGAGATATTTTTTAAGTAGATTTAATATTTTTCTTTGGAATCCTTTTGTAAACATTGTGTGAGTACAGGCACAAACAATTTACAATTGATTTTATTTGTTTCAAAGGAAAACAATCCAATTAAAAAGTATTTATATAACAAATAGAAAATCTTTATGCGGTTGACAATGTACTCGTATTAAACAAGTGTTTTTTTGGTTTGTTATGTGATAAACTGAATACTACAAGAATAAATTGGCATGTCGGGATTTTTTTTTTTTTTTTTTTTTTTTTTTGTGCAAATATTTAACAACACAAAGGAAATACATATATATGTATTTATTGATAATAGTCATTTCAACCAAATAGATTTAAATAAGCAAGTGGATTTAAAAATCACATGGTTTAAAGCAGCGCATTATTATGATACATACTTAAATAAATAGCATAAACTCACGATTTTTAAAAGAAAAGTTTTATTATTGTTATTTGTTTGTTTACCAAAGAGTTGGTATTATTTAGATAATCTTAATATTAAGATTAATCATTTGCTTTGTCAAAATGAAGTTTAAGAAAAAACAGTACATGTTAATACGTACAGTTGCGTACACGAACATAGTACCACTAGTCAATTTTAAAATTAAAATTTAGTTTATTTCAATAATCTGACAAGTCTGTTCATTGTTTGTGAGGTAATATTTTAGAAAGATGTTTAATAAACTAACGAAATCGTATATATGAGAATAAGTATTTTTTATCACCATTGAAATAGCAGAGCATGATTATTGAATTAATGTTTTTGTTTAATATATCTTTTTAAGAGTAAAGTGAAATTTTGTTAAATTTGTTTGTCACTACATACAAAAATACATAGTGGTACCCGTTAGGACTTTGCCACACGTCGTACAGTTTGAATCGCACCAAATGTGACGCATAACTCAGGCAATAATGTTAGATTTTTTTAAATAATTTTCTTTTAAGTTTATGCATTACTAAGTTAAACAAATCGTATATATATAAGAGAATAAGTATTTTTTTTTTATCACCATTGAAATAGCAAAGCATGATTATTGAATTTTTTTTTTTTAATTTGATTAAAGATGTCAAATATTTTTTAAGAGTAAAGTGAAATTTTGTTAAATTTGTTTGCCACTACTTACCAAAATACATAGTGGTACTCATTAGGACTTCGCCAGGCGTCGCACAGGTTGAATGGCACCAAATGTGACGCATAACTCAGGCAATAATGTTAGATTTTTTTAAATAATTTTCTTTTAAGTTTATGCATTACTAAGTTAAACAAGTAGAAACAATGTTAAATAAAAAATTACACAAAAGAAAAAATGTATATCCTATTGGATAGTAATTTAGACACAATTTTACAACAATATCGGTTAAGAACTGTCTGAGTTAGGTGTTTTTTCTCATCCATGTAACATATTACCTACTGTTCTTAGCAAAATTGGTCCCAAAGAGTTTAGTTAGCTATTTCTTCAATCTATCGAGAAAAAAAAAAAATATTTTTTTTTTTTTTAACTTTTTCACTCTTTTTGTGTCTTCTTTTCAAAAATGTATACAATTTTTAAGAATTACAAAATTTATAGAAGACCTGTTTTTTTTTGGAAAATTTTAATTTTTAAACAGCAATAAAAGTTTTGTTTATGAATCGTTTTTCTTCAATTTTACATTTATATAGAAATTTGTTATCAATATGCAAAAGCGAATAAGAAATTTGTGATTTCACAATTCCCGAAAAACTTTTAAAAAATCCCAAAAATGGTGCTTCTTAGATATTTGACGTTGTTGACGGTACCGATGTCCGAGCTATTCCTTTTCCAAAATTTTTAAGAACAGATTGGAACGTTTTAATTAAAAAGCAGCTATGCGACTTGCGAAAAATTTAAATTTACATAAAAAATAAGTTTAATTCGGAAGGCTCTGTACCTCGCAGTAATACAAATTTTTAAATTATTATACTCTTCACCTTCGTGAGAAGGGTATATATAAGTTTGTCATTCGTTTGTAATTTCCACAATATAATTTTCCGACCCTATTAATATATATTCTTATAGATAGCG
Source organism: Calliphora vomitoria (assembly GCA_942486065.2). Taxonomy (NCBI): domain Eukaryota; kingdom Metazoa; phylum Arthropoda; class Insecta; order Diptera; family Calliphoridae; genus Calliphora; species Calliphora vomitoria. The sequence continues at coordinate 4,738,535 of OW818029.2, read as the reverse complement.
GATCGATAAAGCCATGTCTGTCTGTTGAAATCAATTTTCTGAAGACTTACAAACTTGATTCATACATCAATATATCGGGAATTCTTCCGGCTCGGTTGCTATTTAAAATCGAGAAAATCGGCTCACAAATGGCTGAGATATAAGGAAAAAACCGGGCCAACCTTGATTTTTGGCCTATTTTTGATATATATCTGGATTACTAAGTCATTAATATAGACAATATGGATGTCTAATGATAGATATTTCAAAGTTCACTGCAACGATAATAGATATTTTTTAACCCGAATTTTTTTTTACCAAAAAAATTTTTTTTACTAGAAATGGTAAAAAATTTATTTCGAAAAAAAATGTTTAGAAAATAATTTTGAAAAAAAATTATTATTTTTAAATTTTGAAAAACAATTTTGAAAAAAAAAAAAATAATTTTGTTTACCTAAAAATATTTAAAATATTTATTTTAAAGTATAATTTGGCGAAGGGCATATAAGATTCTGCACAGCCGAATATAGCTCTCTTACTTGTTTTTCTTCTAGAGTTCTTCTCAAAATAGTACCTTTGAGAAACATATAACCACATTATTACTTTTTTATAACTAAACATTAACGTAAGTACTTCTTGCGAAAAAAAATTCGCAAAAAAACTACTTTAAAATATATATAGGTACTGTTTTTTGTAGGGCTCTTCTAGTAGATTCTACGTATATAAAAATCTTTCAAATTGGATCGATAACAAAAATTTGGTATGATTTTTAATTTTTCATATACTCGAGTTACCTCACATTGAAGCTCCGAAGCCTCGAAACTTAAACTCAGCCACACCACCTCTATAGCCATGGAGAATTTTATTAAAATCGGACTATACGTTTAGAGGTTACAGATTTATTTCCATTTTTTTTATATTTCCATCACAGTGCAGGTCGAGTCTTTTCATAAAATCTTTAAATTTAAAGAAAGACGCGCAACATTTTTTTTGTTTAAATAAAAGACTAAATGCTGTACTTTTGTTATTATAAAGTTTAGAAACAAACAACTACAAACATATTTAGTTATTATCCATCAAAAATTAAAAATACTTTGAATTTGGAACATTTAGAAAATAAAAAAAAAAAACTTTTACATAAAAAAATCTAAGTAAAAGTTTCTTATTCATATACTCAAATATAAATTTAGCTTTTAAATGTTTTAAACAAAAAAAACATTTTTTTTTAATTGTGTTTAATTTAAATTTGTATCACTTTATCCAAAAATACGAAAAATGTATCCACTTTGCTTGACCGACCATACTTTTTTACTTGTTTTTTTTTTTCTTATTACTTAACGAATAAATATATCAAATGGAAATTTAAGTAACGTAACGTCACGTCATATACTAAGGCTAACAAATATAACAAGAGGAGAGATTTTTAAATTTTATAATTTGGAAAATAAATTTATATTACTCCAAAGGGTTTTATACAAAAAGTCTTGCCCAATTCGCAGAGTTATGTAATTTTGTAATTCAAGTCAAACTGCACTTCTGTTTTTGGTAACGTCACGCCATCGCATATTTTTGCTAATATCTTCAACTCCTTAGGGCAAATTTTTGTAATATTTTTACTGAATAAAGTGATACTTAATTACTTCGCAAATATAAAAAAAAAACTTTTTACAAATTTGTCTTTATCCACTTTGTCAATATACTACAGAAAAGGTATGTAACCTAGAATAACGATTTTAGCTACTAGTGATGTAGAATTGTCTACTTTTACCCGGTACTAAATTTAATAAATAAATATTAATAATAAAAAATCAATTAAGTGCCACTTTGAACATGATTCAAACCAATGAGCGTCGCACAGTGGCGCCTGTAGAACAAGTGAGGTTGCAAAAATAAAAAATTTCATGTGGCCCTAAAAAATACTGAATGAACCAGTTTTACAGGAATATGTCCAAAGATTTCAAATATGCTACTCTTATTACAATTAGATTTTTGATTCAGAAGATATAGCCCTTCAAATTTGACTGATTTTCAGTTTAAAAAAACAAATAATTTTATATACAGTATCTCCAAAACTAGGTGACGGATCGTCATTCTTTTTGATTCCATTGATAGATCCATTTACTAAGAAAATAATTAAAGATTGTGCTGTTTGCTTTGTGTAAATCGATATTTTTTCAATTATTCTCAACTTTGATGAAAAAAAAACTATAAATTTCTATATTTGCCATATTTTCAAAATAAGTTCTTTGATTATTCTTTTATTTTATTAAAGAATTTTTTGCCAGAGGTAAAATTTTGAAAAAAACATGGTTCCAAAAATGTGTTGCATGCATTTTTGGATAATTTATGACATATAACCGAAACACATGAAAACACATTAGATCAATGGTGCCCAAGCCCTATACTTTTGGTACTCATATGTTTTTGTAAATGCTCTTAGATATAGGCTGTGTGTTTTTATACTCAATGGAGCACTCAGCACTAGCAATATGAAATACACAAACAACTTTGTCTTGTTTGTTTTTTTGTCGATCTTCACTGTCTACATGCAAGTGCAAAGCAACAACACTTTCGTATGCTTTGCTGGTAAACATTGACGACAGCGATTATCAATGTAGATTTTGTTTTTGTTTATCGTATGGTATTGTTTAAAAAAGTTTGTATTTTATGCATTACATATATATTCATTTACGGATTGTGAACAATATTTTACAAACAATTTAAAAATAAATTAAAAAATTTTATTTTTTTAAATCTTTTCTGGAATAATTTTAAATCAAAAACATAAAAAATTTAAAATTTTAAAAAATTTTTTATTTTACTTCCTATAAAATTGATTTTTCTACAAATTTCAAATTTGCTAACCCATAAGTAGGCACCTAAAAGGCGTAGAACCCTTTTCAAACACTAATTTCATAGGTTGATCAATTATGTATCATATGCCCTTTAAATTTTCGGATTATCTAATTTGGTTTAAAAGCTATGATTTTTGCAACGAAAAAACTCAAATGACGCCACTGTGAGTCGACTGCGCTGCTTACAAATGACGCAACATTTTGTGAACTGACTGGTCTAAACTTGTTTTATTTGGAAAATATTAGAACATTTAATAATTTTGCTAATATCTTGTTCGCAACTGTTAATGAAAAAATATCAAGGATATGAAGTTCCGCAGCAAAAAATAAATAGATATATAATGCGAATTTTGTATATTAAAAGATTCTGTCTGTCTGACTTATAACGACTTTCAGGATACAAAAGCAAAAACGCACATATACACAGATTTTATAAAACATAAGAAAAATTGTTTTGCTTTAACATAAACATACCCTGCAGCCCTTGGATGTAGTTAAAAGCGGCTTTAGACGATCACATTTTACGACACTCTTTTGGGACATTATCATATTAAAGTATGTTTATTAGAGCTTTCATATAACAATAAAGCAATATGTTATGTTTATATGAGATACGGATGGCTTTATTTATTCATTTTTTTTAGATCAGATTTTGTTACTGTCTCAAAAATGTGTCATAAAATTTGATCATCTGAAGCAGCTTTAAGCGTTCAGAGGGTGTACAAGGTTTTAAACTAGTGAATTTAAACGTATATGTCAAAACTTAACATGAAAACCTGTGTAATTAAGGATATATGTAGTTAGTGTACAAGGTTGACAATTGCTAGTTCTACAACTGCAGGGCATCTTTAAATATGTACAACACATGTATTAAGTATGTATGAGTGTTTACATACCAAATGTACATACATACACTTACAAACATATGTAAATAATGATGATGTTGATAAAAATTCTTAATAGCATAAGAAACTCACACTCACACATCTCAAGTCATTTCATGAATGCACTCATGTGACTTCCTATGAGAGGTCTCCGTAGTCCTCTAAGTAAACTTATGACTATAATATTTTCCCTTTTTGCAAAGAATAGAGTGGAGCAGAGTTTTATTTATCCAAAAGTCTTCCTTATTTGTCTATCCTGTAGCTATGTATGTGTTTGTGTATGAAAAGTTTTTTGCTGACTTTATCATTATTTCAGTTGAGTTTCTATTATCCTTTAGCAGGATTACCAATGTTCCCATTTCTGGCAATTTTAATTTTTGTTTTCTTAAACAGACAGTTTTATATTAATGTATAATAAGATTTTGATTTTTTTTTTATCGGTGGGCAAATTCAAATGTAATTTAAAAATTGTAAAAATTGTGGAAATAAAATACATATTTCAAACCCCCGCGCTTATGGCACTTTGTTGGCACAAAATGCCAACAAAGTGCCATAAGCGCGAAGTTTTGCCTTCTTTAATTTGAAAAAAGTGCCGCTTAATCATATCGATTGCTCACTGAAGCTTATGGTGAATGTGTTTCATCGGTTTCAACGTGCGAGAGGTAGTTCGTGCGGTTCAGAAGTTGTGATTTTGAACCGGAAGACAAAGATCACCTAAGCCAGAGTAAAACTCAACAAGAGCTTGCAAAATTATTAGTAGCTACTCAATCAGCGATTTCAAAACTTTTGCAAGCAGCAGGATTCATCCAAAAGTAGGGACATTGAAGAGACCTCGAAAGACGATTATGCATGTCTGAAGTGCTTTAAAAAAATATAATTTTTGCACGGAATCAATAGTTGCGATGAATAGTATGTGAACAGTGTTACCGTTGAGCGACTAAAGTCGCAATTTGACCCTTTTTCAGCACCGCTGACACTTTTTGTGCCCCTTTACTAAAATGAACTAAATCTGACACTTTTTAATATTTTTGACCCTTTTTTCCCCTTTTTCAAAAAAAAACTTTTTGCTTTAATATGACATTTTTGGAACAATCAACTTAAGTATATATAAATATTTCATATATATAGAAAAGCTTCTTGCTTTTTCATGTGGTAGCAAGGATTTTGGAGCAGTAGGAAGTTTTACAACACTTCTTTATTCAAGCTCAATTCTAAGAGAAAAATGCTTTCAATTCCAATTTATTCAAGGACAATTCAAAGAGAAAAATGCTTCCAATTTGAAAAAAATTTTAGAAATTCAACAAGGTTTGTGCCCTACTACCAAAATATATTTAAAATTGTTAGTATATATTCTTAACAGAATGAATAAATTTAATAAAAATTTTCAAAGCGAATCTTCGCAAATAATTTATCTTACATCAAGCACAAAAGATATTTTATTAGACATTTTTACAAATTTTTTAAAAAAGGAAAGATAGATAGATTTTATGAATGTTTTACATATTAAAGAAATAACTAATATATATATTGGACATGAGGCTGAGGCAGTTTTATGTATCGAAAAATATCAAAAAGTTGTACCATTGAAATAAAAACAAATATCTTAAATTTTTACCAAAAGCTTTGTAATGAAATAGTAACAAGAATTGATATAAAAAAATAAAAAACTTTCAGTTTTAGAATATACAGGTCCATTCTTTCTAAGCTCAAATAAGGAGATTAATTACTATGATATAGCTTCAGAATACAAAGATGTAATTACTCAACCAGATATATTTATACAAGAATTAAAAATGTTAGAATCAAAAATTTATGATGATGATACTATGTTTTGAATTACAAACCCAGAAGAATTTTGGCATCAAATTGGTAGTTTAAAGAACAGGTTTAATGATTATTTATATTATAATTTATATGAATTTGTAACATATGTATTTACTCTGTCACATAGTAGTGTATCGGCGGAGCGAGTATTTTCAAAACTTACGTTAATGAAAAACAAGTAAGAGTGCTATATTCGGCTATGCCGAATCTTATATACCCTTCACCTTTGTTGTAGATGCATTACTTGCCTATTTTCAGCGTATATCATCCTAAATATATCAAGAAAACTTTTAAAAATTTTACATTTAATTGCTATTACTATATTGTAGAAGTTACAAACGAAACAACAATCTTATATATACCCTTCTCAAAAACAACAACGCCAAACGAAACGAAACACCAAAAAAAAAAAACAAAAACAAAATACGCAAAGCATGAAGCCAACAAACAATGAATCCAACACACATATGTTTTGTTGTCTTTTTGTCAAAGCATGCAATAAATTGTCTTTTTTTGATGAAATTTTCAGAGGTTGTCTCGGATTTTTAATAGCAAAATTCTCGAAAGCATGTCTGACAGAATTATTGAAGATTTGGATCCCGAAGATACCTGGGGTCTTCAGAAAATTGATTTCAACAGACAGACAGACAGACAGACAGACAGACAGACAGACAGACAGACAGACAGACAGACAGACAGACAGACAGACAGACAGACAGACAGACAGACAGACAGACAGACAGACAGACAGACAGACAGACAGACAGACAGACAGACAGACAGACAGACAGACAGACAGACAGACAGACGGACATGGCTTAATCGACTCCGCTATCTATAAGGATCCAGAATATATATACTTTATAGGGTCGGAAAATTATATTGTGGAAATTACAAACGGAATGACAAATTTATATATAGCCTTCTCACGAAGGTGAAGGGTATAATAAATTATCCAACAAATTAAAAGTGGACTCATAATTGTTGTGTTCCTTTTTTTTTGCTATTAATTTTCAATTCAGAATCACTTTCTGAGTCGATTAAATGATGTCCGTCCGTCCGTCTGGCTGGCTGGCTGGCTGGCTGGCTGTCGATGTAAACCTTGTGCGCAGACTACAGGTCGCATTTTTGAAGATATTTCGATAAAATTTGGTCCATATCATTTTTTCTGCCCAAGGACGACCCCTATTGAAACTGGCTGAAATCGGTTTATTATTTCACACAGCCCCCATAGAAATGTCCTACCAAAATTGGACTTTATCGGTCATAAATGTTTAATTTATATATGTATCTACACAAGTTTTTCTCTAAATAAATTTTATATATACAGAATTCTTGTCACCAAATTTTATGATGATCGGTCCATAATTAGTCATAGCTCCCATATAAGGCCTGCTTCCGATAATCACTTTAACACATAAAATGCAACATAAATAACTTTCATATAGACATTAATCACACTACCTAATTTCATGGTGATCGGTCCATAATTGGTCATAGCTCCCATATAAGGCCCACTTCCGAAAATCGCTCACGAATATAAATTATTGAAATTTTGAAAGAAAAATGTTTTTGCTCATTTCTTAGTGTAGGGTATTTATGGTCGGGCTTGACCGACCATACTTTCATACTTGTTTTTAATTGTGATCAACATTTATAAATTGGTAAAAAGCTACAAATAATTTGTAACAAAATAAAAATTTTCTTTAAGTTTTTGTTATTTATTAGATAGTCTTTTTTGCCAAATCGTTATTATAAAAATTTGGAAAAATTAAAAAAAAAAAAAAGAAAATGTATTTGTCTATATGTACATTAACATCATTAAAATATTCCACAAAAAAGTTTTTATCGAATTTTATCTAATTTTGTTTTCCTTTAAAAGTGTTGCCCCTTTTTATTGCCAAAATCCCCTTTTTGTGCGACTTTTGCTTCAAGAATCCCCTTTTTATGCGACTTTTCAAAATTTTCCAACGGCAACGCTGTATGTGAAGCCCGGCCAACCAGCCGAATCCACACCAATGTCAAATATCAAGGGCGCTAAGCTAATGTTATGTATTTGATGGGACCAAAAGGGTGCTCTATATTCTGAGCTGCTGAAATCTGACCTGACCATCACAGAGAACCTGTACCGAACGCAACTGATTCGCTAGAAGCGAGCTTTGGCCGAAAAACGCACAGAATATGCGGCCAAACATGAAACCGTAATATTCTATCATGACAATGCTTGGCCATATTATGCAATACCTGTTAAAAAGTATTTAGAATGAAGTGGATGTGAACTTTTGGCTCACTCGCTTTATAGTCCAGACCGTGTCCAGTCTCTGGGATATGCTTCACTTTGCAATAGAGTGTCAGATATTGGCTTGATTTTTTTTCGGCCTTAAAAGATGAGCAGTTCTTTTGGCTCGGAATCCATATGTTGCCAGAAAAATGGGAAAAGGTCAGGGCTAACAACAGCCAATACTTTGAATAAATTTGTATTGTACAAATGTTTCAAAATAAGAAAAAGCTAAAAATTTAAAAAACCCAATAAAAACAAGTAAGAGCGCTATATTCGGCTGTGAATCTTATATACCCTTCACCAAATTATACTTTAAAATAAAAATTTTAAATATTTTTAGGTAAACAAAATTAAAATTGTTTTTTTTCAAAATTAAAAAAATTTTTTTTTCTAAATTGTTTTTCAAAAATTAAATTTTTTTTTTTTTTTAAATTGTTTTAATTTTTTTTTTTCGAAATTTTTTGTTTTCATTTTTTTCCAATTTTAAAATTTTTTTTTTTAATTTTTTAAAATTTTTTTTTAAATTTATTAGTGAAAAAAAGTTAATGAAAAAAAATTTTTGGGTTAAAAAAAAATCGGGTTAATAAACATTTTTCCCGATTTTACCCATTGTAGGTCCAAATTAGTATAGCCTTATATACATCGTTGCAATGGTTTTTGAAATATAGATATCCATATTGTCTATATTAATGACTTAGTAATCCAGATATAGATCAAAAATAGACCAAAAATCGAAGTTGTCCCGATTTTTTCCTTATATCTCAGCCATTTGTGGGCCGATTTTCTCGATTTTAAATAGCGACCGAGCCGGAAGAATTCCCGACATATTGATGTATAAATTATGTTTGTAAGTTATTTGGGGGCTACGGAAGGTTGATTTCAACATACAGACGGACAGACAGACATGGCTATATCGACTACGCTATCTATAACGATCCAGAATATATATACTTTGTGGGGTCGCAAATGAAAAATGTAGAAATTACAAACGGAATGACAAACATATATATACCCTTGCCACATATGGTGAAGGGTATAAAAAAATGGATTTATGAACATAGAAAATTTTTAAAATTGTTTTTCGTTTGTGTTTCTGATTTAGGAGAAAAATTGCGACATTTAAAAATAAAATGTGAATCAAAGGATTGTTTGTACTCATATTTTGAAGACAAATAGAATAATAGTTAGAAAATTTATAAAACAATCACTTTCTTATCAAACCATCCACAAACCCACAAAATTGTAGCATAAAACATATTATAAATAATGTCTTACAAGTATAATTTTATGTTGAAAAACACAAATTTAATCTTTTCAAGCTTAACCAAAAAATATTAAAACTACAGTGAGGCCTCGATTATGCGTGATTCGATTAATCGGCAACATCAATTATCCGGGAAAGAAAAATATTGATTTGGATCGATTTAAATTTTTTTGCATTGATTAACCGTAATTACCTCTATTATCCGGGAATAAATTTTTTTCGATTAAAACGAAAAAGTGGAATTCCCTCGATCGATTTGTAAAATTTTTGGATATTGTGCCATCGATTTTTCGATAGCTTTTGGCGTAAGGAGTGTTAGACATTATAAAAAACAAAGGGAGTCTGTTATTGGCTTTAGAAACAGAAAAACTTTAAAAACTACTGAAGAACTAAAAGTAGATTTTGCAGTTTATGAATAATTCCGGAAGGAACGATTTAAAGGAACTCCAATTTCTTAACAGTGAAGGAAAGTCTAAAATATTCCACTCAAAATTTAAGAAAAAAACGACAAACTTAATGCTGCAAGAGAAAAATATTTAGCTGATTAGCTGCTACAATTTTTTTGGAAAAATTAAATGAATTCAAATCAAAGAAAAATCTCACCAATGAGGTAATGGAGAATGGAAAGTGTTTACTTGAGAAAATTTTGGCTTGCCACAATGAATGACAAAGTCACAAAGAAGACAAGATCTCAAAGGAGAGACTAGGCTCATTAGTTTGCGTTAATGCTGCTGATACACACAAGTGCAAAGCATTAGTTATTGGAAAATGCTTTAAAAAATGTCCATGATAATGGTTTAACAATAATTTAGTACCAGAAGTGAGAGAGAATTTTAAGAAAATCGGTCTAAACGATGATAGTAAAATCATTCTGCTATTGGACTTCAATGCTGAAAACGTTAATGTGAAATTTTTTCCACCAAATTGGACGACTTTGATCCAACCGATGAATCATTGAGAAATATGAAGCTTTAAATTTCATTATCGAAAAACTGTCATTATTAAAAAACTACTAAAAATTTGTACTCAATTAACCGGGAAAATTGATTATCTAGAATGCTCCCGGTCCCAACCATTACTGATAATCGAGGTCTCACTGTAATTGTTTTTCTAGCTGAGGCTAGTTTTGTACTGGTAGCTGAGTCAGAAACAGAAAACTAAGTTTTTGTTTAAAACAACTTTAAGTTATTTTTATGACACAATTCCAATGTTAAGAAAATTTTATAAAATAAGTGAAATACTTTTAAGTTTAAGTAATTTTTGTAATAATTTTTATAATACATACCGAAGTTGAAAAACGGCAGTATTGACATTTCTGTTTCAGACTTTAAATTGTTTTACAAAAATGTAATAAACAAACATTTGTAGATGCTGTAACATAAAGCACAAATCAATTAAACATGTCTGTTCATGTCTTTCACATTATTTCTAGTAATATTGAAAGTTTTGAGGAATAAAATACAAACAAAATAATGTCACCAAATTCTCTTGTAAGTCCACCATCAACATTACAACTGCAAGTACTTTATGTGCAACACGAAACGAAAAATTGTCATTATCATGATCATCATCTTACAATATTTATGTTGTTTGTGAAACAGTTTAGTGCTCTTTTCGATGCCACATGCACTCCACAGTCCCAATTCAACCACATCGTTCGTTATACATGTTTCTTTCAAAGAGCATTAAAATACAAAAAACAAACTAAATTAAATGTTACATGATGATAATGACGATGATGTTGAGTGAATTGGTTGGTGTGGCGGGGGTGGGAAAACAATATTGTGGCAGGATTACTTTAATGTTGCATGTTTTAAGATGAAATTTGTTATGAAATGATTATGTGAGTGTGTTTGTGGTTTTCAATGTATCAGTGTGGGAATGTATGTGTGCGAGAGCAAGTGTGCTTTTGTATTGGTGTGTGGCTGATGCCTGGTTTGTTGCCTGGTTGACTTCTCAAAGCAATAAACATTATTTATGTCCTTGTGCTCGAGTAACAGTTTTTGTCTTTGAGTATTTAATTTATTATACTAGATGCGGACTAGCACACCAAAACATACTGCTACATGTAAGTTTAAGGAAGACTTTTAAGTTATTTGTCTTTTTTAAATAACAAAAATATGTGTAAGTATTTAGTTGGGACACCTTCAAACAATTAATTTTCTTAGCTAATAAACACATCATCAATAATCTATATAAATATATAAATGTCTTTGTAAGTTTGTTTGTTTATTTGTTTGTTTATTTGTTTGTTTGTTTGTTTGTTTGAGCATCACGCCTAAACGGCTGAACCGATTTTATTTAAATTTGGAACGTAGATAGATCCTTACTTGGAAGCGTCAATAGGCTATAAATTTTTTTAATACTTGGACCAGAAAGGGAAAAAAGGGGGAAAAACGGGTAAAATTGGTACCTTTAGTTTTTAAGCAATAATTACTAAACGGCTGAACCGATTTTTACATCGACAGGGGTAGCGAAGCGCACCGGGTCAATCTAGTAAAACATAATTTTTAGCAGATTACAAAACCATAAATAAACATTTCTATAATAGTAAAATAAAATACTTAGAAATTTAAACAACCTATAAACGAAAATTATGTATGTATAAATATTGAATATTTTATAAGATTTATAACAAGTTTGCGTATTTCTGTACCAAAAAAATGAGCCTCATCAACAAAGAATATTTAACGAAGGACGGTTCTAATATTTATGACCATAAAATATTATAAATATTTTAGATTTACAGTGAATAATTTTAGGGGGAACAAATTTTAAGCATTTGTGGCTATTTATTAATATTTTGCCAATGGTTTTGCTAAATTTTGCGGCATATTAAATAACGTTAATATTTTTTAACAAAAAATTAAGTGAACTAGACATAATATGCAGAGTGAAAGTAATAATTTGCTTTTTAATTAAGAATAAAATGTTTATATAAAATTTATTTTATAAACCTTTGATAAATTAAAAACATGTTTATGAATATGTATGAGCAATAGCTTTCCAATTCAAAATTGAACTACACATCTGCTCAAAATAATAGATACACTATTGTTTGTTTTATTAAACAACAAAATTTGTATTTTTTGTAAAATAAAACAATACAAACTGAGTGTACCTTTATTAGACGTAAATAAGAAATTAAATTTGTACAAAAAAAAAACTTCATAATTAATATCAATTTTAGTTGAAATTTAAAATTTTTTTAAATTTTCAGAAATTTTGGTGCTCATAATAATAGATACATACATACATTTTAAGTAAAAACAATTATATTCTGCCTAGCATATAGAAGCATAACATTTTCCAATATATCTCTTTACCCATCTGCGTTCATTGTATTTTCAATTCTAAGGCCTGAGATCGTAAAATTTTTAACACACGTTTTTCATTAAAACTTTCAATCCAAGTATTATTTGTTATTTTTTTTTTTTTTGGATCAAGTTACCTTTGTAAAACATGTCAGTTATTATGTTTAATGTCAATTATGTTAATTTGTTGTTAATCTGATTATTAAAATGAGTGATCAGAAAAAAGTGCGTACTAAAATTATTAAATATTTTCAACAAAACCCAACTTGGTCCCACAAAAAGTTGGCCAAACAATCGAAGGTCTGCCGTCAAACTGTTTCCAATGTTATTAAATAGTATCAGAAGAACTTGTCCGTTGATATAAAACCTGGTTCAGGTAGAAGGAATGGTCCACATGATGTTTCTAAAGCCAATAAATAGAAAACATTTTCAAAAGAGCTCCCCTTACAACCGGTAGAAAAGCAGTCCGGTTAGCTCAGTACTCGGACTATTTGGTACGAAAAGTTAAAGCCAATGCTGGTTTAAAAGCATACAAGGCTCAAAAAGTTCCTAACAGGAACTCTTCTAAAAATGTAGAGGCCAAAGACAGAGCACGGAAATTCAAGTCAAATTGTATACAAAAAATATACCTGCTGCATAATGGATGACGAAATGTACGTATGAAAAATTTTTCGCAGCTTCTGTATCAATGTTCTTATGTTGCAGATGCTCGAGGGAATGTTGAAGAAAAGTTTAGGACCCTAAAGCAGACAAAATTTCCCAAAAAGTTCTTGGTATGGCAAGCAATATGCAGTTGCGGCAAAAAAGCCAAACATTTGTTACAAAGGGCTCTATAAATAACGAAATTTACATCAAGGAATGTTTACAAAAAAGGCTGCTTCCATGCATTTTATTTTTCGCCTGATTTGGCATCTGTCACTATGGTAAGAAAGGTCTTAAGTGGTACAAGAACAATAATGTGGTATTTTTACCAAGAGAGGCAATTCCTCCAAACTGCCTGGAGCTGAGTCCATTGGGCTCTTGTTAAAAGAGAATTGAAGAGAACAAAAAAAGTGTCTAAAAGTGTGGTGGATTTTAAACGGAGATAGACAACCTGTTCGAGCAAAGTGACATAAAGCACTATAAAAACCATAATGGAAGGGTTTTCGAAAAAGGTTCAAAATTTCATCATTAGTGATTAGAACTATAAAAATATTTTTTTTTTTATTATAAATTGTAACAATAATTTCAATCAAATAAAAAAAAGATTCAAAACTGTAAGTTTAGTGGTTTCATTTTGTTAACATATGTATGTTAAAAATTTTTCGATCTCAGTCCTTATACATGGGAACAACACCATTCCATGAAAAGCTCCCCCAAACCATTATTTTTCCTCCACCCTGTTTAACCGTCTTCTTTGTAAACTTTACATAGAATTCTTTACCTTTAGGACGGCGGATATTTCCTTGGCAGTCATTTCCAAACAAAATTTACCTTTGTCTCATCGCTCCATAATATATTTCGCCAATTTTTTTCCCCATCACATCCGGACCATACAAGGCGTTCTTCCCAAGTTCTTCACCATTTCACGCAATGACTTTCCTTGATTTCTCATGATGGTTTTCACAATTTTTCTCTCCTCTTCGGTACAATTGTGTATTCACATTTTTATACAAATAAATATTCCACGTTTGTAAAGGAATTTTCAAAGTTAGAATCACCATGTTCTTCGTAACAATACATATATTGTTGTGGTACACCAATAATTGTTATTTAATTTAGTTTCAAAAATATTTTGGTTACTGTAAACCTTCCTATGAGCATCGCAGTTAAAAATTTGAGTAAGGTTCACGGAATTATTTTTCAAACAACTAAGGAATGATAACCATCCAAAGTTATATTATTTACAATCATTTAACTGTCTGTAATTCTCAAGCGTTCTAAAGTTGTATTTATATAATATCTTTAGCTTTCCCAAAGCGAACAACAATAAATTTCAATGATTCTATCAATGATATTGAAATTGGGAATTTAACATAGAAAAACTAAAACATAAAATTTTGTATTCCCAAAAATCATTTTGGATCATAATATGATTTCAGTGGGTTACAAGATGATTACATTTGATCATAATATGATTACTTTGGTTATGATAACTGTTATCATTATCAATGTTATAATTATATTGGGTTATAAGATCACGTTATGATTAATAGGAAAATAAGGTATTAACAGGTATTCATCAATAAGTGCCACAGAATCATATGTAAGATATTATGGCCCAACACTATCAGCAACGCGGAGCACAGAGGGATTTTAGTGTCAAAGACCTTCTTTTTTGACTACTTAATTTCAAAAATCAAATGATGCTGTGTTGTATAGAAATGTTTAAAGATGAAATGTGCACTTATAGTTTTAGCAAAAAATTTAAGTAAAGTCCATGCAAGCGTGTTAAGCAAAAATTTACTTATTTTAAAAATTTAATATATTTTAAAAATATAGAATTTTATTAAACAAATAAAAAATAAAATATGGGGATATCATAAACCGTTAAGAAGATATGCCCAAATCTATAAGCCTCTAATTTTGATTTTTCATGAAAAAAAAAATAGTGGCCCCACTTTCCCCCAAGCTGTTGTTTTAATAAAATAAAAGTTGCGAGTGTCTAGTTTCGATTAAAAAACAAAATTAGTTCTCGCAAGTTTTCGGAACAGGATGAATGATAAATTAAATATCGAATGATAAATTAAATATCAAAAAAATGCTTATCTATGTATGAGTTCCATGGGCGGTAGGCGTGACAGATTTAATTGAAACTCGGCATGCGTTCTTTTTTTGTTTCAGAAAATGTATGTACCAAATTTCTAGAAATTTCTATTTGTATTTCAGAAATATAATTGGTATTGCTATTAGAATTTTCTGAAATACAATTAGAAAATTCTGTAATACAAATGGAAGATTTTAATAGTTTTCTTTTATATTTTAAATCTGGCCAACATGTATAATTAATCCAATATCACTCATACGACCCGAAACACGAATTGTGCATTTATTTGAAACATAGCCAGTATTAAAAGATCTTCCAAAAAAAGTCGATCGTAATATTCAGAAGTACATAAAAATAGTTATGAATTTAACAGAGAATTGTCATAGGGTGAATATTCTAATTGAAAGTCGTCATAAACTATTTTGTTAAAAATGGTTCTCATTTTTAGTTGTCTCAAAATTTGTATTAACTTATTGAATGTCATTAAAAATAACTTCCAAAGACAAGTACTTTTTCTGTGGTTAGCTAGGAACTACTTAGATTAGAAAGTTTCTGGTGTAAAAACATGTTTGCAAAAAATTTTATAACTTTGTTTCTTTGTTTGCATTAAAGGTAGCAGATCATTAAATGTGTCAAGAGTATTTGTGAATTAAGTAATGCAATTTTAATTAATCGATATCATTTACAAAGTAAATATAATTTGTCTTTATATTTCATGTTAATTACACTATGATATAAAACTTAACGAAAAACAATTAAGAAAGTATGGTCGGTCAAGCCCGACCTTATAATACCCTACACTAAGTAAATGAGAAAACTCATTATTCTTTCAAAATTTCAATAATTTATATTCGTGAGTGATTTTCGGAAGTGGGCCTTACGTGAGAGCTATGAAAATTTATGGACCGATCACCATGAAATTTGATCATGTGATTAATGTCTATATGAAAGTTATTTATGTTGCATTTTTTGTGTATACCAAAATTTTAAGGAGATTTATGCTCGTTAAAGTGATTATCGGAAGCAGGTCTTATATAGGAGCTATGACTAATTATGGACCGATCATCATAAAATTTGGTGACATAAATTCTGTATATATAAAATTTATTTGGAGAAAAACTTGTGTAGATACCTATATAAATTAAACATTTATGACCGATAAAGTCCAATTTCGGGAGTACATTTGTATGGGGGCTAGGTGAAAAAATGAACCGATTTCAGCCAATTTCAATAGGCTTGGTCCTTGGGAAGAAAAAATGATATGTACTAAATTTTATAGGAATATCTTCAAAATTGCGACCTGTACTCTGCTCACAAGGTTTACATGGACAACCAGACGGACGGACATCGTTAAATCGACTCAGAAAGTGATTCTGAGCCGATCGGTATACTTTAAGGTGGGTGTTAGACTAATATTTTTGGGCGTTACAAACATCTGCACAAATCCATTATACCCTCCCCACTATGGTGGTGTAGGGTATAAACAGGCAGTGGTTCTCATGTAGCAATTCTTTTTTGTTGGAAACCATAGAATATCCAAAATATCGTAAAAATTAAAAAAACACGGTTATTCAAATGTTGAAATAAAGTTTCCAAATAATGTCAGCTGATATAAATATTTTCTGACAAGCTTTACATATAAATTAGTTGTCATTTGCAAGAAAATATCACCAATATTTCTGATCATTTAAATCATTAAATTTCTTTTTACTCTTCAATTAAACTTTAATATTCTCATACAATGGTTTACAAATATGGATTAGAAACTTCCTGTCAAACATTACACGATATTAATTGAATAATGGCTATTCCATTCATGTAATATAATATTTGTGACTACTTTAAGCAACCCATTCGGTTTTTAAAGCTATTTAAATTCATTTCCCACACGTAGAGAAAAAAATGTAGTTGAACATGTTTACCTTAACTATTTCCAAATGTTAACAAGTTCTTGAACAATATTATGGTCACTGTAATAATTTATATGATTGCGGTAACCATAATATGGTAAAGCTATGATTCACATGATTGTAGCCATTTTGATTATGAAGGATTTACCATATTATGCTACAATATACAATGATTCATCATGAACATGAATGCTACAAACCATATTATGTTTACCACAATCATATAACTAATTATTGTGACAATAGTATTGTTAAAAAACATGTAACAAAGTTCAAAGAACAAATTTAACTTAACTAAATAGTTAAATTTCGGTCGAAAGGCATTGAATGATGCTTTCTTTCATAATTAAAGCAAATTGCTCCGCAATAATTACAGACATTTTTAACAATAAATTATAGTCTTTCTTATATACTTTGAAAAAATATAGAAATTTGTAGAAATTATAAATATGTAGTTTGCTTATGACAATTCTGTGTTAAACTCATGACATTAGTTGCTATTTTTTTGCACTTCCGAATATAACATTTGACTTGTTTGGAAGTTATTTTTCTGATATCCTTTCTATATAATTTAGGTCACGGATGGTATGAGTGATTACTTTGATTAATAAATATTTGTCACAAGTATACGATTTGATGTACGAAAGCTCTTCAAGCTCTTCTTAATCTTTTTCTCGGTGTAAACCCAAAAACAAATTAAATCATTAAGTTATACGAGTATTATTTTTAATCCTTTCAGCACCGTATTCACGTGGCGATTGCTCTAGACATATGTATTGCCTGACATTAATATCAAGATTACTTGAATGTTATAGTCCCTTATTACGTTTCTATGCTCAACAAATTAAATGTCGTGCCGCATTTTATTTACAAATCATAAGTAATCAAAAATGCATTTTTTTTCTTTTTATCAGCTTTTAATCAGCCATCAACGATTATAATACCCTTCACCTTGAGTGGTAAGGCTATATATAAGTTTGTCATTCCGTTTGAAATTTCTAAATTTTTCATTTGCGACCCCACAAAGCATATATATTCTGGATCGTTATAAATAGCGAAGTCCGTCTGTCCCACTGTATGTTGAAATCAACTTTCCGTAGCCCCCAAATAACTTACAAACATGATTGATACCTCAATATATCGGGAATTCTTCCGGCTCGGTAGCTATTTAAAATCGAAATCGAAATTAGCTCACAAATGGCTGAGATATAAGGAAAAAACCGGGGGTAACATCGATTTTTGGCTTATTTTTGATTTATATCTGGATTACTAAGTCATTAATATAGACAATATGGATATCTAATGATAGATATTTCAAAGTCCAACGATGTATATAACTCTATAGTAATTTAGACCTACAATGGGTCAAA
This sequence comes from Calliphora vomitoria, assembly GCA_942486065.2. Taxonomy (NCBI): domain Eukaryota; kingdom Metazoa; phylum Arthropoda; class Insecta; order Diptera; family Calliphoridae; genus Calliphora; species Calliphora vomitoria. The sequence continues at coordinate 4,720,108 of OW818029.2, read as the reverse complement.
ATCGGGAAAAATATTTTTTAACCCGAATTTTATTTTATCAAAATAAATTTTTACACTTAATCACTTAAAAATTAAAAATAAATTTATATTAAATTTTTTTTTTTTTCAATTAAAAAAATATATTTCGGATAAAAAAATTTTTGAAAAAAAAAATTTAATTTTGTTGACCTAAAAATATTTAAAATGTCTATTTTGAAGCTTAATTTGGTTTTAAATGAAATCGTAAAATTTCTTAAAGATATAGAAATCCAAAAAAAAATTCAAAATAAATTTCAGATGTCTTATTTTTTTAAAAAAATATTGATGTTCTTCATCGGTAATGCGGTGTTGAAAATGTGGTTGGAGAATAACATATTAAAAACTGAGCAATAAATTCAATTAAACCCACTTTAATATATGAAAAATAATTTTGAAAGAAGCCTTAGTACATAATTATTTTAGGGGTATGTGGTGAAATTAGTGAGCTTATAATGGAATAACCTTGGTATCACATTTGTTAATGTGTTAATTAACATGCTTTAATATCCACCATTTCCAGTTATATTTTATAATGTTTAAAAAAAAAATAAGAATTTTAATAATAATGTAAATTATTAAACCTTTAAACTGAAGTTAATAATCCATATTGAATTTATAGACATTTATAAAATAATATGAAAATTTCAAAATTATTTTTTTTTTCATTTATCTCAATTTCAAAACTTTAAGAAAATGTTTTCTTAAAGTTTTGAAAAAGTTTCCAAAATCTTAATCAGAATTTGTCACCAGAAATCAAGGTTGGCTACCGTTACCGTTACCGCTAAGCTGCCGATACCCCAAAAATATAATTTCAGCTCGATTACCATAACCGCTAAGCTACCGTTACCGCTAAAATACCATTACCGATATAATCGAAAAAACCGTTACCTCTAAATACCGTAACCGATATTCAACAAATAATTTTATATATAAATATAAAAGTACAAATATTTAAATTTCAATAATCAAGTTCAAGTTTAATGAAATCTACAGAATTTATTAATTCAGTGTGATATTACCGTTAACATTAAAATACCGTTACCGAAATAAGCCAATATACTGTTATTGCAAAATCGCCATTACCGAAATAACAGAAATTAATGTAACCGTCAGATACCATTTTCGGTCAACTTATTTTTGTAAATTTTATAAACAATTTAATTTTATAACACCGTTATCATTAAAATACCGTTAACGAAATAACAACAAACACCGTGACCGCTAAACTACCGTTACCGAAATAATCAAAAATACCGTTACCACTATATCAGCGTTACCGAAGTAGTTCATATTAGCATTACTTTACATTTTTACAGTTTAGAATCGCTAGCCAACCTTGCCAAAAATTATTGTATTTATATTTGTTTTCATTATATTTTATAGCTATTAAATTATTTCATGTTTTAAATCCATATTGAAGGTCACATGTTGTAACTGAATGCCGTCTTATGTGATCACCGAGAGACATACAATTTATTTAATTTTTAATGACTCTTATTTTAAACTAGATATGACAAGCGCATGATTACAACCATTATCAAAAATGTTAACTTTAAAAAATGCAATAATATATCGCTGGAAATCTCATCATATAAATATATAAAGAGCAATACATTTCAATATTAAAAATCGAAGAAAAGTAATAAATACTTTCAATGTCAGTTTTATTATTTTTTTAAATGTCGCTATTTAAAATTCTATAAAGTTATTTTTAGTCATTAAAGTTTAAAATAGTTTTCTTGCTATTGTCACTCACTGTATTTGTGTTGATATATGTACATCAAAAATGGTTTAATTTTTTATTAATAAATTACATAAATTGTTTCACTTAATCGAATTACTACAATAACCTTTAGGATTTATTATAAAAAAAAAATAATATATTTCATTAATTACATGTAATTTAGCAGGTGAGCTTTTCCCAATAAATTTTAAAAATATCTAAAAACACTTTTCTCTTTTTAGTTACTAAATTAAACAATTTGTTTATTTTTTTTTAGAAGCTTAACACTCACATTTAAATTTTTTCTTTAACTTAGAAAAATTTTTTAATATTTTTATTAACTAGTTTTATTTTTTATTCTTTTAATTGAAAATTTTAATTGATATTTTTCTTCTAAATTTAAACTTAAATATCGACGGTTACAAATTTCTTTTTAATCCATAAGTAATTTTTGCTAAGCGATTTATGTTTCCCCTTTTTTGTGATTTAGTTATTTTTATAAATTTGTGTTTTTATATTTTTTTTATGTTTTGTTTAATGGTACAATTTTTAAATTGTTACTCCTTTGGAACAACTCGACTCGTACGCGGCTAAAACAACACTGAACATTTGGCTGAAACACCACAAAATGTCTTGTGCGAGACACAAACACAGTCAGTGTTCACAGGACTTAAACACACAAACACACACACACACAGGATGCTTTAACATAAAACTATAGAAAATTACACAAATCAGAGACATGGGCAACCAACACACACACTCTGCGTTCGGTTTATTCGGTGTTAAGACATTGAAAAACGAAGAGCACACACGAGTACAATGATGGCAGCATTTTCAAGCAACAGCAACAACAACAACATTAAGAACCATTTAACATTTGATAGTTTGGTACAACAACAACAATTCTGAACGAAAATGCAAAATTAACCGCAATAAATGCTTTACAAAAAGGAAATTCAATTCAGCAACAACAAGAGAAGAAAACAATAACAAATTGGCGCCAAAATGCCAACTCTCAACTGGGCATGTGCCGTCCTATAACTGTAACCAGTATTTGAGAGCAAAACAACATAAAATACTGGTACTAAAAACATCTCCAAGGACTCGACTCTCTTGATGGTTGGGAATTTTATATTGAGAAGTAGAATAGAAGGGTTTTTCTTGTTTATGTTTCTGTTTTGGGCAAATTAAACGTCTAATAAATTCTATAAAACGTTGCTGGCTGGCTGGCGTTCATTGATAAACTGGTAACCTAATGACACAGTCCTTTAACGACCACAAACACAGACTCATAAGAGCATTTCGTATTCATACAAGTATTCGCCAACATATGAAGTTGTTTCATGTTATTTTTCTTTCGTGGCAGATTTGTCTGTCCGTCTGTCTGTCTTGTCTGTTCGTATGCTTGCGACGCAGTCAATAAATGATGAGACAATTCTTTAGGGATTAATCGCTTAAAAAACAAACTGCCACAAATAGATAATTTCGCTTTACTTGGTTTGGCTTTTTGGCCAAGCAGCATGTGAACTGATAACAAAGAACCCCTTTAGATAAAGACATTTGAATTATTGTTTTAAGACTTAATGTGACTCAAGGGCAACTAACTAAACTGAATAAAGAAAACATTTATTTAACATACTTAAGAGATTTAATCTTCTACAAAAAATAAAAACCGAAAAATAAAAAACAATTTAAAACTTTATTTCCTTAAAATTTGGCAAACGAATTTATTTTATTAATACTCTCTCATTATTTATGCCAAAGGACTTAGCTAGATGCTGGTTTTATTTTTTTTTAACAACTTTAATAAAAAATAAAAAAAACTAATCGGAAAAAAATGTATAAAAAAAAACTATACAAAACAAAACAATTACTTTTAGCATCTTTTGGTAATGCAAAATTATATTTATTTTATATTTTTTAGCGCTTTAAGAATAAAAGCAACGAAATAAAAGATGGTAATTGAAATAAAATGCCAACGATACCATTTTCTATTCTAGTACACCAAAATATTCTTACTTACTTACGCCCATCCTCTCACTCTCATTCTCAAGTTAAACGAACACGCACTTAGAAACGGACACATACTCTAATACCGTTTAGTGTTTAGTGGAATCAAATTCACACTGGGAAAAATGGTTACAAAAAAGATGGGCTATTAGAAATATCTTGAATGATCGAAATTAAATTTATTTTTTTAAATAAAATCGAAACTATAAAATACGAGGTGCTGAAATCTATAATACAAACAAACTTTTAGTTTAAAGCGGTGCCCAAAAGTTCCTTATGGAAGAGCAAACACAAATTCATTTAAAGAAAAACTAATTTTTATTCAATATTTTTTGTTGTAAAAACCACATATACAAAGAACAATGAAAAAATACACACTTTTTTAAACGATACCATACGATAAACAAACACTACATTGACGATCGCTGTCGACAATGTTTACCAGCAAAGCATACGAAAGTGTTGTTGCTTTACACTTGCGTGTATACAGTGAAGAACGACAAAAAAACTAACAAGACAAAGTTGTGTGTGTATTTCATATTGCTAGTGCTGAGTGCTGCATTGAGTATAGAAACACACAGCCTATAGCTAAGAGCATTTACAAAAAGAAATGAGCACCAAGAGTATAGGGCTTAAACTAAAGACATTTAATACAAAATATAAAAAACAAATATTATTCATAATTAAATTATTGAAAGCAATTGAAAACAAAATTTGTTTAAAACACTTAGTGAGTAATTAGAAAAAATATTTTACAAAAGCAAAAATTATGAAATTTTTGGTAAATTGGTAACAAAATGAGAGCAAATCGCTTTGCAAAGCTTTAATTATTTTTGACTATGGATTTATTGTATTGAAGCGTATTTGATAATGGCGTATTGACTAATAACACACCCAGAGAAAAAATATAGTTGTACATGTTTATCATAATCATTTCAAAAGTTTTTTTTTGACAATATTATTGTCACTGTAATTGTTTATATGATTGTGGTAACCATAATATATAAGATTGTAGTAAATAAATATATATGTATGGCAATCATATTCATCATTGAATCATTATATCATAATATGTTGTTCTCAGAGTATGATAACAATAATCCGAGAACAACCCAATATGCATTGAATCATAAAAGACAAGGTTGTGTACTATCGCCAACATTACTCTTACTAGCACTGGCTATGGTAATGTCGAAGACAAACACCGAAGAATCGGATGGCATCCAATGGTATTTTAGTCAACGTCTACATGACCTTGACTATGCTGACGACCTGTGTTTATTGTCGCATACACTTGTTGGCATAAATGATAAGATGAATAAATTATATGAAAGTGGCCTCAATGTTGGGTCTCTTTGTAGAGTTTGGCAGTCTTCCTATATATCAAAAAAAAATCTGAGTACTTAATAGAAACGTAAAATCGGTCTTGCTATACGGAAGTTTTGAAGGTTACAAACTCAACCTCCAAGACACTACAAGTATTTGTGAACATTGGTCACACCCTAAGAAATGAAAACCAGGATATAGCCAAATCATGTTTACAGTGGAATCCCCAGGAACGTCCAAGAATAACCTAAGATCGGTGGAAGAAGAGTTTAGAAGCAAGGAGTTCTCATGGACACAACTCAGACATCTTGTCCAAGACAGGATAAGATTTAGAAGTTTAATTCAAACACTAAGGACTGAGATCGTAAAATTCTTAACACACGTTTCTCATTAAAACTTTTAACCCAAGTATTATTATATTTTTTTTATCAAGTTACCTTTGTAAAGCATGTCAGTTACTTTGTTTAATGTCAGTTATGTTCATTTCATGTTAAGCTGATTAAAATGGCTGACGAGAAAAAAGTGCATACCAAAATTATGTAATATTTTCAACAAAACCCAACTTGGTCCTACAAAAAGTTGGCCAAACAATCAAATGTCTGCTATCAAACTGTTTCCAATGTTATTAAACAGTACCGGGAGAACTTGTCCGTTGATAGAAAACCTGGTTCAGGTAGAAGGAATGGTCCACATGATCTTTCTAAAGCCAAAAAAATATAAAACATTTTCAAAAGAGCTCCCAACACCTCCGGTAGGAAAGCAGCCCGGTTAGGTCAGTGCTCGGACTATTTGGTACGAAAAGTTAAAGGCAGTGAAGGTTTAAAAGCATACAATTCTCAAAAAATTCCTAACAGGAACTCTGCTAAAAATTTAAAGGCCAAAGACAGAGCACGGAAGTTGAAGGCAAATTTTATACAAAAAATATACCTGCTGCATAATGGATGACGAAATCTACGTTTGGAAAATTTTTCGCAGCTTCTGGGTAATTTTTTTATGTTGCAGATGCTCGAGGGGATTTTGAAGAAAAGTTTTGGATTCAAAAGCAGACAAAATTTTCCAAAAAGTTCTTGGTATGGCAAGCAATATGCAGTTGCGGCAAAAAAGCCAAACATTTGTTACAAAGGGCTCTATAAATACCGAAATTTGTATCAAGGAATGTTTACAAAAAAGTAAGTTTCCATTCATAAGACTTCTTAATATGTCCACTTATTTTTGGCCTGATTTGGCATCTGTCACTATGGTAACAAAGGTCATGAGGGGTACAAGAACAATAATGTGGTATTGCTTCATATTTGTATCAAGAGAGGCAATTCCACCAAACTGCTTGGAGCTAAGGCCAGTGTAGAGATATTGGGCTCTTGTTAAAAGAGAATTGAAGAGCATAAAAAAGGTGTCTAAAAGTGTGGTAGATTTTAAACGGAGATGGACAACCTGGTCGAACAAAGTGACCTAAAGCACTTTAAAACTTATTATGGAAGGGTTTTCAAAAAAGTTTCAAAATTTCATTATTAGTGATTAAAACTATAAAAATATATTTTCTTTTTGTAAATTGTAAAAATAATTTCAATCAAATAAAAAAAGATTCAAAACTGTAAGTTTAGTGGTTTCATTTTTATTAACATATATGTATGTTAAAAATTTTTCGATCTCAGTCCTTATATAATTATTTACGTTCCATATATATTACTAAACATTGTTGCTAGAAGCTCCAATAGGAGTGGCGTATTTACTTGTAAAGGGTTTTCCAACAAGAGTTGGATGATATTGATCTGGACAACGTTTACTTTCAACATTATGGCGCTACGTGCCACACATGCAAAAGTTTCCGGACCGTGTTATTTCTCGAAGAGGTGATTACAATTGGCCACCGAGATCTTGTGATTTAACACCTTCAGACTTCTTTCTTTGGGGCCACGTGAAAGATGAGGTCAAAAGGCCAGCTTCGATTCAAGACCTCAAAGATAGAATTCGTGAAGCTATTTTTTTTATGGAAAATTTTTTGAAAAGGATATGGTTCTGTAAGCGTGGTCGTGGTGGCCATTTGGCTGATGCTGTTTTTCATTATTAACGGCATACCTCTTTATTATGAAATAAACATCCGATCATTTATCACAAAAAATTCAATTTTTCTTTGAATATCAAAATAACACCGCTTGTTGGAAAACCCAGTACAATAAATGCGTTAACTAAAATAAAAAAATACATCATATACTTAATTAATACAATCATATATATGGTTGATATAATCATGTTAATGGTAACTTAAACATTGTTCTACATTTTTCTTTTTTTATATGAAAACTTTTCGGTTCTGGGGGGAATTAATATTTCACACCCTATGAATCCGCGTCTGTTGTAAGGGTAATTTTGCCAATGAGCTAGGTGGAAAATCTTAAAAATATCAAAGGGCAGAGTGATGAGTTTTCTACCTATAGGTTTCGATTTATGTAAATATGTAATTTTTAACTTCTTGTATGATACATTGTATGTAATCATTTTTTGAATCTTCTGAATATCAAATAAATAATATTGTGTGCTACGTTGATGTTTAAGAGACGTTTGGAACATGTTAAACTCCATGGATTTCAGGAAAAACGAAAATTTAAAGTTTAAGATTTTTGTAAAACTTTACTTACCCTTAAACCAACATGCAGACAGTATGTAATGGCAGAGTATTGAGCCTTAAACTTTTGATGTAACTGAAAATAAAATATAAAAATTTAAACAATTTATTAATTCCACAAAGTATTATAAAAAAAAATAACACAAAATTAACATAATTTGATGTGGGTTTTAAGTATGTTGAAAATGTATAGAAATTCCTTAACAATAATAAATCATTCCATTGTTTTGTTCATTTCTCTCCGTGTAGGTACAGAAAATAAACAAGTAAATAGCAAAAATAAAAAAATAGAAAAAGAACATTAACTGCAAATCTTTGTATACCGCAATAACACTCGCATAACAATAGTTTTCATGGAAACTGTGCTGACTGACCCCCATTCCCTTTCTCCCATTGCATACGCCTTACACGAAGAACAGATGGAATAAGTATAATGACACATACAATCAGCATCAGATAATAAAGTGGAAACAAAAAACCAAACAACAATTTCATCAAAAAGAAAGAAACGTCGAAAAAAAAAAACATAAAATTGTATTCGTGTTTACTTCAATACTTCTCAGTACCCAGTAGTTCAGTTACAACAAATACTTAGTGCTTGAGAAAGAAAAAAATAATCAAGTTAAATATTTAATTTTGATGACAAAATTCACTCGTATTCATGCAACATTTTTATTACTAAAAGAGAACAGAGTGGCAGAGAATAAAGAATTTAATAAATAATTCTAATAACTAATAACATGTTGAATATTAATTAGCAAGTTTTTGTTTTCATTTGTGTCATAATGAAAATTAAAAAAAATTAAATCAGAAAGTTATGAGTTTTAATATACATAAGTTTATTTTTAGCATTAAAACAAAAGAAATTAAATTATTTGTTTTTCTTTTAAATTTAGTCATTCTAAAATAATATTATTGCTGGGAGGAAACAAACATTTTCGACATGGCATTGGACCTTACCCATTGTTGGTAAGGTCCATTGCATTGTTTTAATTATAAGCCATTGTATGGTTAACAAAACATACAAATTCAGAGATCGCGACAATAAAAATTTCCTTTTGTTACTAAATTGCATTATCAATTTGAATCAGAGTATGAAAACAAACAAAACATTTCGTAAACTTCTGCAAAATGTACAAAACTAATGAAGATTTTTAAATTGTATTGTACATGAGCAAAACCAAAACAAAAACTTTTCAAGTGACAAAGAGAGTAAACGAAACAATTAGCTTTTCACTCATCTGCATTATTTAATTTACCGTTACAATTGTACATTTGACTGCAAAACAAATAGAGAAACATATTTTTATACCCTTCACCGCGAGTGTGCAAGGGTATATACAAGTTTGTCATACCGTTTGTATTTTCTACATTTTTCATTTGCGACCTTACAAAGTATATATGGATCGTTATAGATTGCGAAGTCGATATAGCCATGTCCGTCTGTATGTTGAAATCAACTTTCTGTAGCCCCCAAATAACTTACAAACATAATTGACTCATCAATATATCGGGAATTCTATCGGTTTGGTCGCTATTTAAAATCGAGAAAATCGGCCCACAAATGGCTGATATATAGGGACAACCTCGATTCTTGGCCTATTTTTGATCTATATCTGGATTAATAAGTCATTAATATAGACAATATGGATATCTAATGATAGATAATTTCAAACTCCATTACAACAATGCATAGAAATTTGGACCTACAATGGGTCAAAATCTGGAAAAATATTTTTTAGCCCGAATTTTTTTTAACAAGTATGAGAGCTAGTATATTCGGCTGTGCCGAATCTTATATACCCTTCACCAAATTATACTTTAAAATAAAAATTTTAAATATTTTTAGGTAAACAAAATGAATTTTTTTTTTTTCAAAATTGTTTTTCAAAATTAAAAATTTTTTTTTCAAATTGTTTTTGAAAATTTAAAAAATTTTTTTGTTTTCAAAATTGTTTTAAATTTTTTTCCAATTTTTTTTTTAAATTTTTTTCCAAATTTGTTTTTAATTTATTAGTAAAAAAATTATAAAAACAAATTTTTTGTGTTAAAAAAAAATATTCGGGTTAAAAAATTATTTTCCCGATTTTGACCCATTGTAGGTCCAAATTAGCCTTATATAAATCGTTGCAATGTATTTTGAAATATCTATTATTGGATATCCATATTGTCTATATTAATGACTTAGTAATAGATATAGATATATATATATATAGGTATATTTCAAAAATAGCCCAAAAATCGAGGTTGTCCCGGTTTTTTCCTTATACCTCAGTCATTTGTGTGCCGATTTTTTTCGATTTTAAATAACAACCGAGCCGGAAGAATTCCCGATATATTGATGTATCAATTATGTTTGTAAGTTATTTGGGGGCTACGGAAAGTGGATTTCAACATAAAGACAGACAGACGGACATGGGTATACCGACTTCGCTATCTATAACGATCCACAATATATATTCTTTGCGGGGTCGCAAATGAAAAATGTACAAATTACAAACGGAATGACAGACTTATATAACTCTTGCCACTCATGGTGAGGGTATAAAAAATTTAAAAAAATATTGGAAAAAAATTAAAAAAAAAACAATTTTGAAAAAAATAGAAAAAAATCTTTTTTAAATTAAAAAAAAAAAAAAATTTTGGAAAAAAAAAGAAACTTAATTTTGTTTACCTAACGATATTTAAAGTTTTTATTTTAAAGTATAATTTGGTGAAGGATATATAAGATACCCCACAGCCGAATATAGCTCTCTTACTTGTTTTTTTTTCGTACTCTGTTCTCTATTGTAAAGAGTAAATCAATTACCAAACGTTTGTTAAATGTCCACGGTGGTCAATTCCAGCTTCTTTATTTTAGCATTAAAGTTTTTCAAATTTGGTATTTGAATTAAGAATTGCATGAACGATCGCTAAATATTTCGATGTTCAAATACAGGGTTTGGCCAAAAAATCAAGGACGTTCTAAAAGTATCAAAAAAAAAAAAAATAGCATGTATATAAAACAAATTTGTTTTAACGAAATTATTCGTTTCATCCTTGCTATTAAATAGTTGTACAGAGACTATTTGAAATACATTCTAAGAATTAAATAATTTTAATCAGCTTGATACCTATGAATATTCTAATAAAGTATTCAAATGAAAACAGAGTAAAATATCCTTCAATTTACTTCATGTGAAACCCTTATTCAGTGAAAATAGCCATTATTGCATATTATTTGTATAGTGTTTGTAAGAATTGACTTAGAAATCATAACAATCTTTTCATAAAAGTCTTTAACGTTTCCCTTTTACTAATCCATAGTTTTTTTTATAATAAAAAAATACTTTAACTTTTCAGTTTAATTAAAAAGGTCTATTAACTTCTTTATGTTTCGTTATAATTTTCAACTTCATTTATATGAAAAAAAAATATATAATACTAGATTGACCCGGTGCGCTTCGCTACCCCTGTCGATGTAAAAATCGGTTCAGCCGTTTAGTAATTATTGTTTAAAAACTAAAGGTACCAATTTTCCCCGTTTTTCCCCCTTTTTATCCCTTTCTGGTCCAAGTATTGAAAAAATTTATAGCCTATTGACGCTTCCAAGTAAGGATCTATCTACGTTCCAAATTTCAATAAAATCGGTTCAGCCGTTTAGGCGTGATGCTCAAACAAACAAACAAACAAACAAACAAACAAACAAACAAACAAACAAACAAACAAACAAACAAACAAACAAACAAACAAACAAACAAACAAACAAACAAACAAACAAATAAACAAACAAACTTACAAAGACATTTATATATTTATATAGATAAACTAATACCCCACTAGTTTCTGTAGATTTCTTTTTTTTATATTTTAAGTTTCCATGCAACATTAAACAACGAGGTACAAGAGCTAATAACTGCTAATGAACTTTTTAATGTTCGACCAGTAGAACAAAAAACTACATATTCAAAAGAAAACTCTAAATGAAGACAAAGATATAAAGAACTTAAAAACAACTACAACCTGTACTTGTAAATAACAATATTATCCTATTTCTTTTCTGTTCTTTCTTCACTTATGGACTTGAATATTTTTGCTAAAACCCCAAAGAAAGCAAATGTAAGTGTCCATGAAAATACAGAGCTGGATGACTTTTGTGTTGCAAGTGCTATCCCGTTGAAGCTGTTGTTATTGTTGGCATCAGCTAAGAATGAATATAGAATTGTAGAATAATAATTGAAAATTGCAACTTGTTTTATATGACTTCCGCAGGAATTTAGCTTTTAATTCTTGGCACTTTTTTCTACAATGTTACTTTTTTTGTTTGTTATTATTTCTATTTCTTTCTCAAAGTTTTATGTTGTTGCTGCCTTTTTTTCCTATTATTTTTTTATTGTTTGTTAAATACACTTTAACAATGTTTTTCCTTAACAAGTTTTAAAAGTTTTTACTTGTTTTGGGTTGTACTTTTTTTATGCGATTTTAGCAAGCGATAGCTGGCGTTAGCCATACATTCTCGTTGGTTATCAACATGCAACACATGCAGGTGCAACAAGAAATGGTTGAAAGAACTAGAGTTGGTACAATTTGAATAGGAAACAAAAAACCGTGGCAATAGTTGAAGTGGTGGTAAATTGTTGCTGCAAAAAGCTTGTTTTGTTATGTATATATGGGTTATTCCACGATTTACTAAAACCTTTAAAAAATCACTTTGGAAAATGAAAACTACTTGAGATATTAAAACATAATTTCCGTATTCTCATATCACTACATTTATTAAAGAAGTGATAAAAAAAAATTTTAAAATTTCGCAAAATAATTTCTTACAATTTTTAAATTGTTTAACGCTTATTAGACTCGGAGGTGGGAATCTAAAAATCGGTGTCTTTAATTTATGTTGCATTTAATTAATGACATTTTCAAGGCATTTTTTTAAAAGAGCATAACTTTAAGAGGTGCTAGCATTCACCTCTTAAAGTTATTATAACCTAAGAATTCGGATTCACATGTTTTCTTTTTTATGGTCTACGAAACTAAAGAGAAATACGATTCTCCAAAAGTTCACATTTTCCTCATATATAAGTAAGTGCCCCCCAGTTAATAAAAACAATTTAATAAATATATCAAATGAAAGCAGTTTTAAAGGGATTTAAAACGACGAACATAGTCACTTTGATCGACAATGGACATACTTTGATTAAAATATTGTTTAACTCAACTTTTTGAAGAAAATTTTAAGAAAAACTATGTAAGTAAAAAGGTATTTGTACAATACGTTTATATAGGCCAGACAATTAGTATTAATTTAACCCTCTAATGCAGGGGTGCCAAAAAGTTCCTTATGGAAGAGGAAACACCAATGCATTTAAAGAAAAACTAATTTTTATTTTTTGTTGTAAAAACCACACATACAAAGAACAATGAACAATGAAAAATACACACTTTTTTAAACGATGCCATACGATAAACAAAAACAAAATCTACATTGATGATCGCTGTCGACAATGTTTACCAGCAAAGCATACGAAAGTGTTGTTGCTTTGCACTTGCGTGTATACAGTGAAGAACGACAAAAAAAACTATATTCATATTGCTAGTTCTGAGTGCTGTATTGAGTATAGAAACACACAGCCTACAGCTAAGAGCATTTACAAAATCAAATGAGCACCAAGAGTATAGAGCTTGGGCACCCTTGCCTTAAACCGTTACAAAGTTATATAACTTCTAAAGTCAACATTTTCTTTGACTAATAAGTAAGAGCACACAACCTATTGAAAGAACACTCCGCCAAGTAGTAGTACCATAATAATTTATAGGCTATACAAATTTCCAAAATCTACTGTCTTTAATTTATATTGGATTTTCAATACATTTTTTAAAATTTTCAGCATTCAAATGAGCATAACTTTGAGAGGTGAAAGACTAGTAAACTAAGATTTCGAATTCACATGTTTTCTTTTTTATAATCTGCTAAACTTGAAAGAAATACGATTCTCCAAAAGAAGAAAATTTTAAGAAAAATTTAACCCTCTAATGTCTAAGCATGCCTCAAGGCACTTATCGCAAAAATGCCAATAAATGCAAATATAACTGATTTTTCATTTCAAAAACTTTCTAAAAAACGTACTTAAATGTTTTAATAAGCCTTAAAACGTCTTAAAAGCTCTCTTCTTTCTAATTTACACTTTTTACAAACTAAATGCATTAACAACCAAACTAATATGGGAAATCCATGTTGAGTTTTCAAACGTTGATTAAAGTGTTTTAAAGTTTCCCGATTGCAATCATATTTTTTTCCATATTGGAGTAAAGGTAAAGCAGGCAAGCTACTCTTTAGATACGTGATTAATTGATGAGTGCCTTCAGGCACTCTTGGGCATTGCAGACTAGTTTTGCTGCCTCTATTTTTCCCTCATATAGCAAAATGCTGTTTGGTTTTCTTTGCTCTGATTTGCAATTTTTTACATAAAATTTTAAAAATGGCTGGTCGAGTGAACAAACGTTTAAAATTATCTGATTTGAGTGATGAACAATTAGAAAAGTTGTTTTCAATAAAGTTAGACAACCTGTACTAACTAAAACCCGACTATGTTTCAATCCCTAAAGCCCAAAGGGGTTCTTAAGGTACTTATTTAGTTTTTCCCACCTGGCAGGTAAACTATTGATTGCACAAACTTTAAAATCTTGCTTTAGAAATCAGATGACCAAACGTTTTTATGAAAATCTGCATGATTTTCATAAAATACAGGACTGCCTGGCTTTCACATAAAACCGGGCTTATTTTAAAATATATTTTTTACCAATAATAATTTGTTTATTGGCTGTATGCGGGATTTTTAATTTTTTAGCTTTTATTTTAAAACATTTATACAATTGCTCAATTCACAAGGGGTCTTATCATTCATATTGTCATAATGTCCTAATATATCACGACTCGGCGGCTCGGCTTAACCGACTCTTAGGCATTCGGCATTGGTCTCTGCTGGTTCGTTACGATAACACAATAAACATAGCATAGAAAGTAGTACTATTTTAAGAAATTTTTTGCTTGAAAAGCAAAAAAAAAACCATTGTGAAATATTAGGACATTCTGACAATACGACATGATAAGAGACCTTGTGAATTGACCAAATATATATTTATTCAAAGCATTGGCTATTGTTACCTATGACCTTTTCCCAACTTTCTGGCATCATATTGATTCCAAACCAAAAGAACTGCTTATCTTTTGAGCCAATATCGGATACTGTGTTCCAAAGTGAAGCGTATCCCAGAGTGACCATTTTGCTACCATCGAAGCAAGCAGTAGTCGGACGGTGCAAGGTCTGGACTATACAGCGGGTGAGGCAAAACATACCAACCATTTCATTCTAAATAGATTTTAACAGATATTGCAACATGAGTGTTGTTATTATGTAATATTACAGTTGCATTTTTCGGCTAATGCTCGATTCAAACGAATTGGTTGTGTTCGTTACAGGTTCCCTGTGATGGTCTGGACACATTTCAGCAGCTCATAGTAGATAGGACCCTTTTGGTCTCACCAGATACTGAGCATTACCTTAGTGTCATGGATATTTGGCTTTGGTGACGATTTGGCTAATTGGCTAATTCACTAATTCACATACGATCTTTTACGCTTCAGGTTATCGTAATAGATCCATTTTTCATCACAAGTAATGATTTGGTGCAAAAAGGATTTTCTTTTATAGAGTTGAAGCAGCATTTCAGACATATAAAATCAAGGTCTCTCAGCTTCATTTCGTATGGCACCCGATTTCCCTGCTTTTGGATGATCCTGCTATTTGCAAACGTTTTGAAATCGCTGATTGAGTAGCTACCAATGATTTTGCAAGCTCTTGTTGCGTTTTACAATAATCTTCATTTGGTATTTTTTGTCAAAAACACCACTTCTGAATCGAACAAACCATCATTCACACGTTGAAAACGATGGAACACATTCACCAAGTGGCACTTTTCTTTAAATTAAGCCAAACAAAATGTGGAAATATGTTTTTTATTAAAAAAAAAAATGATTTTTAAAATACTTTTGAATTTGCCCACCAATAATAAAAATCAAAATCTTATTATACATTAATATAAAACTGTCTGTTTAAGAAAAAGAAAAATTAAAATGGGAACATTGGTAATCCTGCTAAAGGATAATAGAAACTCAACTGAAATAATGATAAACTCAGCAAAACGTTTTATACACAAACACATACATGACTACAGGACAGACAAATAAGGATAAATAAAACTCTGTTCCAATCTGTTCTATGCAAAAAGGTACAAAATTTATAGTCATATGCTTACTTAGAGGACTACGGAGGCCTCTCATAAAAAAAACTTTGTTGTTGACACTATTATGTTCAATAACTAAGTGAGAATAAATGACAGATATGTACCCTTCAAAATTGCATATAAGTTATTAAAAACCAATACCGCCTTCAAAAGATATGTCATCTACTCTAAATATGTAGTTTTAAGTCATACATCTAATATTAAGATAATCACCCGACTACATCGTACATGTTATTAATAGTATTAAAAATTCTTAGATTGCCCAGTGCGATTAAAATCCTTCCAATTTTATTTTGCATATAAAAGGGTTTTCCAACAAAAGGTGTTATTTTGAATCACCCGGTATTTCGGTAGCTGTCACTTTTGAAGCTTTTATTGTTTGACATTTGACAAGTAGAAACTACGCCATTACTAAAAACACGCATTGAAATTACTAAAATTCACTTAAAAAATGGTGAAAATCTTGCAGTCACAGTTCGCAAAACTAAAGCAATTTTGGGTCGTCGTGAAGCACCTTGTCGGACGGCAATACAGAAATTGGTGAAAAAATTCGAGCTGTTAGGACAAGTTAGTGATGTAATGAATAAAACGTCGCTCAAGAACAACTGAGAATATTGCTGCTGTAGCCCAAAGTGTTGAAGAAAACCCATTCCTCGTCGTTCTTTGGAATTGGCCATTCCACAAAAGTCATTACGCCGTATCTTATGGTCAGAGTTGGATGATATTGTTCTGGACAAAGTTTACTTTCAACAAGACGGCGCTACGTGCCACACAAGCAACGAAACCATTGCTCTTTTACGGCAAAAGTTTCGGGACCGTGTTATATCTCGAAGAGGTGATCACAATTGGCCACCGAGATCTTGGGATTTAACACCTTGCGACTTCTTCCTTTGGAGCCACGTGAAAGATAAGGTCTACGCCAACAGCCCAGCGTCGATTCAAGGCTTTAAAGATAGAATTCGTGAGGCTATCGAGGACATAGGGCAGCCACTTTGCGATTTGGTCATGGAAAATTTCATGAAAAGGATATGGTCCTGTAAGCGTGGTCGTGGTGGCCATTTGGCTGATGTTATTTTTCATTATTAACGGCATACCTTGCTCTTTATTATGAAATAAACATCCGATCATTTATCTCAAAAAATGCCAATAAAAATGTATTATTTGGGATGTGAATTATATTTTCATTGGTTTCAAAAACTTATAAGAAATGCGGCAATTACTTGTATTTTTTAATTTTGCAACTGTAATGGAGTGCCCCATACTTATGTTATTTGCTCATATAATTGTGTTCACTTAAAGTTATTATTTTTACATAAATACCATAAATGTTTAAAATTTTAAGAGAGTGTAAATTTAGTACAATTTAACACAAAGTTTAAGCTAAATTACGGTTATTAAAAATTACCTTTAAAGGGAAAAAAACATGAAATAGCTAAAAAGGAAACTATGCAATTATGTATAAGTATTTAAAAAGTACTAAAGAAAATTGTATTAAAATCATAACATGGCTAACACTGCTTAAACTAAAGATTTTATATAGATTTTTTGCAATTCGGATTTAGTAGAGGGAATTATATTCAAAGTTAATTTGTCCACCCCTTAAATTGTGCTGTCTTACTAAAGTTTTACTAAATTTCATTTAATGTCATTATACAACTAAATACCTACTAAGTATTTAAATTTAATATTTAATTATGACATTACACTTTACAGTTTTCCATAATATGTATTCAAATTTGTAGAACCAACACAATACACCTTCAAAAGTCTTTGGCCGAATGTTGAAACAAAACCAAAAATATCCTTTAAAAGGACCCAAATTAAATTATTTAAAATGTTTGCTCTTTTGTCTCGAAACAATGTTCTTCTCACGACCAAAATAAAAACAAAATTCCCATTTTTTTTTTTGTTAAGTATAAAAGAAAAACATACAAATTTGTATGTTTTTATATAGTGGATTTCATATATTCCTTTTGGTCGGTCCCTTATAATTTTTATTTTGTTGTTGTTCACATTGTTGGCCTTGCTGATGTTGTTGTTGTTGTGTGGCAGTAATTTGTACCCTTTTTGTTTTGGAGGGATTCCATACAACGACATGCATTGTGTTTTGTGGCAAATAATGTTTTTTTGTGTAGATTTTGTACCTTTTTTTTTTTTGGACATTTTAAGTTACAACATAAAGCGAGCATTTTATCGTTGGTGGCATGTGGTCTATTTCAGTTGTTCATACCAACTCATATTGTTGCTGTCACAGACTGACAACAGCACAGCTCAATTCATGTTGCAAAAAGAAAAATTATGTGGAATGTGTGAGTGCATGTTTCGGTGGGGGGAGGGGGGATGTTGTGTGTTTTTGTATGTGTGATTGCTAAAATTAGTGCTGTTGTCGCTTTAACGCTGGGGTCATTACAAAAAAGATTCATTGCAAAAGTTCAGAAATGTTGTTGACCTGTAACAATATTTTAAAAGCATCAACAAACTGTACAAACAGCAACTTATGAGATTAAAATGTTAATGCATGTCGAAATTATTTTCATTTGATATTTGTAAACAAACCAATTAACAGATAAATTGAATGGAAAACAAGTAAGAAAGTATGGTCGGTCAAGTCCGACCATATAATGCCCTACACTGAGTATGAGCAAATCATTATTGTATTAAAATCTAAAAAAAAATTTCGTCAATGATTTTCGAAAGTGGGCTTTTTTATGAGAGAATTGATCAATTATGGACAGATAGTCATTAAATTTTGTAGAGTAATTTCTTTCCTATAAGACATTTTTAAGAGATTTATACTCGTTAAAGTAGATGTGCTTAATAAAAAACTTAGTTGTGGGAAATTTTTTTTTGATTTCTAAATAAATCAAGCATTTCTGGCGATAAAGTATTATTTCAGAAGGACATTTATATGGGGGCTAGGTGAAATAATGGACCGATTTTTACCAGTTTCAATAAGCTTCGTATTTGGGCCAAAGCTAATACATGTGTCAAATTTTATCGAAACTGCGACCTGCATTTTGCGCACATAAACAGCCAGCCTGACGGCCGGACATCATTAAATCGACTTAGAAGGTGATTCTGAGTAAGTGGGTGTTAGACTAATATTTTTGTGCGTTACAAATATCAGCACAAACGCATAATACCCTCCTCACTGTAGTGGTGTAGGGTATAAAAAACGAGAGCAACAATTAGTTGAACTTGTAAAAAACAACATACAAATATTTAAATTAGCCAAACAATGTCTATAAATATTTAATGCAATTTGCTTTAAGTATTCTCAAAAATACATGTTAATTTAAAATTGTGTTGGTGTTAAGATAATTTCTGTTGTTCCGTGAAATCTCCCCGAAAATAAATTAAATGAACACACAACAATTTCAGTTAAAATTCGAGAAATAAGTACTAAAAAGTTATGACTGAAATAATATTTAAACTCAAAATCAACATTGGCTACCGACACCCCTAAAATACACTTTTTGAAGTTGTTCCAAACTCAATAGTTCTACACGCATTAAAAAAAATATTGTTGTGCATGCTTTCTGTAACCATTTCAACGTTTGTCCATGTTTACTGTAACCATTTCAAAATTTTTAAAAATATAGTCACAGTAACTATGTATATGATTGTGGTAACAATAATATGGTTAATTTACGATTCACATGATTGTATCAACCATATATATGGTTACAGTAAACATGTATATGTCTGTGACAACCATTTATATCATTAAGGTTTTACCATATTATGTTGCTTTCGGCTAATCTGAGAACAACATATTATGTTAAAATAATTCATCATATAAATGGTTGTCACATATACATAAAATATTGTTAAAAATGTTGAAATGGTTACAGTAAACATGCACAACTATGTTTTTTTCTTCTGCGTGTAGAACAACTATAACTAAAACCAATTCAGATTCTTTGAAAACATCCATAGAACTAGTAATAGCGCAACTACTTCTAGAACACGTTCTGAAGTTTAATAGGAACTAGTTATTTAGAACTGGTGCTAGACTAGTTCAATAGAATACAAACTAGTTCCGAAACAATTTCGTAGAACCAGTAAAAACTTTGAATTTTTTGGGGGAAAAATTTAGAAAAATGCTATATAACGATGAACAAAAATGAAACACATAATGGCTGAAGACGGATCTAGTGATCTAATTGATTTAGAAAATCTGAAATATTGAGATTATTGAAAACAATTTACATCGATTCTTTCTCTAAATATTTCTTAAGAGGATTCATCGTGGACATTTATAAAAATGAATGCAACAAACTTTTAATATACAGTGTTGGAAAAAATAATAGAAACGAAAGCTTTGTTTTCAAATTTTGTAAGTATATTAGTCAAGTTTAGTTTTGTTAAAGAAAATGTATATGCAGTTTTGTTTATCAGACATACAACATAAGAAAAAACATAATCATTCCTCTGATTAATATTTTAATACATTATATGACTAACAATGTAAAGAGTCAATATTTTTACTGGAAACAATAATAGAAACGCCTAAAAGGATTAAATTTTTAAAGGCACATCTTTTTATTTTTTGTTAAAAAATTATTTTATTTCAATATTTGGTTGCTCTAGCTTTGTTTTACACAACTTAATTTCATCTGCGACTCATGGAATCAACCAATTTTTTTACAAACGTCCTTGTCAATGGAAAACCACTCTTCCTGGAATTTTTTCCCACAATTCGTCCTTATTTTTCGGACTGAAACCCTCCGGCTTCCTCTTGAGCACTCCACAAAGGTGTTTTATTGGGTTAAGGTCCGGTGACTGCGAAGGTCATTTCATAAGAGGTACTTTGTTGACAGCAAACCAATCCATTGCCAATTTTGAAGAGTAGTTCAGATCATTGTCCTGCTGTAACACCCATCTCAAGGACATTTCTTAACCAGCAAATGGAAGGATTATGCTTTGGAATATATTTACGTAGTCCAGGGTGCATATTTTGTTCTTTATCCAAAATATTGGACCGACACCAGAATAAGAGAAACACCCCCATATCATGATGGATCCAGCGCTGTGTTTGACGGTTTTAACGGTTCTGGGTTTCGTAATGATTCCATAAAACTGGTTGCAGAGATGACAATTTCAAACAAAAATCTTTAGACGCAATGTCAAATCTTTAGTACTAGCTACACACAGCCTCAAAAAGTGAGTTAACACCAGTGAATTTTTTTATTTAAATATTTTTTTTTCAGAACCGAATCTATTATTCAGCCCAATCCCTAACAAACCCAAACTTTTAAATTTCAATCGATGGATAGGATTTGAGATCCTCATTATCTTAAAAAAAATCAAATAGTTTGTCAAATTATTTTTAATGTTTGTAATTTTTTCTTGTAATTGAATTACGAATGAAATAACCATTATCATTAAAATACCGTTGCCGAAATAAACCAAAATACCATTACTGTTAAGTCAGCATTACCGAGATAATCCAAATTAGAAAACTACTTAAAGGAGAGTCACACTGCATGTATTCCATATGTATTGGGACATGTATTCGATGCATCAAAATTCACGTTATACATATGATTCATAAATTTCACGTTCACACGTGCATATGTAATTCCGTGTTACAAAACCTCTATTAGTTTATAGAATTGTTGCTTTTAACTATTTCAAAATACACATTGTTAAACACACGAAAATGGAACATGCTCTAATTGCCAAAAATGTCATAAGACCAATTGTGTATTTTACATACACAATTGGTCAATTCACAAGGTATCTCATCATGTCATATTGTCATAATGTCCTAATATTTCACAATGGTTTTTATTGCTTTTCAAGCAAAAAATTTCCTAAAATAATACTACTTTCTATGCTATGTTTATTGTGTTATGGTAACGAACCAGCAGAGACCACGCCGAATGCCTAAGATTCGGTTAAGCCGAGCAGCCGAGTCGTGATATATTAGGACGTTATGACAACATGACTGCTAAGAGACCTTGTGAATTGACCAATTGTTTTATATGGATCACACGGTATGTACATGTTTACATGTGGACAAATGTCCCAATACATGTTACAATACACATGCAATACATGCCGTGTGACCCTCCTATTAGAGATCAATATCATTCATTGAATATAATTCCTGCAAAGGCGATTTAGGGTAAACTCTTTTTTTGAACATTATATTAAAAAAAATTTATGTACGTAAATTATAAACCTTTTATAATATTAAAGTTTGATTATTTATAACTGCTTAAATATTCATGTCTCTTCACTTTGCCACTTCGTTTAAACTGAAAATGAATGAAATATAGTTTTTATACCACCCAATACGTTCAATTTATTTTTAATGAAAACTCCCTTATAAATATTTAAAGTATCATTATATTCTTACTTCTATATGTCTGTCTGTAACAATATGTATGTATGTATGTATTTTTACTTGTATGTGCGTTTTTATAAAATGTCTTCAGATTGATCGAAATCAAAATGTCAAAGACAATTGCTTTTTATTTTTATTTTAAAACTTTTCATCTTTTTATATTCAACATATTTATGTGTATTTTATGAGACATTTAAATTTTATTTTACTGTATTTCTTTTAAATGTTACTTAATATAAAACAACAAATTCAGCAGCTAAAGTAAAATTGTACAATTTGTTTTGTTTTACTGTTCTTCCGTTATAAAAAAGGGCACGCATACAAACATGTATGAGTTTAAGTAAACAGACACGTTTGAAATATATGTATATGTTTCCGTATATTAGACCTGCCCTTAAAAAACTGATTTACCTTGGATGCGTCTTATTTTGCCGGAAATCGATTTAAAATGTTTACATTAGGTAAATAATGGAATTTTTTTGATTTCTTGAAAAATTTTGCTTTTTAATTAAATATTATTTACATTTGAAATAAATTTGATCTTCTAGAGAAAATTATCTTTGAAACAATGTATAAAATATGAATATCGAGTGAAAACTAATAAGGATGTTATTAGCATTGTTCCATGTCATATCCCAGCAAAGCTTGGAGACTGTCCCGAACAAGTGATTTCACCTATAACTTAGGGTGACAAATAGTTACATAACTAATTACGTGACTAGTTATACGAACACGTGCTTATCCTAAGCATGGAGTAAATTGACAATACAATGCGACTGTCTGATAGCAGGTCCAAAGTCGTCAAGGCATTGGATTCAAATACCGGTTACATAGAGTCAGTTACCTTGCTAGCTACCTAACTGGTTATTTGATCAGTTACATAACTAGTTATTTTATCATGCGTGGCTACTAATAGACCTCAAATAGTCAGTTAAATAGACATCTCAAGACAGTTTAGATTACTTCTGGTGGGTAAAATAAATACTTTATAAAGAAAAGTGACTACACTCTAGGTTACTTGGAGACACTAAAGTGACAATTGACTTCACGCCAGGTTACATGGGATGTCAGTAAATATATCAACTGAATTTGTATAAAACCAGTTTCCCAAATAATTTCTCTAGCAGATAAATATAAATATTTTTGAAGTAATTGGAAAAATTACCATTATCAATCTTCAATCAACTTCCGGCAAGGCTTGTATTTATCCGATTCCATTCAAAGAAAATAAATTTTTTAAGAGCAGGTCCAATATATTTGTACACCACACACACGCAGTTACTATAAATAACTGTTTATATGATTTTTATAACTCCAGTAAAAGAAAAATCCGCATACAATGTTTTATAACATTTTACAACATACAATTGTACGTAGGTTGTCCTTTAAGGACGTTGAGTATTATTGGCAATAGAGCAACAACTAAACAAGTAAGAAAGTATGGTCGGTCAAGCCCGACCATATAATACCCTACACTAAGTAAATGAACAAAAACATTTTTCTTTCAAAATTTCAATAATTTATATTCGTGAACGTTTTTCGGAAGTGGGCCTTATATGGGAGCTATGATCAATTATGGACCGATCACCATGAAATTAAGTGGTGCAATTAATGTCTGTATGAAAGTTATTTATGTTGCATTTTATGTCTATACCAAAATTTTTAAGAGATTTATGCTCGTTAAAGTGATTATCGGAACCAGGCCTTATATGGGAGCTATGACCAATTATGGACCGATCACCATGAAATTAAGTGGTGCAATTAATGTCTGTATGAAAGTTATTTATGTTGCATTTTATGTGTATACCAACATTTTTAAGAGATTTATGCTCGTTAAAGTGAATATCGGAAGCAGGCCTTATATGGGAGCTATGACTAATTATGGACCGATCATAATAAAATTTGGTGACATGAATTTCGTATATATAAAACTTATTTTGGAGAAAAACTTGTGTTGGTACCTATATAAATTAAACATTTATGACCGATAAAGTCCAATTTCGGGAGGACATTTGTATGGGGGCTAGGTGAAATAATGAACCGATTTCAATAGGCTTGGTCCTTGGGCAGAAAAAATGATATGTACCAAATTTTATCGAAATATCCTCAAAATTGCGACCTGTATTCTGCGCACAAGCTTTACATGGACAACCAGCCAGCCAGCCATACGGACGGACATCGTTTAATCGATTTTTTCGATCGATACAGAACGCTCTCTCTGGGATACGCTTCACTTTGGAACAGAGTATCAGATATTGGCTTGATTCGTTCTTGGCTCAGAAAGTGATTCTGAGTCGATCGGTATACTTTAAGGTGGGTGTTAGACTAATATTTTTGGGCGTTACAAACATCTGCACAAATCCAATATACCCTCCCCACTATGGTGGTGTAGGGTATAAAAACGTTTAATCTTTTGAGGCCAAGAACGAATCAAGCCAATATCTGATACTCTGTTCCAAAGTGAAGCGTATCCCAGAGAGAGCGTTCTGTATCGATCGAAAAAATAGTAGTCGGACGGATAGTGGTCTGGCCTCGTTTTTTGGCCAATGCTCGCTTTAAACGAATCAGTTGCGTTTGGTACACGTTCCCTATGACTGGTCAGATTTCAGTAGCTCATGAGAGTAGGACTTTTTGGGTATCACCAAATACGGAGCATTACCTTAGCGCCCTTGATATTTGGTTTTGGTGTCAATCCGGGCTTCTCATACAATGATTCGGCCCAGAAATGATTTTCTTTTATAGCATTCAAGCATCATTTAGGACATGAAAATTCAATTTCCCTGCTTTTGGATGATTCCTGCTGCTTGCAAACGTTTTGAAATTGCTGCTTAAGTAGCTTCCAATGAGTTTGCAACTTGTTGAGTTTTACAACAATCTTCATCTAGGTCTTCAAACATTTTTGGCTGGCCTGGGCGATCTTTGTCTTTCATGGCAAAATTCAAATAATTGAAGTAAAGCAATACTTCTCGCATATGACGCTTTGTTGGCACAAAATTCTATATATTCGAAGCAAAAAACATTATTGTTTACACCAGTGTTGCCAGGGGTACCTTGGAAAAAGTTACAACTTTTCTCCTTAAAAGTTAAATTTTTTCATAAAAAGTAAGATTTAGAAATTCTTCCCAAATAAATCGTAATTATCTTATTCAAGATTATGGCATTCGATATAGAACAAGAAACATATCTGTGCGAAAATATTCTTGTAAAGCTGTGTGTTACTCTAGAGTCTAGACTTGATTTAAATAAAAACTATCTTGTTACTGCTGGACTTAAAATTGTATGGTTGTCCAATTAAAAGGAAGTTTGGTATTTTGTCTACTAGGTGTATGAAATGACATCTACAGTAATTACATACGATATTTTCAATAGACTTGTTCTAAAAACAGAGTTATGTAATCCAGCCATACAATTTTTTGTATCTGACGAAATCTTCCAATTGCACTTCCAAATTCGATATTACCAAGCTCAAGAGTACATTACTAAGATCTTTGGCATTTCCAGATTCAGTCTCAAAATGATCTAGACCTTGGTGTTAATAAACTACAAATAAGTCACACTATTGTTTAATAGAAATGACCGTGGCATGAAATGCATTTAAAGTACTAAAAATGTGTACTACTTTTCATATTGTACGTTACTTGATGATAGGATGAAAAGTTACGAAAATAAGGTCCAAAATAGGAAAATTATACATTTTACGTAGAGGGTCGAAAAGCTACGAAAAATGTAACAAATGTAACCAAACGGCATCACTGGTTTACACCATAAAGCTTAGTACTCTATTCAAAATTTCGTGCGAAATGCTGTCAAACTACGTATAAAATATTTGCAATGAAATACATGCGAAATAGTTTCGCAAAAGCAGTACTCTGTTCTTATTATGGAAAACATTTATATATATATTTAGAACTTTAAAATATCACTGAAGTGTTGTCTGGTTTTTCACCTCAATTAACTTCTGTGAACAATTTTTTTCAGATTTGAAATGATTTTAATCAAAACAACGTAATAAAATAAGCAAAAAAAAAAAAAATATTTTACACATTTTAAATATTTTCAAATTTGTCGAAAATAATTAATATCGAACTCTCAATTAATGAGTTATGATAATATATCGCCAAACAATTTGATTAATATTGTTGACTTGATTATTGTTAACAAATAAAGCGTTTAAAATATTGACATCTTTTATTTAGTTCACTAAAATTTTCTTTCAGTGGAGCCCTCTTTCGCTCACCAACACAGTTTTAGTTTTAGCTTTGGGCATCTCTGATTTACATGTATTTTGTTATTGCAAGACTTAGGTTTTGATATTAAAAACAAAAACTACGTTCATTTTTGGGTGCATTTAAAAGTCATGCACCCAAAATATACGAAATTAAGCTAAATTGTCTTTCGATGTTATTTCGGAATTCAGCCATTGATTTCTGAATTTCCTTTTGCATCGATGGTTTTTTTACTACTTTTAACGCTATATGGAATCGATTTCTATAAATCTTCCACTATATATTTGCTTATAATGTTTTTCGGGAACTAAATTCAGAATTTTTGAATGTGTTTGTTGCTTTCCGAATAAATTTGATATAGCTGCAACTCATATTATTAGTTTGACGAAGAAGGACGTCTTTAAAACTGATTAAAAGATTATTTCAAAATGGTTATGATTTTTGGTTGATGAAGCTTTTGAATATAATATACATTATAAACGTTTGCATTTACTGCTAATCTGCCATTGGAAAAAATAGTACACTGATCCCGAAATCTCTAATTGTCAACTGCAACAAAACCTATCTAGAAAACTTAGTTTTACTTTGTATATTCATGGATGTTTTTTGTATTTCACATTTAGAATATTCGAGACTAGCACTAAACCCGGTGCGCTTCGCCACCCCAATTGGATGAAAGAAATAGTACTATTAAGTCTCCCTTTGTGAATTAAAGCTAATTCAGGATAACATGCCTATAGATTCATGTTTATTGAATCATTGTATTGTGGCTTCTAGCACATTCGAAACGTATTATTATAATAAAAAAGTACCATTTAGACCTACATTTTATATGCCCACACATGATCATTTTTATAGAAAATGTTAAAGAAATGTACCACTAAAGTCACCTTTTGTGAATTCTAACTCATTCCGAATCATGTGTGCCTAATTTTGAATTTTTAGGTTTAATTTTATAAAATAGTCAAAAAATATTATTAGTTGGAAAAAAGTAACTGTGAGTCCCTTGTTTAGATTCTTATTCGGTCAGGATCATATACTATTCGAAGAACGAAAAAATACCAATTATTTTTGTATCCTCAATAACATATAGATGGCTTAGTGACTTTCTTTCTTTACTCAGAAGCATATAAGTAAAATAATTTAATATAATAAAAAGTATCATTAAAAGAAAATGTACCAATTTTCCACACTTGAACCACCGTCAAGTTTTAAATCAAAGTAATTTCCTTATTCTAAGTTCAATATATTAGAAAATTCAAAAAGTACTATTTCGAGAACGAAAAAATACTTCTTAGTTTGGTTTAGTTCACAATTTTTGGTATCATAATACAATTGAGCACCTTATTCTTGCATATTTCTTTAGTGAGAAGTATATTAGCCTACCATAATCTATTTAAGCTAACTAATTTAATATATTAAAAAAGTACCATTAAAAGAAAAAGTACCAATTTTCCTTTATCCTCTTGAACACCCGTCAAGTCTGAATTTAAAATTTGTATAGCATTTCCTATATTAGCATTTCCTATATTATCATATCAAACCGAAACCCGAAATTTAAAACCGAAACCGTGGTTTTGAAATTCTTCTTGAAATTCTTTTTGGAAACTCTACTATAAATGTATTTAAAAAGTACTATTACAACAAAGAAAATGTACCGTAATGTCTCCAATTTAATTTTTACTCACTGAGGAGCATATATTTTATATTTCTAGGTCCATTATTATAGAAAATTCAAAATATACCATTAGAATAATGAAAAAGCGCCATAATGTTCCCAGTTATAGAATCCTACTCGCTCGAGTCCATATAATATTGTGTTCATGTTCCTAGATTTATTATAGAAAATTTAAAAAGTACCATTAGAATAAAGAAAAAGTATTAAGTATTCTCTTTGAATTTTCACTCACTTAGAACCATATGCAGTTAATTTGGTATTTCTAAATCCATTATTAGAGAAAATTCAAAAAGTACCTTTCTAATATAGAAAAGTAGCATAAAGCCCCCACTTGTGGATTACCAATCGGTCGGGATCATATAAGCTTTATTTCACAATTCTAAGTTCATTGGTGAAGAAGATACAAAAAGTACTATTCGAATATAGAAAAAGTACCATAAAGACTCCCCCTTAAATTTTCACTTCCTTATGACCATATATGTTTAATTTTATGTTTCTAGGTCCATTATTATAGAAAATTTAAAAAGTACCATTAGAATAAAGAAAAGTACCAAAAAGTCTCCTTCTAGAATTATCATTCACTTAGGAAATTTAAAAAAGTACCATTATAATAAAGAAAAGGTATCACGAAGTATCCCCTTGATTTTTCACTTACTTAGTACCATATACGCATAATTTCATATTTATATGTACATTATTACAGAAAATTCAAAAAGTACCATTAGAAAACAGAAAAAGTACCAAAAAACAGCCACTTGTAGATTCCCACTCACTCGGGTACATATAAGCTTTATTTCATGTTTCTAGGTTCATTGTTGAAGAAATTACAAAAAGTACCATTCGAATAAAGAAAAAGTACAAAAAAGTCTCTCCCTAAAATTCTCACTCACCTATGACCATATATGCTTAATTCCATGTTTCTAAGTCCATTGCTGTAGAAAAGTCAAAAAAGTACCATTAGAATAAAGAAAAAGTACCATGAAGTGTCCGATTGAATTTTCACTCACTTATTACCATATACGCATAATTTCGTACTTCTATGTCCATTATTACAAAAAAATCAAAAAGTACCATAAGAATATAGAAAAAGTACCAAAAAGCCCCCACTTGTGGTTTCCCACTCATTCGGGTCCATATAACCTTTATTTCATGTTTCTAGGTTCATTGGTGAAGAAATTACAAAAAGTACCATTCTAATATAGAAAAACTGCAATAAAGTTTTCCCCTAAAATGCTCACTCACTTATTACCATATATGCTTAATTTCATGTTTCTACGCCCATTATTAAAGAAAATTCAAAAAGTACCATTACAACAACAAAAAAGTACCTATAGTTCAGTTCTCACATTTTTGGCACCTAAATATTGTCCCCTATTCCTAACTCTAACTTCACTCAGATACATATCAGCTAACTTTAATGTCGATAAGTGAAATAATTTAAAATATTAAAAAAAAGTACCATTAGGAAAAAAGTACCAAATACCCTTTTCCTCCTTGAACACCCCTCAAGTTTGAAATTTAAAAATATTCCATTTTGCCAAAATTGTTTATGCTTAAAGACATGCCTCAAACGATTAAAATCTGTGTTAATGTGCTCAAGAAAAATAAGTTTTAAAAAAAGTACAAAACTGTTTTCCCGGATTTGGACAAATATACATCTTGTCAGTCGAGTTCCAAATAGCTTTCTGTTAGTTAATTTTTGCATGAATCAAGGAACCAGTGTTAAAAATTTATCAAAATTGGCTGAAAATGTTAAATAAAATGTATTTTTCCGTTTTTACCCCCTTTTTGGTACCTTTTTTATCCCCATTGTGGTGTTAGAATTGTATCCAAATAAATTTCTGTATCATGGTGGGAGCTTAAAATAAAATATTTATATGTCTTCATCAATTTGTAGAAAAATATAGTTTATGAAAAAATGTACCAAAAATAAACACAATTTTTATCCCTTAAGGGATCGAATTTCCAAAAAGTACCAAACTTATATTTGTTATTTTTTTATAAGTAAAGAATATGATTTTAAATTTGTTTGTATGTTTATTGGTTTAAAAGATACATATGGTGCCAAAAAAGTACCAAAATACAGTTTTTACCCGTTTTCTCCCCTAAAGAGTCCGAATTTTTAAAAAGTACCAGACACCTGTCAGCTTATTTTTTAAATGGAGTAACACGATATCGTAATTTTGTTTGTGTCTTCATTAGTTTTGAAGATATAAGGTTACCAAATTTACCCGTTTTTACCCTTTTTAACCCCTAAACGTTCGAGTTTCCAAAAATCCCTTCTTATCGGATCGTTTTGGGGAGGGAGGAACCCACAGTTAAAATTTCATGATTCTAGCTTCAGTCGTTTGGGCTGTGCGATGATGAATCAGTCAGTCAGTCAGTCAGTAACGTTACTCTTTTATATATATAGATAATAACTAGATTGACCCGGTGCGCTTCGCTACCCCTGTCGATGTAAAAATCGGTTCAGCCGTTTAGTAATTATTGTTTAAAAACTAAAGGTACCAATTTTACCCGTTTTTCCCCCTTTTTATCCCTTTCTGGTCCAAGTATTGAAAAAATGTATAGCCTATTGACGCTTCCAAGTAAGGATCTATCTACGTTCCAAATTTCAATAAAATCGGTTCAGCCGTTTAGGCGTGATGCTCAAACAAACAAACAAACAAACAAACAAATAAACAAACAAACAAACTTACAAAGACATTTATATATTTATATAGATTGCTTTCTATCCATTCATTAACTTTTGCGACTAGTAAGATCCATATAACTAGGTCCGTCTGTCTGTCGAAATGAACTTTTCGAAGACCCAAAATTACTTACACTTAATTGGCACATCCATACTTCTTTAAGTTTGTTAAAATTTCTATTAATTTGTCAAAAATTTGTGTAGCCCTATGAGCTAATGAAATTTTATTCAAAATAATACGATATTTTTTAGAATCCTTTTATGGTATCAATTAATATTTTTGGCATATTTATCTTTAGTAGGCTTCGTTTTAAGAAATAATTTTCGTTCATCTAGAATCTGAATAAAGTTTAAAAATAACAAAATGTATTCAAAGGACATACTTAAATATTTAAAATTCATCATCATGAACACAAAGTCTGTACTATAAAAAGTATCAGTTGAATGAACTTGAAACCTTAAAAAAGAAAATTGTTTCCTTTACAACCTATATATATGTTTATGTATTCATAGGTATAAAGCCATATAATGAAAGTTAAACCATAAAAGAAGACAAGTAAACCAACATTAAACAGTGTCAACAGGTAAGATAAAATGTATCCTTTCTCTTATGCCCCATAAGGAAGCGCAACAAACAAATATCTCACACACAAACTCATACGAAGCACACATTTATTTATTACAGGTACATAAACTGAAAAGGCATTAATGTAGTAAATTGGTCACTTAGGTCTCTTTAGAATGAGTTCTAAAGGCAATCTAAATCAAACAGTAAAATACACACACACATGCATACATACATACATACAAACAAACATTTCCAAGCACAAACTTAGCCACAGATACTTATTAGTATGACTTCTTTCCGTATATGTACTTGCAACAAAGCTTAGTTTTACAATTTAGTTGCATGTGTGGTAAAAAAGCAAAATAAAAAGATTCTAAATTGTGTATTAAGCTGCACAAAGAACTGAAAGGAAATGAAGATATACACACAAACACACTCACACTATCTAGCTATTAAAGTTAAAAATATGTGAGGTAGTGTTTGGTTGCATAAAAACATGCATTCAAAAAGAGTATTTACTCGTATATTTAGTGTTTTGAAAGGGCTTAGTTTGAACAATAAATTGCACACAAATATAATACAGTCCCCAGATACAGGCACAACACTAAATGCAACGACAAAAAACCAATTATACTCTTCATAATTATCATCAATGTACATTTTAATTTAAACATTTCACGTGAACTTGTTTCTTACAGTCGTGGTAATTTAGTCACAATTAAAAAAATACATAATAATAAACAAGTAAGAGAGCTATATTCGGCAGTGCCGTTTCTTATATACCCTTCACCAAATTATACTTTAAAAAAAAATTTTAAATATTTTTAGGTAAAAAAAATAATTTTTTTTTTCCAAAATTTTTTTTTCAAAATTGTTTTTTTAATTTAAAAAAAAATTCAATTATTAGGAAAAAAATGAAAGACAAAAAAATTTGTTTGGTAAAAAAAAATTCCGGTTAAAAAATATTTTTCCCGATTTTGACCCATTGAAGGTCCAAATTACTATAGCCTTATATACATCGTTGCAATGGACTTTGAAGTATCTATCATTAGATATCCATATTGTCTATATTACTGACTTAGTAATCCAGATATTGATCAAAAATAGGCCAAAAATCGAGGTTGTCCCGGTTTTTTTCCTTATATCTCAGCCATTTATGGCCGGAAGAATTACCGATATATTGATGTATCAATTATATTTGTAAGTTAGTTGGGGGCTACGGAAAGTTGATTTCAACATAAAGACGGACATGGCTATATCGACTTCGCTATCTATAACAATCCAGAATATATATACTTTGTGGGGTCGCAAATGAAAAATGTAGAAATTACAAACGGAATGACAAACATAGTATATATACCCTTGCCACTCATGGTGAAGGGTATAAAAATGTCTGAAAAAAGTTTTCAATCAACAATCTCATTTAGCAGCAGAAATATAAAAATTGACTATAGGGATAAAACAAAATTACAAGGTGCTAAAATATGTATATTTGCATTAACATGTCAAATGACCTAGTGCAGGTTGCAGGTCTAGTGTGTATTACAAAACCGGTTTCAAAAGTTCCAAAATACCCTAAAATTTCCGAGATATGGGTAAAAGTATATATTTTTTTGGACCCGAAAATTTAAACATTTTAAACTCAAACAAAAAAGAAACACAAGTAGTCTATTTAAAAAATTAAAAACTCGGAATCCATCAATTACTACGACGACTGCTACCTTCACATTTTAGTAGCACTAGTTGTAGTAGTAGCAAAAAAACAAATTTAAAAGTACCAGAGTGATTATTTTTGTAATGCTACCTTAAAAAAGAAAAAGTTTTAAAGTAACAGAGTAATTTGTTTTCTGTTAATTCTGCTACTTTTAAAATTTAGTAGTAAATGTAGTGGCAGTAGCAGTTGACGTAGTAGAAGAAGTACCAGTTAAGTAGCAGTTGAGATAGCAATAGAAGTAGTCAAAAATAAATATTTTCTGCAAAAAATTTATATTGTTTGTTGTTGTTGTGAATGTATATTTGTATAAGATGTTCGTGTTGTAAACAAAAGTTCGGCTTTTTCGTTAGTATGCACATAGTTAGCATCGTTTTACTCACACATTGTTTCAAAGCGTTGCCATATTATTTACTTGAAATAAAAACGAATTCTAAGAAAACAGATTTACAACTTTTTCCACAAAATGTTACCCCTCAAGAGTTAAGAAAACCAACTAGCTCAATAATTAATTCTATAATTTAACAAGTAAAAGAGTTATATTCGGCTGTGCTGAATCTTATATACACTTCACCAAATTATACGTTAAACTAAAATTTAAAAAATTCTTATATTTTTTTTTAAATTTTTCCAAATTTTTTTTAAAAGTTTTTTCCAATTTATAAAAAAAATAATTTTTTTAATTTAAAAATTTATTTTTTTTTAATTTATTAGTGATGGCTGATATCCAGCT
Source organism: Calliphora vomitoria (assembly GCA_942486065.2). NCBI lineage: Eukaryota > Metazoa > Arthropoda > Insecta > Diptera > Calliphoridae > Calliphora > Calliphora vomitoria. Next base: position 4,686,159 of record OW818029.2, on the reverse strand, counting down.
ACATGGCGCATGACCATGGAGAGCATCCACCAAATGATGTTGTCCGAAGTGCTGTGAAAAAGGCGAATGAATCAAGGATACCTCTGATTATCTGTGCTGACGCCAACTCGCACCACATTATATGGGGTAGTAGTGACACCAATACAAGAGGTGAGAGTCTTTTCAGTTTCATACTTAATAGTAGTTTGGAAGTAGTAAATAGAGGTTCAGAACCTACCTTCATTGTTTCGAACAGAAGTGAGGTACTAGACTTAACACTTGTGAGTGCTGAGCACCACAGTATTATAAATAATTGGGCTGTCTCAAGCGACTGCTCTTTTTCTGATCACCAATATATTGATTTCAATATTAGTGTGACTTTCAGGAATGTTGAGACTATTCTAAATAGGAAGAAGACCAATTGGGAGTTACAAGGTGATATACTCTCTCGGTCTTTACCAGACCCGCCCTCTATTGAAAGTAGGGAGGATATTGAGTTAGCAGTCGGGACACTTACAGAAGCGTTCCAATCCGCTACTAATTCGGCGTGTAAGCCAAATATTTGCAGGGGTAGGAACAAGCCTCCCTGGTGGAATCCTGAAATAGCACACGCCAGAAGGACGTGTCGTAGACTGTTCAACGAGGCAAAGAGGCTGGGTAACTGGTCGACTTACAAGTCCTCTGTGAATCATTTTAAGAACCTTACGAGGAATGCGAAAAGGAAAGCGTGGAGGGACTTCTGTAGCGGCGTGGAAGGATCCTCTGAGACTAACCGATTACGTAAAATTCTATCAACCTCTCCGGTTGTACCTAGCTATATTCAGAAACCCTGTGGTAGATGGACTCTGGATAGTAAGGAAACTCTTGAGGTCCTATTGGACACTCACTTCCCAGGCTGCCTTCCAGTCGACGATGAGAGTGTTAATAGGGCTCCTGATTATGCTGCTCCGTGTGATAACTCTGTTCCAGTGAATAGGGAAAGAATCCAGTGGGCTATCAAAAGCTTCGGCCCGTTTAAATCCCCCGGGCCGGATGGTATCATCCCTGCTGATCTTCAGAAAAATTAAGTAATAGTTATACCATGGCTCATCAATATATACACAGCGTGTATTAGATGGACCTATATTCCTACGTGGTCGACGAGGTGTAGAGTAATCTTTATTCCCAAAGGAGGTAAGGCGACTCATACCAAACCGAAGGATTACAGACCAATTAGTCTTGCATCCTTTTTGCTGAAAACCCTAGAAAGGGTAATTGACGTATACTTGAGAATGACCATTCCGAAGGAACTCATCTCTAAATCCCAACATGCCTACACCAAGGGCAAATCTGTGGAAACAGCTCTACATTCGTTAGTCGGCTCCATAGAAGAGTCGCTATCACATAAGGAGTATTCACTTGTGGCCTTTCTCGATATTGAGGTGGCTTTTAATAATGTCAGGCCCGACGCCATCCTATCTGCGATGGATGAACTTGGGGTTGATCAATGTGTACGCCGAATAGTCGGAGTGATACTTGGTTATAGAGTCATAAAGCCACCTTAGGTGGCACAAATGTTTCAAGAGTGGCCAATCGTGGTACCCCGCAGGGTGGTGTACTATCTCCACTCATGTGGAATTTGGCTATGAATACCCTGTTGGTCAGGATGGACAACAGAAGGATCAAAACAGTCGCATATGCTGACGATGTTGCAGTACTAATATCTGGTAAATTTCTGGATACAATATCCAGTTGTATGGAGTCTGCATTAAGTACACTGAGTGAGTGGAGCATATCGAGTGGACTTAGTGTGAACCCCCAAAAGCAGTTGTTAAACCCATCTTGTTCTATGGAGTATTAGTGTGGTGGCATGCTTTGGACAACGCTACTCACCGAAAGGCCGTCGAACGAGTACTAAGGACTGTAGCGATACTGATTACGGGCGCTATAAGGTCTACCTCCTCTAAGGCACTCTTTACTATCTTAAACTGGTTACCAGTGGATTTGATGGTGATACAAATGGCTCTCAACTCTGCTGTGAGGCTAAGTGCTGGATGTTCATGGTCTGGCAAGGACCTTGGGCACTCTAGGATATTGAATTACTATGGGCACATACATGGTAATGTTGATTACTGCATCGCAAAACCTTTTTTCGATAGGCAATTCCATATTATGATCCCGAATAGGGATTCATGGCATAGCGGACTCCTTCCCCCTGATGATGTCATAAGGATATACACTGACGGCTCTAATAGGGGAAACAGGGTCGGTGGAGGTTTCTATATTGAAAACTTTGGGATTAAATCCTTCTTTAGGCTACCTGACTTCAGTACTGCTCTTCAGGCGGAAATTACTGCCATTAAACGTGCATCCAACTGGCTGAGGTATTATCGAATATCTGGTGATATATGTATATTTACTGACAGCAAGGCTGCCGTTAACGGAATAGCGGGTGTCCTCACGACATCTAGATTAACCGAGGAATGCCGGGTATCCCTAAATGAGATAGCGAGACATTCTAGGATAACGCTTATATGGGTCCCTGGACACGATGGAAATCAGGGTAATTGTATAGCAGACGCTTTGGCCAAAAGGGGTGCGATGATGAATGATGAGGCGATCGACCCTTTTTCTGGTATCTCCCTTGTTAAATGCAAGATGGCTGTTCAGCAGATACTATATGAGACTGCACAAAACAGGTGGACTAATGAACCTTCCTGTGCTATAGCGAGGTCGACCTGGCCCGCATATGATGCCAGCAGGACGAATCTACTTGTGGATTACCGTCGGGAGCAAAAATGAAAAAAATTCGGGTTAAACAATACTATACTATAGCCTTTTATACATCGTTGCAATGGACTTTGAAATATCTATCATTAGATATCCATATTGTCTATATTTATGACGTAGTAATCGAGATATAGATCAAAAATAGGCAACAAAAAGCATGTCTGACAGAATTATTGAAGATTTGGATCCCGAAGATATCTGGGGTCTTCAGAAAATTGATTTCAACAGACAGACGGACAGACAGACATGGCTAAATCGACTACGCTATCTATAAGGATCCAGAATATATATACTTTATGGGGTCGGAAAATTATATTTTGTGGAAATTACAAACGGAATGACAAATTTATATATACCCTTCTCACAAAGGTGAAGGGTATAAAAAGCCGAAGTAAATTTTCTTGATTTTCAAAAATATTTAAATTAAGAATGAAATCAGGATATTTTTTTCAAAATTCTGACTTGATGAAAATTTAGCGCAAATTGGAAAATATATTTTACTTGACACTGTAACTGCATGCCGTAGTAGAGTTTACGTTTGTATCTCTGGTAAACATTTATATGCCACAATGTCTTTCCTCATGTTTGTCTTACTGGTTTTTGTTTGTGCCTGTGCCTGTCTTCTTATTGCCATGTGGTTTTCTTTATGAACTTTTCATATATTTTCACTTCTTTTTCAATCTATTTTCAGAATGTGTTCTTACCTAAAGAATGAGTTTGTACACAGAGAAAACAGATTCGTGATAGCAACCGAATTTGTAGCCAATCGAATGATTCGGTTGCATACATAGAATTTTTCGGTTCTATCAACAGAAATTCAGTTGACAAAGAAGAATTTCGGTTGCAGAAACCAACTTTATGTTACCCTTTCTAAAATTTTATAGCCACAACTGTAAAATTCGGTCACAAAGGTAGAATCATTCGATTGACAACAAATTCGGTTACTATCATGAATCTGTTTTCTGTGTGTACTGTAGTCATTTTAAACCACATACAAATTTGTTATACATCCATTGAAACACATTCGTACATTAAATTTTCAAAGGAAAAAAAATAATGTGCTGCTTCTTCGTCTTTCTTGGCTGCCTACTTGCCTGTTGCAATTTCATGTTCATCAGCTGAAAAAAAAATCCAATTTACCAAAAACCCGAATGAAATGAAGAATTTAAATTTTATTTACTTTAATATTTCTTTACTTTGTTGAGATTGCATGGAGTGTATGTGGATGTGGGTATGTGTGCGTTTGTGTATCTTACTTAAGTGATTCTCTGAATGCAAAACGATATAAATTCATTATTATTCATACACTAGCGTTATTCTTTTGAACAAAAATATATAAACGTTCATGTATGGAACGATTGATTGAAATTGATTTACCGCAAAATCTTAATTGAATTGACAGGCGGAAACTAACCAACAGACACACAAGCTCGCAAAAGAGAAATCAGAAATATTATTAGGAAACAATTATGTAAAATTTTTTGGAAAAATTTTATGAAATATTATTACGAAATGTTTAAAAATAGCATATTCGTAAATAAACAATGTGTTAATTAATACATAGACATATTATGTAGTTTTGTAATTCAGAAATAAATGTACATATATTTCTGGAGAACAGCTAGACGTATGAGTGTTATAGTCAATAATAATATTACTAATACGCCATGTGTGAAACTGAATTAATAAAAATTCCTTTTAATAATTTGAATTTTCTATTATGTGCAAACTTATTAAACTTATTATAAACTATAAATACATAGTTAAATGTGTGTAAAACTTCTATAAACTTGTTATGTTATTTGAAATAAAATTAATTATTATTTGTTTTTATTTTATTAGTGAATAAAATATGACAAACAAGTATTAACAAAACATAAAACTAAACTTCTCATAATCTAAACTAAAACCCTAGAGAGGAAAACTAAAAAACTATATGCTTAAAATTATACAAACGCTTAGACGATTATTTAATTCAAATGTAAATTTTTAAATAATTATGCACATACATAAGTAATCACACAGAAATATGTATAAACACTTGCCATCGAGATAATAGATACACTTTAATAATAACTATTTGACATAAATGGTAAAATTTTCTGACTTTAAAATGGGGCATTTACATTAGATGATGAATCTTTTGAACGCGGTTTTTGTTTTTAATAACTTATATGTCATTTTGAAAGGTACATATCTCTCATTTATTCTCAGTAAGTTATTGAATGTTATAGTGTAAACAATAAAGTGTTTTGCTTGGAAAATATCGAATTTTGTGTCGACAAAGCGTCATATGCGATAAGTTTCGCATTACTTCTATAATCTGAAAAAAGTGCCACTGAAGCACACCGAAGCTTATGGTAAATGTGTTTCATCGGATTCAAAGGTTGTTATGCATGAAAGACAAAGATAGCCCTGGCCAGTCAAAAAATATTGAAGACCAATAATTGAAGATTGTTGTCAAACTCAACGAGAGCTTCAAAATCATTGGGAGCTACTCATGCTGAAATTTGAAAATGTTTACGAGCAGCTGGATTCATCCAGAAGCAGGGAAATTAGGCTCCATACGAATTCAAGTTGAAAGACCTTGAAAGACGATTTTGTATGTTTGAAATGTTGCTTGAACGCTATAAAAGAAAATCAATTTTGGACCGAAACATTAATTACAATAACCTGAAGCATAAGAGATCGTACACGCAGAAAAAAAATATAGTTGAACATTGTTACTGTAACCATTTCAAATTTGTGCATGGTTACTGTAACAATTTCAAAATTTTTAACAATATTATAGTCACAGTAACAATATATATGATTGTGGTAACAATAATATGGTTAATTTACGATTCACATGAATATTTCAACCATATATATGGTTACAGTAACCATGTATATGTTTGTGACAACCATTTATATGATGAAGGACTTACCATATTATGATGCTCTCATATCATAATCTGAGAACAACATATTATGATAAAATTATTCATCATATAAATGGTTGTCACAAACATATACATGGTTACTGTAACCATATATATGGTTGAAATATTCATGTGAATCGTAAATTAACCATATTATTGTTACCACAATCATATATATTGTTACTGTGACTATAATATTGTTAAAAATTTTGAAATTGTTACAGTAACCATGCACAAATTTGAAATGGTTACAGTAACAATGTTCAACTATATTTTTTTTCTGCGTGTATGTGAAGAGTGGCGCTAAGGTAATGCTCATCTATTATGAGCTGCTGAAGTCTGGCCAGACAATCACAGAGAAACTGTACCCAACGCAACTGATTCGTTTGAAGCGAGTGTTGGCCGAAAAACCCCCAGAATATGCGGCCAGACATGAATCTGTAATATTCCATCATGAGAACGCTAGTCACCATGTTGCAATACCTGTTAAAAAGTATTTATATAATTGGTTACAGTTAACTCTTGCCATATTTGACTATTATTTGTTTTGATCGATGCAGAACGCTCTGTCTGGGATACGCTTCAATTCAGAACAGAGTATTAGATATAGGCCTGATTAGTTCTCAGCCTCAAAAGATAAGCAGGCTCGGAATTCATATATTGCCACAAATATGGGAAAAGTTAATAGCTAACATTAGCCAATACTTTGAATAAATTTATATTGTACAAATGTTTCAAAATAAAAGCTAAAAATTTAAAAAAAAAAAACACCGAATTTTAAGTCATACACCCAATATTTGATTTAGACGAATCTTCGTGATTCTTGGTATAAAACATCAGCACTGTAAATTATACTTACCATGAGTGGTAAGGGTATATATAAGATTGTCATTCCGTTTGTAATTTCTACATTTTTCATTTGCGACCCTACAATGTATATATATTCTAGATCGTTATAGATAACGAAGTCGATAAAGCCATGTCCGTCTGATCGTCTGTATGTTGAAATCAACCTTTCGTAGCCTCCAAATAACTTACATACTTGATTCATACATCAATATATCGGGAATTCTTCCGTCTCGCTTGCTATGTAAAATCGTCCCACAAATGGCTGAGATAAAAGGACAAAACTGGGACATGCTCTGGATTACTAAGTCATTAATATAGACAATATGGATATTCAATAATAGATATTTCAAAGTCCATTGCAACGTATATACAAGGCTGTATAAGTTGGACCTACAATGGGTCAAAATCAGGAAGAATATTTTTTAACCCGAATTTTTTTTTTTTTTAGTAAAAAATTTTTTGGCGTTAATTTTTTTTTATTAAAAAATTTTTTTTTTTTAAGAATTTGTAAAAAAAAAAATTATATATTTAGTTTACCTAGAAATATTTAAAAATTTTATTTTAAAATATAATTTGATGAAAGGTATATGATTCGGCACAGCCAAATATAGCTCTCTTACTTGTTTTAAATCATGTCACATTGACTCTGAAGTTTGAAAATGCGTTTAAAAGGACAAAAATTAAGTTGATTTGTTAATAAATAGTTATTTGATTGTACTTTATATAAACTAGTCTTTTTAATAATTGGTCAATTCACAAGCTCTCTAATCATGCCATGTTGTCATAATGTCCTAATATTTCCCAATGGTTTTTATTGCTTTTCAAGCAAATAATGTCCTAAAATAATACAACTTTCTATGCTATGTTTATTGTATTATCGTGACGAACCAGCAGAGACTAACGCCAAATGCCTAAGAGTTGGTTAAGGCGAGCCGCCGAGTCGTGATATATTAGGACAATATGACAATATGACTGCTAAGAGACCTTGTGAATTGACCAAATATAAAAAAATCGGTTGAAAATTTTTCTGAAAACAAAATTGCAAAAAAAATTTCAGTTGTTTTAGTAAATTTTATAATGCATGCATAATTTCACATTACTTCAAAAGCTACATTTTTACTATCCCATCCACAGTCAAAAATTAATATTTTAGAAGCATTTTCAAAATTACAATTCCAAACGTTTTTTTATTTTGTGGAACAAAATCTATGGGTTTAAATGTAAGAATTCAAATAACTTGGCCAATACCTCTCAGAACTTTTCCGTACCTGCGTATCGAACTGTAAGGATTTCAGAAAAAAAATATATTTTTTATTTATTTTTTACTGTGGCAAGGTTGTTATAAAACAAATACTTAATCGAGAAGCGGTAACCATTGCACCGTCAGGGCCAAATCAATTTTTTGTTTGGATTTGTCATTCAAATTAATCGAAATTTTATGTTTTTTTGGGACTGGGAGGTTTTGATACAACATCAGAAAAATAGTTAACTGCCCCCAGAGAATAAAATATAGTTGTACATTAGACTGTCCACTATTTGTATGGGGGAAAAAAAATGTCGGAATCTTGTTGGTCTTAACCCCACAAAATGATTCCCCTTTCCAGATATTGAGATAGCCGAAATTTGAGCTCGATTAAACGACGTTAACCCGTGCCGCTCGTCGCTCAAAGTTTAAAAAAAAACAACATTTTTGTCCAAAAAGCTAACATAAGAAGATATAACTCCAGAACGGTAAATAATAGAAACACGATTAGTATCTCAAAACAAAGCTAATATTGTTTTTCAAAATTTATTTTATATACATTATTCTTGTTACTTTAAGCCAAACAGAGTTACAACAGCTTTTGTCTCCAAAAACGTGACCTAGTCGCGGTAGGAGCATACTTCGTATATTTTGATATTATGTGAAAAGCATTTGGGTCAAATATGTCCCCAAAGTTAATAAAATCAATTTTAATAAATTTAAAAATAAAAAAATGAATATAATTTATATTCAGAAAAAAAAAAATAATAAATAACCCTTTGGATAATTTTTTTATGTTATTCTAAATATCGGACCATATACCATAAAATCCTGTAATTTTAGTAAATATGGTCGACAAATAAAGATTATTTCCATATGTTTCAATGTGAATTTCCAAATATTGCGAAATTTGACCTTTGACCTCCAAAGTTTACGCCTTAGGATTTCCCGATTTATATATAACTTCAGGGACATATTTTTTAATATCTGAGAAATGATATTCTGTAAATATTTTGGTTAAAATGTATAACAATAAAAAATTATGACACATTTTCTAAAATATTCCAAAAAATGAGTTTTTCGCGAAATCCGCAGAATTCAAACCACAGGTACACCTGAACTATAAGAGGTATTGACCTAATTTTTTCACTGTTTTATTCCCTAATCTATTGACCATAAACCCCCCGGTGATATTTAAAAACTTTAAAAATTTGTTTAACAAAGTTTAAAAAAAACTGAAAATGGTGTTTTGAAACTGTCGTCTAAAAAAAAATTTTTTTTTTGACCATAGCTGAGAACAGATTCACGTTATATTTTAAGGAAAAAAAACTTATATTTGAGCAAACATAGATATATTTTATGTAATAAAATAGTTTTATTCGTATAGTTTTCAACATAAGTTAAATTTTTTTCCACATATCATAATCAAGTGCTCCGAGACACGTTAATGGCCTGGGGAATTTTTAATAACTTTTACATTTTTCAACCAATTTTTGTGTTTTATATCTTTTTGAAATACTAAATCGATGTACATTATGATTCAATAACAATAAAATATAAAAATATTTACTTACTAGCAACATTTTTCACATAATATCAAAATATACGAAGTATGCTCCTACCGCGACTAGGTCACGTTTTTGGAGACAAAAGCTGTTGTAACTCTGTTTGGCTTAAAGTAACAAGAATAATGTATATAAAATAAATTTTGAAGGACAATATTAGCTTTGTTTTGAGATACTAATCGTGTTTCTATTATTTACCGTTCTGGAGTTATAGCTTCTTATGTTAGCTTTTTGGCCAAAAATGTTGATTTTTTCAAACTTTGAGCGACGAGCGGCACGGGTTAACGTCGTTTAATCGAGCTCAAATTTCGGCTATCTCAATATCTGGAAAGGGGAATCGTTTTGTGGGGTTAAGACCAACAAGATTCCAAAATCGATTTTTTGTGGACAGTCTATTGTACATGTATATTGTAACCATTTCGAAATTTTTAAAAATTTTTTAACAATATTATGGTCACTGTAATTATTAATATAATTTTGGTTACCATAATATGGTAAAGTTAAGTTTCACATGATTGTTGCAATCATGTATATGATTGTAGTATATAAATATATGCTTATGGCGATCATGTTCATGATGAATCAATATATCGTAATATGTTGTTCTTAGATTATGATATCCATAAGCCGGGAACAACATAATATGGTAAATCTTTCGTTATGAAAATTATACTTATACTTATTTACTGCAATTACATAAATAATTACAGTGACCATAATATTGTTAAAATGTTGAAATGGTTATAGTAAACATGCACAACTATTTTTTTTCATAGCGTGTGGGATTATAAATAATAATAGAGCCAAAAAGTATGGAAATTACACCTTGTTATTCTCGATAGGCAAAAACCGTATCAGAGTTTTTAGGAATCACAGGAATTTATCTTTACATTTAGTGTGGGACACATAATGGTCGTGAAATTTTTACTTATTTCAAAACCGATTTTTGACTCTTAAATACTTTTAGAAAGACAATTCAATATAGATTAAGGTTCCATTATGTCTAAATAAAATATATAATAAAACTTTTTGTACAAAACTGATAAAACAAACAAAAAAAAATATACCTGTAAAACATCCTAACTTCAGAACCGATGCGTCACTAGTTTACATTATCCGATTTGATTATATAAAAATAATTTAAAATGTCTGCGTTTATAGTCAAAATGTACCTATTACCATTAACACTAGTGTATATACAAAACTATACATAGTAATAATGTCGTATATTACATTATAACTAAAAAAATACGAATCAGATTTAAGTGTAAATTCAAGAGAAACAATTTGTAAAACTTTAAAAACACACAAACATACCTTAACATACAAATAGTGTATTTTCTACATAAAATATTTACAGATATTACGCACACCCATACACTCATTTACACAAACATGCATGCTTGCAACCATGATGCATACAACAGCAGTAAGTGCATCAAAAAAGCAGCAAATGCTAACAAATTTTATATTTGTTATTTTTAAGATTTTCGAATACAAAAACTATTTTATATTTTATATCTCTTGAATAGAATAAAGTCGGAAAATAAAAAAAATGACAGAAAAAACAACAGCATGTTAATATACACTCGTACAGTAAGGCAGAAAATTTTAGCAGTTGATGTAGGAACTAGATGTAAACAACTGATAAATTATAACTGATGCACTATTATTGCAAACAAAACTGTGGCTGAAGTGACTGAATAAGTAGTAAATGTGTGATTATACAACTGTGCAGTACAAGTGGGTGGTTGAGTAAGTCTGAAAGAGAAGCTGAGAGTGTGTAAGAGTTGGTTCGCATTGGAAGAAAGAAGAAGTGAAGGGGCCTTCTAAAAGGCCTTTTCTTAGCTGACATAAGGCCTCCTACTACAATTGAGAACTAACTTCGATTTTACACGCAATGTGATTTTAACTTTTAAAGGCTTTTAACTGTTGTAACTAAAAGCCTATTAAAAGGCTTTCTAATAAAGGCCTACTAAAAGGTCTTCTGTAGAAGGGATGACAGCCGAACGTATAACAGAGTCCCTCTAGAACAGGGAAAGGCAACCTACACTATTACATTCTATGATTGTATTAGTTATGCTCTCTATCCGCTCTCACCTCGAATATGTGTTGCCAGTAGACTTTCAACTCTTTTCCCCAATTAGAAATGTAAAATTTCATATTGTTCATCATACATCTTAAACAGTTGGGAAACATTCCTTTTGCTCTGGCAAGTTATTGTATGTAAAATTTCATATTGTTCATCATACATCTTAAACAGTTGGGAAACATTATTTTTGCTCTGGCAACTCGTACGTAAGAGAAGAGTAAATGCAAAACGCGGCGCCCATCATTTGCCTTTCCCTGCTCTAGAAGGTCTTATAAGAAAGACGGGTTAGAATAAGTATCGAAATCTAATAGAAGGTATAAATAGCCCTGCAGAAAGGCCTGTGCAGCGAAAGCCTTTAGATTTTTATCACGGCATTAGTAGAAAATAAACATACACACACACACACACACATTAGCACAGACTCATCCAAACAAATAAAGGCACATTATGCAAATCTGTATACAAATGATAGAAAAACAGTTAGAACATCATGTGCATGCAAAATCAAGTTCAAAATTGTGTACGTTGATGTTTCTGTTGTTGTTGGAGATATTATATACCCAAGATTCGTTCGTATGCAGCGAAAGAAGAAGATGGTTTTTTTATCACATGTGGCAAACCAACCAACGAACAAATGAACGAATGCTTAAATATAACTAGTACACTGCACTCACTGTCTTTTTATTTCAGTTATTTTTACATTTTGTTTTTCTTTCTTTATTTATTTTTTGGCAAATGCAAAAACAAATGCATAATAGTATAAGTTTTTCTAAACTGTCATATTTTTCTTGGCTTAACTTGGCTCTGTTGTCTCTTTTCGAGCATGTGTGAGAGTGAGTGAATTTGTATGTGTGTATGCAGCAAAGCTGTTACAATGTAGTTGATTAAATTCCTTAAGAGATCATCTGTTAACTTTCACTGAAATGAGTGTTTCATTTTATATATTACTTATATGAATAGATTTTATCATTACATACAAATGAAGATAAAATTACAAAAAGAAAATTTAACACAAATGATTCTTGATTGGATATAGTAGTATAGAATCCGACCGAAGGCTGTAAACGAACACAACTTAATCAATGTTTTCTTTATAAAAACCTATATTTTTGGTTTACTGCGAAACGGAATATTTGGTCGCATCTAGAAATTAAACCTCCTGTTTCTACGTACATATGTATGTAAGTAGAAGGAAAACAAAAATGTTCGACAAGGCACACATGTGTTAATACTTGATACTCAGGTTGTAAGTTGCTCAACAGTTTTAAACTCGCTTTGGTTTGTCTCTTATAGAGATTCAAAGTAAAAATTATATATAAGAATAGCGTAAAATCACTAAATTTCATTGGAATCAAGTAACAAAGTAGAGTGGGACCATAAAGGCAATGCGTGATAATAATTATTTCCTATTATTTCTAAGAATAATCAAACAAATTCAAATATATTTTTAAATCGTTATAAGTAGTTGTCCGATTTGTATTAGATTTATATAAATCGTATGGAAAAAGTATAATTAATTTAAATAATTAAACCCTTTAAGCAAGGATTTGTCGAGGTCATCAAATAGGTATTTGTTTGTGAAATGATTTTGTTTTAGTCAAATCTATTTCCGCTGAGACATTTATTGAGGTTTGAAAACAAGAAATATTTTCTGATACCCAAGTGATCATTCAAAATTTAAAACACTGAGCCATGTGAAATGCCTATTGCTTCCACAATCTCTCATATCGTGAATTTTTAAATTGTTTCGGATGCTTATAGAGCGGGCGAGGTACACGCAAAGAAAACCATGGTTCGACATGGTTACGACAACTATACTATGTTCTTTGTAACAATATATTGTTGTCGTAAACATATAATTGTTGTTTTAATTTAATTTAAAAAAAAAATTTTAGTTACTGTAAACATTTATATTTTCATCCCAGTTGTAAACACCTAAGCTATTATATTTTTACAAGTAGATTTTGAGTGTCTGCAATTCTCATTCGGTCTATAGTTTTATGAGCATAATATTTATATCATTCCTAGAGCGAATAACAATAAATATCAGTGACTTTATTCATAATATTTTAATTGGGAATTTACTACCTTGAAACTGAAATCTATTAAAATAAAATTTTGTATTTCCAAAAATTAATTTTTAATCATAATATGATTACTTTGAATCATAACATAATTTAATGGGATCATAAATATGATTACTGTTTAGGTTGCATCCTTTTGGCAATAACTACATTAAACGAATTATACTATTTTTAACAACGTTAGAATCTATTGTTGCTTCCTTTTTGTATGCAACTTTGCTGGAAGTAGTTTCCTAGATTCTACCGAGTAAACCGTTAGCGGTGCCTTAAATATTGTTTGCCACTAAATTATGCTTGTAAAACACTCTTCGTTTTGTCTTCGACATAAGCACTACGTGCTTCTTATTTAAAAACGCAACATATTCCTTCTACGAGGTAATATTTATTTACAATAAAATTAGATCTTCGTCTCTAATTAAAACTTGAAATTTGTTTGTTTTATTTTTATAACAATTTTGGAAAATTCGGATTGATGCTAAACAATTACTTTGGGTCATACTATGCTTGATCATGTATGACAATGACATTACAACTCTATATTATCATAATATGATATTTTATAATACTAATAATGATCTAATATGTTTGGACTACACTCATAAAGCTAATCATAATATGCTACTCTTAAATTAAGTTTACCACAACCATGTTTTTTCTCTGCGTGTCGCAGTTTGTTCAAACTTTCAAGCTAGTCCCATTTTTAATTTTATATGTTTTTTTTATCGTGTAATGGCTGCTTTTTTTATATGTTTTTTTTTATCGTGTAATGGCTGCTATTTGAGTAAAATCTTTGGAAAATGGCTTTTTTCAGATATACGTTGACTTTTGATGATTATCTATTTAATTTTATATTATAACAAGTAAGAGAGCTATATTCGGCTGTGCCGAATCTTATATACCCTTCACCAAATTATACTTTAAAAATATTTTTCCCGATTTTGACCCATTGTAGGTCCAACTTTGTATAGCCTTATATACATCGTTGCAATCGACTTTGAAATATCTATCATTAGATATCCATATTGTCTATATTTATGACTTAGTAATCGAGATATAGATCAAAAATAGGTCAAAAATAGAGGTTGTCTCGGATTTTTGCTCATATCACCGTTATTTATGGACGAATTTTGCTGATTTTAAATAGAAACTTCTCGAAAGCATGTCTGACAGAATTATTGAAGATTTGGATCCCGAAGATATCTGGGGCCTTCAGAAAATTGATTTCAACAGACAGACAGACGGACATGGCTAAATCGACTCCACTAGCTATAAGGATTCAGAATATATATACTTTATAGGGTCGAAAAATTATATTATGGAAATTACAAACGGAATGGCAAATTTATATATACCCTTCCCACGAAGGTGAAAGGTATAATGATGGCTTTTTTCAGAGAAGAATTAAAAATATTATTTTGTTTCCTTCTTAACGACTTACAAGAAAATCTTTATTCTCCTCAAAAAAGAAATCATCATTTTGTTGTAATAAACTTAAATTTAGTGTTAAAATGGGGCAAATGAAAAATTTGTTTAAACGTTAAGTTTTTTTTTTATTTAGCTGATGCAGTAAGTGCAGTACAGAAATTAAATTAATAGGAAGTTCTTTATTTATAAATTGAAACTATTTCTTTATACAAAATTAATTTTTAAAATGTCAGAAAAGAAAATATTAAAAGAAATTTATATACACGCAGAGAAAAAAATATAATTGTGCATGTTTACAGTAACCATTTCCACATTTTTAAATTTACATGATTGTGGTAACCATAATATGGTTAACTTACGTTTCACATGATTGTATCAATCATATATATGGCTACAGTAAACAAGTATATGTTCGTGACAAAAATTTTTATGATTAAGGTTTTACCATAATATGTTGCTCTCGGCTAATTGATATCATAATCTGAGAACAACATATTATGATATAAAGATTCATCCTAACAATGATTGTCACAAACATATACTTGTTTAATATAACCATATATATGATTGATACAATCATGTGAAACGTAAGTTATGGTTACCACAATCATATAAATAGTTACTGTGACTATAATATTGTAAAAAAAAACTTTTAAAAATATTGAAATGGTTACTGTAAACATGCACAACTATAGTTTTTCTCTGCGTGTATGTAGTTATTTAACTAGCACTCAAGAAACTGATGCATAAAACACTAAAGGAAATTCTTATAAAATTCATACTTTACGCAGTTACGAACGAGATTCATATTCTTCTATCAATCCTTCTCTTTATACTTTTACATAAAATTAAACGAGATTATTTCTTATCAAATGAATGTTTTTTGTTTTTTTTTTTTTTTTTTCGTTTATAAAAAACAAAAACATAATAAAATGAGATTTAGATAAACACACTCACAAACCTACACACTAATGCACACAAATGTCTGCAAGTGTATCTCATTGAAAGCAAGTATCTCCGTGCAACTGTATTTTTATATTACTTAAATATTTGTACAGCTGACTAACTCCCCTGCAGTGCATTGAACTAGTTCCGCCACTTCGAATTAGTTAGCCAATGAGAACTGGTGACTGGTGAATTGAACATGGGAATGTCATTGCAGGCGGCAATTTATTAAATTCAATAGTACTAATACTCTAACATTTGATAGAAAAGAAATTTTTCATATAGCGGGTTTGAACTCATAACCTCTCGTTTTATAGTCAGATGCGCTAATCACTAAGCCATAGAGCTCTTATTGTACTGCTCTCTATTTGTTATTAAGAATTGCATGTGAGTATACTCTCAATTTTTGCATTTTCTGCATTCTTAAGTGAGTACCAAAGTGCCAACGCCATTACATGTGGTCATCGAAGTGGTATATTTTAGAGGATTTTATTATACCCTTCACCATGAGTGGCAAGGGTATATATAAGTTTGTCATTCCATTTGTAATTTCTACATTTTTTATTTGCGACCCCATAAAGTATATATATTCTGGATCGTTATAGATAGCAAAGTCGATATAGCCATGTCCGTCTGTATGTTGAAATCAACTTTCCGTAGCCCCTTAATAACTTACAAACATAATTGATACATCAATATATCGGGAATTCTTCCGGCTCGATCGCTATTTAAAATCGAAAAAATCGGCCTACATCGAACCGGGACAACCTCGATTTTCGGTATATTTTTGATCTATATCTGGATTACTAAATCATTAATATAGACAATATGTATATCTAATGATAGATATTTCAAAGTCCATTGCAAATATGTATATAATGCAATATTAATTTGGACCTACAATGGGTCAAAATCGGAAAAAATATTTGTTAACCCGAATTTTTTTTTACCAACAATTTTTTTTTTAAATAAATTAAAAAAAAAAAAAATTAAAAAAAATTTCGAAAAAAAAAATTTAAAACAATTTTTGAAAATTAAATTTTTTTTTTAAATTTTAAAAACAAATTTTTGTTTTTTTAAATTTTGAAAAAAAAGAAAAATAATTTTGTTTACCTAAAAATATTTAAAATTTTTATTTTAAAGTATAAATTGGTGAAGTGTATATAATATTCGACACAGCCGAATATAGCTCTCTTACTTGTTTTACTTGAATTAATTTTTAAAAACTGAACGCGAATATCTCCGACTATTATCTGTTACTGAATACGCTGGCGAAATGTAGTGCAAATGATAGCCATTTAACGACCACTTTAGCAAGCACAGCGAACCAGTTAGTTGTACACGTAGTAATATAACTAGAGTAGAGTAAGGTTTCCAATTAGCACTTTTCAAACAGCTGGGTCATTAACTACTATGCATGTGTGCATTAGTGTGGTCCAAATATACTTTTTATGATTTAGATTTGAAGGTCGTCCCTAATATTTTTTATATATTGATTAGAATACAGTGCAACACGCTCATTTATGTATGTTGAAGATCTCAGAAGAAATCTAGAACATGTTTGACCCTCCAATAATAATAAAATGCAATGCTAGGTTATACCTATTTCATACTTTTAGGCACGTTGACTTTTACCTTGAAATTAGTTCTTTTTTTCATACATTGATAAGGCACTCTAATGGATATATATGTATAGTAAGGTGATTCTAAAAGAAGTTGTGGATGTTCCCAACAGAAATTAAAGTTTTATTCAAGCTAAGATACCGTTACTCAAAATGTTTGATCTTGGTTCAGTATTTGGTGATCCAGCTCACCAATTACTGACACGACATAAATTTTGAGAAATGATCTTCTCAAACAAACTAAACATTTATTTTAGTTGGAAACTATGGGATCGATGTTTTTCCTCCATACAAACGGGTCACCCTAATTAATAGGTATACATACATGTGTATTTGAACTTCTAAATGTATAACTGTGCTCCTTTCAAATACATACATGTATATAATGTATGTATGTATATAAAAATAATATTGTATTTATGTGTGTAATTGTATGCAATTTCAAATAAATATGTATTTAGACGAATGTATAAACATTTATCTTTTGTAAATCTGTTCATTTGCAGTTTAAATTGTAAGATTTTACTTTCACATATTTTGTTCATACATTTTCATATACGTAGCCTTATACATGCACACACACCTACAGACACATACGTGCACGTAATAAATTTATTCTAGATTTTCTATTTAAGTAAGAGAAATATGTAATTAGAGAATTGTTGAAGATAAATGAATCGAAGAAGCAAAGATTTTTATTTATCATTATTTTTACTTTTTTTGTATTTTTATCTTTATTTATTTTTTTTTTTTAGTTATTTAATTGTCTAAATTCAACTTAGACAATGATGCATCGAATGTGTTTTGTGTTGCCAAAGTATTGGCTTGAATAAAAGATATATGGGCAATAATGCTGATAATAAATCATTTCAAGATCATTATAGGGTAAATAAATGTGTTCTGAAAATATGATCCCGAATGTTTAGGAATTACTTAATAAGTAAATAAATACATAAAAAACCAGGAATACATGTGGCTCCCAATGAAATATACTAAATAATGAAAAATAGTAAAGGCAGCTTAAAACTAAATTTTCTAAAAATACAAGGTTTAGAATCATTTTATAACGGCTAAAGTAGTCGAGCTGAAAGGGTATTTAAGGGCAGGTTTTGAAATCAATGTCTTCCGATTGGGATGAAATTTGCACCATTGTTAGTTCTAGGTTTGCTTAGTCAAAACTGTTTCCAATATTGCATTTTTATATTGTAGAAATCTTAGTTTTGATATGTAATTTTAAAAAATGGTTTCAGAGTCTATAACGGACATACACGCAGAGAAAAATGTTAAATGTTTTTTTAACAATATAGTCACAGTAACTATTTACATGATCGTGGTAACCATAATATGGTTAACTTACGATTCACATGATTTTATATGGTTACAGTAAACAAGTATATATTTGTGACAACCATTGTTATGATTAATCTTTATATCATAATATGTTTTTCTCAGATACCAATTAGCCGAAAGCAACATAATATGGTAAAACCTTATTCTTAAAGATGATTGTCACAAACATATACATACTTGTTTACTGTAACCATATATATGATTGATACAATCATGTAAATCGTAAATTATTATGGTTACCACAATCATGTAAATAGTTCCTGTGACTATATTATTGTTAAAAAACGTTTAAACATTTTGAAATGGTTACTGTAAACATGCACAACTTTATTTTTTCTCTGCGTGTAGGTAGAAACATTTTTGTGTTTTATATATGCATATAGATATCGAGAGAATATATTAAAAACACAATTCAAATTATTTCAACTCCAAAGTTCTTCTTTTTAGATGTCAAACGTTTGAAAATAATTGCAGAATAACAGGTTTCTCAACAACTAGGGGAATTTATTCACAATTTGAGAAATTTCATTATCTTCAATTTATTCCTAAACCTGATTCTCAAATGTAGGTTGCAACTAAGGGTGGAATAATATAGTAAGGACTGAGATCGAAAAAAACCTTAACACACGTTTTTCATTAAAACTTTTAAGCCAAGTATTATTATTATATGATTACCTTTGTAAAACATGTTAGTTATTATGTTTAATATCAACTATGTTCATTTGTTGTTAATCTTATTTAAATGAGTGACGAGAAAAATGTGCGTACTAAAATTATTAAATATTTTCAACAAAACCCAACTTGGTCCTACAAAAAGTTGAAACAGTATCGGGAGAATAGAAAACCTGATTCATGTACAAGGAATGATCCATTTGATGTTTATTAAGCCAAAAAAATAGCAAGCATTTTCAAAAGTGTTCCAAACACATCCGGTAGGAAAGCAATGCGCTTAGCCCAGTATTCGGACTATCTGGTACGAAAAGTTAAAGCCAATGCTGGTTTAAAAACATACAAGGCTCAAAAAGTTCGTGACAGAAACGCTGCTAAAAATTTAGAGGCCAAAGACAGAGCAGCGAAATTGAAGTCAAATTTTATACAACAAATATACCTGCTCCATAATGGATGACAAAACGTACGTATGGAAAATTTTTCGCAGCTTCCAGGTTAATATTTGTATGTTGCTGATTCTCGAGGAAATTTTGTAGAAAATTTTAGGACCCAAAAGCAGAAAATGTTCCCAAAAAGTTATTGGCATGACAAGCAATATGCAGTTGCGCGCAATAGAAGCCAAACATTTGTTACAAAGCGCTTCATTAATTCCGAAATTTACATCAAGGAATTTTTACAAAAGAGGATGCTTCTATTCAAAGGACTTCTTAATGTGTCCATTTATTTTTGGCCTATTTGGCATTCTGTCACTATAGTAAGCAAAGTCTTGAAAAAAAAGTAAAAAAAATTTAAACTGCAAGTTAAGTGGTTTCATTTTTATTTACATTTAAGTATGTTAAGATTTTTCGATCTCAGTCCTTACACATTTATGTAAAATTTATGGCCTCTTTTGAAAATAAAAACGAATCTTTGCATTTCTGAAAATACATGATGACAATATTATATTGGAAATTTCAAAAATTAATTCGAAGATACGTTCGAAAATGTTTGAAAGCTGTTAAAATAATCTTTAGATCACTGTCTTAATCTTTTGCATAATTTCGAACTTAAAAAATTAAAAATTCAATGTAGTATCGGAATATAAGCTTTTTAAGATATCTTCGAAAATTGCACTAAAAAGAAGAAAATAAATTAATTATAAAAAAATATTTTTAAAACTAGCTCCTATTTACATGTCCCAAAAAGGAAGAAAACTTTAAATTATTGCAAATTAAACTATTAACATTATACAATTTATATGATATAAAAGCTTGTCGCGACAAGCTAAGCATCAGGAAATTATCGAAGACAAACAGAATAATGAAAAATATAGTTCAATTTAAAGTTTATTTTCTTTATTATAGAGAATTTAAACAAAACCTTGTATTAAAAATTATTTTTTATTATTTATTATACTTGTTTGAAAAAAAATGATTTTAATTTTTTGAAAACTTTAAGTTTTGTAAAAAATATTTTGTATTGAAAACAATTCACGAACATTATACGATTTCTAAAATGGCTTAATAATTTGTTTAATTATGAATTTCTAAATTTGTTTCAAATGTTTGCATTCTCCTAAATGATTTATTTGTTTATTATATCAAAACAAATATAAAAGTTAAAATAAATAAACAAAATAATACTCACCACTTAAATCACATTTTAAGTATTTAGTAAATTCAATATTTTCTACACTAATAAAAACTTTAAATAAATAAACAGGTCATACATAATTACACTGACTTTTAAATTAGCTTTTATTTCTTTTTTTTTATAAACTACTTTACATTAATTTCGTATTCCTTTTCTTTTCTTTCTTTCTTCATTATACTCATTTTCACTTGGTTTTTAATTTTTTCCCTTTTCAGTAAAAACAACAACCACATGGTCAAGCTAGCAATGAGAGCAAACAAAAACCATTAAACACAACGTCGCTTTTGCTGACCACTTCTGTGCAAATTCATATAAACTTTAAAACTTGATCTAAAATATATTTAACTTTATAGTATAACAATTGGTTTATGTTTTATTAAATTAAATTTGAATGAATTATAACTTTTTAACAATCATTAATATAATTAAAACAATAAAAATGTCACCAGAATTAATAAAACGTGTAATTTCAATTGTAAGCAGAAACTAACTAAGTAATAAAGAAGAAGAAATTACAAAAAAGAAAACAAGTCATTCACGGCGAATTGATATGTTGAGAGGGTCGAGGCAATAAATGCAACAAACACAACAGGTATTTTGTTGTTGTTCAAATATACAACAATATTATATTTAAAATTTAAATTTTAAATGCAATAAACTAAATTTTACATGAGTTTTTGCAAAGTTAAAAATTTCATTTGTTATAAATAAAGTTTGACAGATGAGTTACATTAAGCCACGGCGAATTTATACTATTGTCTTAAAGCGTACATAAGTAATTTCCATTTGTTAGCTTTAAAAAATCTCTGAACTTGTAATTTGACAATTAAATTCCGGCATATGTCTAGCATTGCATTGAGTTCATAAAACTTAATCTCAGCAGAGACACGTGCCGAAAACAGAAAAAAATAACTCGTAAAGAAAAAACAAAATACAGGTTAAAATAAGAAAGAATATGTTTCAAATTCTTAAAGACAAATCAAAAAACTATACTCGCAACATATTCAAGAGGAAAAGTTGTGAAAACTTTTACATATATGGGCAATTCCACGAGAATGACAACCACGACTAAAAAAATAAAAACCCTTAAAACTTGTTTTCAAGATTCAAATCATAGGTGATTATGTGAAAGTATTTAGAGCTTATTACTACATTTTAAGTGCAAAAAAAATAGTTTAAGGTGACTATATTTTATTTTTTAATTTAATTACTATGGCTTAGGCTAAGTTAGCGGCGAAAACAAAGCTCCCAATTAGCATGTAGTATGAAATGAATTTGACTCTGAGTGTTTTTTTGCTATTATCAAATTGTTTATTGAAACCGAATATATATTTTCTATTTATTTTTTTAGTTTTTGTATACATATATTTACAGAATATATATTGTTTTACTATAAGAGAAAAATCTGTCACGCACGGTATGTCACGTACGATATTAAATATTGTTTATTATAAAATCATCCAAAGATTATTTTTATTTAAATATGACGGATTGTAAAGAAAAAATATTTAGTTTAGTGTAAAAAATATTTCTACGTGTACTTGAAAATTAGTTCCGTTTTATGTCACGTAAGATATACTCTTGTTTAGCGCGATATTTTGGACAACAAAGTTTTGAAAGAACTTATTATTTTTTAAAAATATAAATGGAACATAAAGACCAAACTATTTTTCAGATACACTTATTTTTGGAAAATCTATTCCACACTATAGGCGTACAAATGTCACGTACAATGACATGGAATTGCCCATATGCAAGGTTTACAAAATATAAACACAGACGTATATAAGGAGTGTGCATGAAATAAATGGTGCACAATATAAATATAATCTCTAAGATTTGTTGACGGAACAGTCGATCTGACCTACAAGAGACAATATAATGTATTTTGCGTTACACTGCGAATTTAAATCATAACATAATACGAGTCTTGCATATTTCTCACAAATGAATTTATTACAGTCCTAATATAATAATCCGCTTTTAAAGCATAACAGCACAGAAAAAAATTACAATAATCTTTATATTCACGATTCGTAATATCAAATCCCAAATATTGTTTTTTATTATGGATTTTGCACATTACTAAAAATGTTGTAAATTGTGTTCAAACTCGTTTACATAATTCGTTGCTCCTTTACATGTTTTTTAACGAAAGTTCAATATTGTTCAACTGGAATGAGTATAGAGCTGTTTAGCTTAATTTGCTGCAAATATTAATTATTTTATTCCACTTAATATCTTATTATATGAACCACCTAACATCTTTTTAATATTTTAGCCGCATCTATCTAAGGATTGAGATCGACAAATTCTTAACATATATGTTAATAAAAATTAAACCACTAAACTTACAGTTTTCATTTTTTTATTTGATTGAAATTATTATTAGAATTTACAAAAAAAAAGTTTTTTTATAGTTCTAATCACTAGTGATGCAATTTTGAACCTTTATCGGAAACCCTTCCATTATGGTTTATATAGTGATTTCTGGCACTTTGTTCTGTCACCATCACACTTTTGGACACGTTTTCGTGCTCTCCACTGGCCTTAGCTCCAAGCAGTTTGGAGAATTTGCTTCTCTTGGTACAGATACCACATTATTGGTCTTTCAACACTCAAGACCTTTCTTACCATAGTGTCAGAGTGCCAAATCAGGCCAAAAATAAGTGGACACACTAAGAAGTCTTATGAATGGAAGCATCCATTTTTATAAACATTCCTTGATTTAAATTTCGGTATTTATAGAGCCCTTTGTAACAAATGTTTGGACTTTTTGCCGCAACTGCATATTGCTTGCCATACCAAGAACTTTGTGGGAAACTTTTCATCAACATTCCCTACAGCACCAGCGACATCAAAATGTTGACCCGGAAACTGCGAAAAATCTGCCAGAACATACGTTTCGTCATCCATTATGCAGCAGAAATATTTTTTTATAAAATTTGACTGCAATTTCCGTGCACTGTTTTTGGCCTCTAAATTTTTAGCAGCGTTCCTGTCAGGAACTTTTTGATCTTTGTATGTTTTTGAACCTGCATTGGCAATAACTTTTCGTACCAAATAGTCCGAGTGCTGATCTAACCGGGCTGCTTTCCTACCGGAGGTGTTGGGAGGTCTTTTGAAAATGCTTTCTATTTTTTTGGCTTTAGAATCATCATGTGAACCATTCCTTCTGCCTGAACCAGGTTTTCTATCAACGGACAAGTTCTCCCGGTACTGTTGAATAACATTGGAAACAGTTTGACGGCAGACCTTTGATTGTTTGGCCAACTTTTTGTAGGACCAAGTTGGGTTTTGTTGATAATATTTAATAATTTTAGTAGGCACTTTTTTCTGGTCACTCATTTTAATCAGATTAACAACAAATGAACATAATTGACATTAAACATAATAACTGACAATCTTTACAAAGGTAACTTAATAAAAAAATCAAATAATACTTGGGTTAAAAGTTTAAATGAAAAACGTCTGTTAAGAATTTGTCGATCTCAGTCCTAAGATGGATTCAAAAATTATGAAATTATCTTACAAAATATTTAGGGGGAAAAATCATTGCAAAATTAAAAATATCTCTAAACTTAATTTCTCCTATTTAATCTTAAAAACAGAATGACACATACATTTCCAAATTAATATTTCGTAGAGTCCGATGGAATTCGGTCGATATTTGGCCAAATATAGAAACATTTATTCATTTATTCACGTGCGCTAAGTAAGTATCTGTTATAAACTAAATTTTCTAGAGATGTTGTCAAATACATTTGACTGACTAGAAAGACATTACTAATAATTCGTTTGCTTTCGCACATAGTCCTTCTTTGTCTTGCATTAAATCATAAACATTATCCTAAAAGTATGCACCATTTATTTAGCGCACCCTTCTTAATGTACTAGACATCAACATTAATAAGAAGAAATAAGAGTGCCGTATTCGTATGTGCCGAATCGTATATGTATACCCTTCATTAAAGTATACTCTTAGGAAAATATTACAACCTATTTTTGGGGAAATTAAAAGGTTTGAATTTAAAAATCTTGTTGATACTAGCTTTAATTTCATAGTTACCTGTTCCATAATCGCAACATTTCACTCTAAATAAACGGTCTGATATGTATGACTCCAGCAATCCAGGTGTACTTGGTTAAAAAAAATTAGGTGAAAAAGAAATTTTTAAGTAAAAAAAAAATTTGGTGAAAAAAATTAGGAAAAAAAAAATTTGGAGACGAAAAAAATTATTTTGGAAAAAAAAATGGGTGAAAAATCAATGTAGACACGGTATTTTCCATATATCTCAGCCATTTTCTCGATTTTAAACAGCAATCTAAGTTGGACTATAGCGGATATATTGATGTATCAATTATGTATGTAAGTCATTTGGGAGCTTCTGAAAGTTGATTTCCGATATCTATAAATTAAAAATGTGGAAATAAGAAACAGAATGTCACACTTATAGGGTATATAAAAGTTTGTCACTTATGGTGAAGGATATAAACTTACATATCTACAAAAATATTTAACGCATTCGTCTTATCTGTTGTTTTTAAAGGAAATATAAAATAACCAACCAACAAACAAAAAACAAATACAGAAACCAAGTCAATCTTGACTTTATGACAGTTGAAAAACGTGACAACTGTCAAATGATTTGCTCTTGTAAGTATTAAAAATACAAGGCCTGTCGCCTGTTATGCTGCTTGCCTTGGAGTGTGTGTATGAGTATGTATGTGACTACAACTATGACAATATGACATACATATCTATCTATGAAAAGCGCGATACATCTCAATTTTAATTCAAGTTTAAAGGAATTTTTGTTTCAAAATAAAGGCTGAAAGGAGTCATCAAAACAAAACAGAATATCAGACATCAAGCGAGAATGAAGAATGTCTTTGTGTTTTGCCAAAATAAATATTGTTGCTTCAAAATAGTTGCAAACAACAGCAATCACATTCCCATATGTATGAGAACAGCAAAGCAAGTACAAGGACACTGTCATGTTCTTTATTACTTGCTTGGTACAATTTCTGGGTATGAAAATATAATAATAAGAAAAATGTCTCTCTATTTTTACTCAGTTTGCATATTAATTGCTTAGTTTTGTTTTAATAGTCTTTCATTTTCGGTTTCTTTTTTAAAACAAAGAGGCAGAAAATTAACTATTGTAATTGGTTTACTACACCTATACTCGAAGAGCGTATTTTAAAAGCTTTAGCCAAAATAAACGAATTGTTTAAATTTTGTATTTTTAAATGTATTCATCTCTTCCTTGCAGCCATTGTCGTTCGTTTGTAACCACGTAATTTACATGATGTTTTCCTCTATAAGAAATGATCTCATACTTGAAAGTCAATTAAAATCCACCGAAAAAGGGAAATTTCAAATTAAGTACAACTGAAATACTCAAAGTGTTGTTTGCTATGTGTGTCTTCTTAATCATGCCTGTTTGTTTGTTTGTTTGTATTTTAAGTGTTTTGTTGATTTGATTAATTGCAGACATTTCCTTAAGTTTATTTTTTATTTTTTATTTTTTTTTTCAAACCAAAATCCAATTGTTTTGCTTGTTACTTCTCCTGTTTTTTCCCACCCATTTTGTTGCCTCTTCAGTATGTTGTTGTATTTTATGACCATTTAAGTTAAAATTACTACTTATTTTTTTATTTTTTATTTCTTTTTGGATTTTATTTTAGTTGCTTTTGTTTCACAGAGCAAGCGGTAGTGGAGTGGGTAGAGTGTTAAATTCTTTTTCTCATTAACTTTGTATTTTATGTGCCATAAAGCAACCGTTTCAAGTACTGGAACAGTGAGTTGAATGTTTTTATGTGTATTTGTTTTGAACAGATGGGGTTAAATAAATAGCAAATTTGTACTCTCAATAATGAAATCTCATTGCACTTGATTGAGAGATTTTAATATCAAGGAGCGAACAATAAATATAATTGTTTCCTCTGCTAATTTTGCTGACACCACTGTAATTATATAATAATGAAAACGTTTCTTGTACAAAACAAAAGTTTTCACCCACAAAATGTTCATCTGTAACATTACAGCTTGGTTACATTTGGTTTATGCTATGTGCTAAGCTTGAGACTGACTCATTAAAGGAAAGATATTGATACTTTCGCACTACCAATCCTGATAAATAAATGTTTGTCATTTGGTGTATGACACATGTTAATATTAATCTGTTAAGGTGATTTATAAAATTCTAAATTTATTTAGGGACTATCGGCAAAACGGTATATTATCGCCTCTAGGCCGAACTTTGGTCATCGATGATCTACTGGAAAAACTTAATAACTTATGATTTCGTAGATATAGTTACGCTGACAATCTTATAATATAGGTAACTAGGTAGAATGACGTAATGTTATCGTAAAGAATGCAGCTTGCTCCGAATCTAACCAAAAATTGGAGCGGGAAACCTTTTCTACCTTTTACCAGATAAAGGGTTCAGAAACTCGTCGAGTTCACTCTGATTATAATGTGACTGGTATGCATTGGCATTATACTTGACAGGACTCTCAATTGAAATATTCAGTTGTCCAATACATAATACCAACAAGGCTGTTGAGGCTCATTAATGGCTGTCTGCGACCCTTTAAAACATTGACTAATAAGTCGCCTTATTAAGGAGGACTAAAGTAGAATGCGAAACTAAAAGGACTCTTGCACACGAGGCGTTTTATTACTCTGTCCTAAATTACTACTCAAAAATTGTCAATTTACCGATCCTTGTGGTCTTAGCCAGAGCTTCGAATTAATTAAATTTATGTTAAATTCACTAAAATCTTAATTCAGAATTATAAATTTCAACAACTCATAGCATAAAACCATTCCCGACAAAACTATCTTTTTAGATTCATTAAAATATTAAATTAATTCATAACAAAATCCGTTAAAGCTTTTAATATTAATTCAAGAACGAATGAAGCCAATATCGGATACACTGTTCCAAAGTGAAGCCTATCCCTGAGGAAGCGTTCTGAATCGATCAAAACAAACAGTAATCGGACGGGGTACGGTCTGGACTATAAAGCGGATGAGGCAAAACTTCCCAACCAATTCAGTCCAAATACTTTGTAACAGGTATTGCAATATATGGCCGAGCGTTGTCATGATGGAATATTACGGTTTCAAGTCTGACCGCATATTCTGGAAGGTTTTCGGTCAATGCTCGCTTTAAACGAAGCAGTTGCGTTCGGTACAGTTTCCCTGTGATGGTCTGACCAGATTTCAGCACCTCATAAGATAATTACCTTAGCGGCATGGGTATTTGATGTCGATTCGGCTGGTTGTACGGGCTTCACGTACGATCTCTTAAGCATCGGGTTATCGTAATAGATCCATTTTTCATCGCAAGTATTGATTCGGTGCAAAAATGATTTTCTTTTATAGCATTCAGGCATCATTTCGGACATGCAAAATCGTATTTCAAGGTCTCTCGTCTTCAATTCGTATGGTATCCGATTTCCCTGATTTTGGATGAACCCTACTGCCCCAAAACGTTTTGAAATTGCTGGTGGAGTAACTCGCAATGTTGAGTTTAACAACAATATTCATGGAGTAATGCCTCCAATTCTTGGTCATCAAACTTTTTTGGCTGGCCTGAGCTATCGTTGTCTTACGTGTCAAAATCACTACTTCTGAACGGCACAAACCATCTCTCGTATGTTGAAACCGATGGAACACATTCACCATAAGTTTTAGTAAGCAATCAGTGTGCTTCATAAAGCGATTCGCTGGTACAAAATTCGACATTTTAAACTCAAAAAAAACTTTGTTGTTTACACTGTAATGTTCAATAACGAAGTGAGAAGTTGTAAACTTAACCCTATGTCGACCGACGGTACTTATAAGTACCACAACAATAATAAGCTTACAAAATGAAAATAAAACATATTTTGACCCTTTTTGCCCAAGAGTACTTTAAAGTACATTATCATCTTTGGAATAATATTTTTATTTGTCTATTGGCTACCTCGCTTACCCAGAATAACGGTGAAGTATCTCATGTTCTCATTGTGGTGTTTATTAATGTTGTAATGATAAAAAATACTGTTTCGTAAAATACTTGAAATAGGAAATTTTATAAAAGTTAGAAAACTAATCAATATATTAATAAAATTTAAACAAAAATCTATGAGTTTTTTTACGTTTTGGATGATGCTGAACCAACGGTACTTAAAAGTACCAGGCCCTTTCGATTACATGCAGGTTCCTATCTGTTCCTTGCAGGTCCCTCATAAAGTTAAAATTTTGTAAATAACTTCCTAAAGTCCTTATTTTCAATATTTAATAAAAAAAGTAAACTTTTTCAACGATTTTAAGCATTGGTCCACAAGGGGATAAGGCCTGTTTCACGATGTCGAAAGAAAAATTTTATGAAAAATTCAAATTTATCAACATCTCTGTTTATTTACAAAAACTAAAAATATATTCAAGAGTATTCCAAGAACTGGTTATTTTCTTGTTTATTACCGTTATATGGTTGCAAGTATGCAGGAAATATATGAATAAAAAAGTAGTATACTTTTAGGCATTGAGAAAATAAGAACTATAGTTGTGCATTTGCTTTAAAAATAATAGGATTCAGGAAAATATCTTGCAATATCTGCATACTAAATTTCAAACCTAAATAGACCCTACCAATTTAGATTTGGTGTTTTTTTTTACCAAATTCAAATCACTGTAATTCAGTTTGAAGGGTATTTAAGATTCGTCACTGTCGAATATATCACAATAAATTACATGTTTTTATTTGTCGTCAACCGGAAATGGTAGGATGATTGTTGTTTGTAAACGCATGATGAAATGAAATGTAATGATTTAAATAAATTAAAATTTGTTTTCTTGTATTATGGCGCGCAACTTAATTTCAAATTTCTTTTAGTTTGTAAATAAAGTGTCATTTATTTATTTATTGTTTTGTTGTGGCACTCATTTGTTTTAACGATTCATTGAACATTACTATTATAATGATTACATTTTTAATTTTGTTTTCGTAGCTTTTTGTTTAATTTACAATAAAATGTAGTTCTTAAATAGAAAATTTATCTAATATAATTAGAAAAGACAAACAAATTTAAACACTTTGATTCCAACAAAACTTTACAAGGTCATTTTCTTAAAAAAAAGAAATAATAGTAATAAAGATTTATTTTTCTTTTATAACCCACTTTAAGGTCTAATTTTGTATAAGTAGGCAAAATTAATCTACTATATCACTACATCAGCTACCATCCTCACTCCCGCTCATACAGGCTACATTACTTTAAGGATTTTTCTTAAACTCACAACTACAACGTTACAATGGAAAATAAGGAAAAATCCTTTAGAGTTTAAACGAATATTTGCTAATTTTGCATAAATTAAATTTAACCATATTGGACTGAATGAGGAAATATATATACAAAATAAAATAACAGAAACACACATAGTAATCTCACTCACTCACTCACACAAATACAATTCTATATGTATGTATTTGGTTTTTCTGGAAAATAAAAACTTAAATGTATTACGAGAGCAAAAGAAAAACAAAAAAAATTGATTGTGTTAAAGCGCTAAAATTTGTTTAAAAAAATGCTTCTGGTTTCTTTTCTTGATATCAATATACATTTACCTAGACATTTAGATACTTCATACCTTCCTCACTCGAACATTAGACTGGTTCAGGTGATAAAAAACATGATTGGTTTGAAAAACTAAAACTTATATATTGTTTCAATGCAAATATTTTTAAATTTTTGCACATTTTCTATAAATTAAATCTTAAAATTTAAAAAAATTAAAAAGTTTGTATACTTTTTTGACAAAATCAATAGATTGAGTGAGATCGTGAAATTTTTAACACACGTTTTTCATTAAAACTTTTAACCCAAGAATTATTTGATTTTTGTTTTTAATCAAGTTATTATGTTTAGTGTCAATTATACTCATTTGTTGTTAATCTGATTAAAATGAGTGACCAGAAAAAAGTGCGTACTTAAATTATTAAATATTTTCAACAAAACCCAACTTGGTGCTACAAAAAGTTGGCCAAACAATCAAAGGTCTGCTATCAAACTGTTTCCAATGTTTTTCAACAGTACCCGGAGAACTTGTCCGTTGATAGAAAACTTGGTTCAGGTAGAAGGAATGGTCCACATGATGATTCTAAAGCCGAAAAATAGAAAGCATTTTCAAAAGAGCTCCCAACACATCCGGTAGGATAGCAGCCCTGTTAGCTCTGTACTCAGACTATTTGGTACGAAAAGTTAAAGCTAATGTAGGTTTAAAAACATACAAGGCTCAAAAAGTTCCTGACAGGAACGCTGCTAAAAATTTAGAGGGCAAAGACAGAGCTGGGAAATTGAAGTCAAATTTTATACAAAAAATATACCTGCTGCATAATGGATGATGAAACGTACGTATGGAAAATTTTTCGCAGTTTCCGGGTCAATATTTTTATGTTGCTGATGTTCAAGGGAATGTTGAATAAAAGTTTAGGACCCAAAAGCAGAAAATTTTCTCAAAAAGTTCTTGGCATGGCAAGCAATATGCAGTTGCGCGCAAAAGAAGCCAAACATTTGTTACAAAGGGCTCTTTAAATACCGAAATTTACATCAAGGAATGTTTACAAAAGAGGATGCTTCAATTCATAAGACAAATCAGGCCAAAAGTAAGTGGACACATTAAGAAGTCCACTTACTTTTGGACTGATTTGGCATCATGTCACTATGGAAGCAAGGTATTGAGTGGTAAAAGAACAATAATGTGTTATTGTGGAGATATATTGGGCTCTTGTTAAAATAGAATTGAAGAGCACAAAAAAGGTGTACAAAAATGTGATAGATTTTAAACGGAGATGGACAACCTGTTCGAGCAAAGTGACAGAAAGCACTATAAAAACGTTAATGGAAGGGTTTCCGAAAAAGGTTCAAAATTTCATCACTAGTGATTAAAACTATAAAAATATTTTTATTTTTTTTTTGTAAATTGTAATAATAATTTCAATCAAATAAAAAAAATTAAAACTGTAAGTTTTGTGGTTTCGTTTTTATTAACATATACAGTTAGGGACAAAATTGTTCACAAAACAACCAATATTAAATATAAACAAGTAAGAGTGCTATATTCGGCTATGTCGAATCTTATATACCCTTCACCTTTGTTTTGGATGCATTACTTGCCCATTTTCAGCGTATTTCAACCTAAATATATCAAGAAAACTTTTAAAAATTTTACATTTAATTGCTGACGAACAGATTATATTGTAGAAGTTACAAACGAAACAACAATTATATATATCAGAGTTTAAAATTACTACTATATTAGTCAAAAAATTGCAAAATATTTCATAATTTTAAATGAAAACTGCAACAAATATTTAACAAAATAATATTTCCTCACATACATACTAAAAATATAAATACTATTTACGAATTCCATATATGCACAAGCTTCATAGTAGAAATATTTGTCGCAGTTTTACCAAAAATATTTTGCCTTACAAAATATTTTACGTTGCAGCTAGAAGACAAAATGAAAATTTTTCATTTCTAAAACATTTGCTGCCCAAATATATGTATATTTTTGGTTAGCAAAAACAAATATATTGCTTGTGTATAATATACAAAAAATTTACTACAAAAACATCAAACATGCAAACAAATTGCAGCGTGAAAACCATAAACTGCAAACGATATGCGCAGTAAAAAATTCAAACAATGGAAATATGGAAGATGCTAAATGTAGACTGCCAAACCATACGAAGTTGAAAAATGTAAAATACGAAATTGTGCGAAGTTAAAAATGTTTAAAACGAAAATGTGCATTTATAAAATATTTCAGCCACATATATGGAAATATTTTGCCGCATATAGTCACTGAGTAGAAAAATGTGAAAAAAAACTATGAACAACAAGTGTGCGTTGATTTGGGTGTACAAAATAAAAATTTATATTGAATTGTGTGTTAATAAAGAATTTAAGTGCAATAAAATAGAACTTTTGTTTTTTGAGGTATGTAATTGTATTATGAAAGATAGGATTGCAGTGAAAATATATTAAATAAGATTCTGGGAAAAGGATAGCGGACGATATTATTTTATTAAATTTTTTGATTAAATGATTTTTGTAATACGAATTCAAATGTATTCCTGCTGCTTGTAATAGGAGTCCAGAAAAATTAGTAACATACAATTTTGTATGTAAAGTGGCTAAAAAAGGATAGATAACGCAACAACAAAATGTAACAACAGACAAGCAAAACAGCCAATGAATACAATGTAATAAAAAATAACAGGATCTACAAAAAAAAATAGTATGTTGCATAAAAATGCAATGTAGATAGATGGATTACTTTTTCTCAGTGAAATCTATCAAATTAAGTGTTTGTACACTCAAATGTATCCTTTCGTAAAATTTGTATCAGGAGAACAAACAAATAAATAAGCAGCATAGAAAATAATTGTGCAAGAACAATTTGATGTGTAAGATATAAATGCAAAAAGGCACAGGCATGAGTACAACAGGAGCAAAAGGAAATTAACTGTATAAGACTGCTTTATGTGTGTACATGTGTTCTGTAACTGCATAATGCAACAACAATTTACGCAAAAACCATAAACAAACACATAAATAGGTTCAATGATGATCGTGAGTGTAGCAGGAGAAAAAAAGGATAAAGAGGAATGATAGAAATTTAAGTAAAGTCCAGAATATATAATTATGCAATGAAGAAAATTTTACTATAGTACATACATAAATTATGTATGACTTGTATTCTGAAAGATCGACTTTGTGTTTTTAAATGCACATTCATATGTATCCATTCGTAATATTTGTAACATTAGAACAAAAAAACAAATAAGCAACAGAGAACAAATTATGTATGCAACGAAGGCACAACAATTTTTTACATAGCCACGAGTGCAGCAGGAGAAAAAGGAAATACAAGAACAACTACTTATACACTTAAGGAATTGTGATATACAACTGTTGTATGTGTGTCCTTTAGCTGCAAAAAGCAAAAACAAATCGTGCAAAAAAGAAAGAAATGCATAGTAAAGGAACAACAATTCAGTGCACATGACAAAAATTTCTCGAGCTAAAAATAAACCAAAATGCGAAATAAAAAATGATCTGTAACGGTACCCAACAAAAATCAGTTCTACACAAACAATGCAATAATAATATCATCCGCTATCCTTTGCCCGTAACCTTCTTTAATGTACTTTTACTGCCATTCCTATCGTTCACAATACAAGTAGGTACATACCACAGGTTCTTCATTGTATAATTATATTTTTTTCAGCATTCTATACTTTATTATTTTACTCTTGTTACAAACGCTCAGCCAATCATACTCATTTGCATTTGAGATTGCACAAGTTGTTGTTGATTTTCTACATTAACAATAAAAAAACAACAAAATGCAATTAATTGCAACGGTTCCTGCTCTACTCCTCCATATTTCTAGAAATTCCTTTACTATGCATTTGTTTCTTTTTTTGCAAGAGTTGTTTTTGCTTTTTGCAGCTAAAGGACACACATACAACAGTTGTATATCACAATTACTTGAGTGTATAAGTAGTTGTTCTTGTATTTCCTTTTTCTTCTGCTGCACTCGTGGCTATGTAAAAAATTGTTGTGCCTTCGTTTCATAATTTGTTCTCTGTTGCTTATTTGTTTTTTTGTTCTCCTGTTACAAATATTACGAATGGATACATATGAATGTGCATTTAAAAACACAAAGTCGATCTTTCAGAATACAAGTCATACATAATTTATGTATGTACTATAGTAAAATTTTCTTCATTGCATAATTATATATTCTGGACTTTACTTAAATTTCTATCATTCCTCTTTATCCTTTTTTTCTCCTGCTACACTCACGATCATCATTGAACCTATTTATGTGTTTGTTTATGGTTTTTGCGTAAATTGTTGTTGCATTATGCAGTTACAGAACACATGTACACACATAAAGCAGTCTTATACAGTTAATTTCCTTTTGCTCCTGTTGTACTCATGCCTGTGCCTTTTTGCATTTATATCTTACACATCAAATTGTTCTTGCACAATTATTTTCTATGCTGCTTATTTATTTGTTTGTTCTCCTGATACAAATTTTACGAAAGGATACATTTGAGTGTACAAACACTTAATTTGATAGATTTCACTGAGAAAAAGTAATCCATCTATCTACATTGCATTTTTATGCAACATACTATTTTTTTTGTAGATCCTGTTATTTTTTATTACATTGTATTCATTGGCTGTTTTGCTTGTCTGTTGTTACATTTTGTTGTTGCATTATCTATCCTTTTTTAGCCTCTTTACATACAAAATTGTATGTTACTAATTTTTCTGGACTCCTATTACAAGCAGCAGGAATACATTTCAATTCGTATTACAAAAATCATTTAATCAAAAAATTTAATAAAATAATATCGTCCGCTATCCTTTGCCCAGAATCTTATTTAATATATATTCACTGCATTCCTATCTTTCATAGTACAATTACATACCTCAAGAAATAAAACTTCTATTTTATTGCACTTAAATTCTTTATTAACACACAATTCAATATAAATTTTTATTTTGTACACCCAAATCAACGCACACTTGTTGTTCATAGTTTTTTTTCACATTTTTCTACTCAGTGACTATATGCGGCAAAATATTTCCATATATGTGGCTGAAATATTTTATAAATGCACATTTTCGTTTTAAACATTTTTAACTTCGCACAATTTCGTATTTTACATTTTTCAACTTCGTATGGTTTGGCAGTCTACATTTAGCATCTTCCATATTTCCATTGTTTGAATTTTTTACTGCGCATATCGTTTGCAGTTTATGGTTTTCACGCAGCAATTTGTTTGCATGTTTGATGTTTTTGTAGTAAATTTTTTGTATATTATACACAAGCAATATATTTGTTTTTGCTAACCAAAAAATATACATATATTTGGGCAGCAAATGTTTTAGAAATGAAAAATTTTCATTTTGTCTTCTAGCTGCAACGTAAAATATTTTGTAAGGCAAAATATTTTTGAAAAAACTGCGACAAATATTTCTACTATGAAGCTTGTGCATATATGGCATTGGTTTATAGTTTGTATATTTTCAGTATATGTGGACATTAATATGAAAACGATTCATATTTATTGCGTAGTCGGTAGTCAAATGTAAAAAAGTTTAACTAAATATTAAACCCTGATATATATACCCTTCTCAAAAACAACAACGCCAAACGAAATGAAACACCAAAAAAAAAAAAAAAACAAAATACGCAAGGCAGTGAAACCAACTCACATCCAAACATACATATGTACGTTTTGTTGTTTTTTTGTCAAACACCAAAAAAAAACAAAAACAAAATAATGAAGCCAACAAACATCCAAACATATGCACGTTTTGTTGCTTTTTTGTGAAACACAAAAAAACAAAAACAAAATACACAAAGCATGAAGCCAACACACAATCAATCCAACACACAAACGTGTTGTTGTTTTTTTGTCAAAGCATGCAATAAATTGTCTTTTTTTGATGAAATTTTCAGAGGTTGTATCGGATTTTTGCTCATATCTCCGTTATTTATGGACGGATTTTGCTGATTTTAAATAGGAAAATTCTCGAAAGCATGTCTGACAGGATTATTGAAGATTTGGATCCCGAAGATATCTGGGGTCTTCAGAAAATTGATTTCAACAGACAGACAGACAGACAGACGGACAGACAGACAGACAGACAGACAGACAGACAGACAGACAGACAGACAGACAGACAGACAGACAGACAGACAGACAGACAGACAGACAGACAGACAGACAGACAGACAGACAGACAGACAGACAGACAGACAGACAGACAGACAGACAGACAGACAGACAGACAGACAGACAGACAGACAGACAGACAGACAGACAGACAGACAGACAGACGGACATGGCTTAATCGACTCCGCTATCTATAAGGATCCAGAATATATATACTTTATAGGGTCGGAAAATTATTGTGGAAATTACAAACGGAATGACAAATTTATATATACCCTTCTCACGAAGGTGAAGGGTATAATAACTTGCTTTTTCTTCTTCATTGTTTTTATTGAAATTTTTTAAATTGATTTTAATCTTTACATTATGCTTTAATAAAAAAAAGATAAAACTAACAAAAAATATTAAATTCACTTTTTAAATTTAAAAAGGTTTCACATGTTAGCTGTGAACAATTATGACCCTTGACGAAAATCCTTACGTTTTTGGCTATTAATATTTCGTGTGCCCCCCTCTTTCAGTTTTAATAGCTTTTATTCGTTTTTGCATACTATTTACAAGATTTATTGGCACCTGTGGGTTAAAAATTATCCACGCCTCGATAGAACGCTCCCAAAGTTCATTGATGGTTTTCGCTGGGTCTTTTTTAGCCAATATTTTCCTTTTCAATATTGACCAAAGGTGTTCAATCGGATTTAAATCCGGAGACTGGGGTGGCAAATCTAAAAGTTTAATCCCATTTTCATCTAACCACTTTTTAGTAATTCCGGCAGTGTACTTCCGGTCGTTGTCTGGCATGAAGATGTCATCCTGACCCGGCTCTCAACCAAATATATCGAAACTTGGCATGTATGAGTCTTCAAGGATTGTAATGTAATCTTTGTCACACATTCTGCCAGTTATTCGGCGTGGTACACCCAATTGGTTTCCACGAAAACAGCCCCAAGCCATCAAAGATCCACCTCCAAACTTCATTGTGCTTGTAATATTCCACTCTTGGACTCCAATTCTTTTATCAACCCATGTCCATCAGACCCAATACGGTTGATTTTTGGCTCATCTGACCAAGTTACCTTCATCCAGTCGTCTGTCGTAAAATGCTTGTACTTTTTTGCAAAAGCCAACCGCTTTTTTCGATTTTGTTCGCTTAAATGAGGTTTTTTAAGTTTTGTTATTGGCGCTAGGCCGTTGTATTT
This sequence comes from Calliphora vomitoria, assembly GCA_942486065.2. Classification (NCBI taxonomy): domain Eukaryota; kingdom Metazoa; phylum Arthropoda; class Insecta; order Diptera; family Calliphoridae; genus Calliphora; species Calliphora vomitoria. The sequence goes on along the minus strand of OW818029.2, from coordinate 4,648,048 downwards.
TAAACATCTTCGAACGGTTTTGGAACTTATGTTTAATCTTTTTATATTTTTTAAAAATTGAGAAAAAGATCTGAGGGTCAAAAATGTTCACACACGTGGATATAGTTGTTTAATTTCTTTTTAGTAAAAAAATTACGGTACTCCAAAAAAATGTTGCCATACAATAAACAACATTGTGCCAGACTACATAACACAAAATGGTTTGCCAGACCTAAGTTTGTAAAAAAAATGTTTCTAGATATATCTTTAATCATACATTTTGTGAACAATTTTGTCCCTTACTGTATATATGTTAAGAATTTTTCGTTCTCACTCCTTATAGTTGGTATTAATCAACTTTGATAATAATAACTCTAATTTGGACTATTTCGGTAATAACCATAATTTTAAACTCAATTACGGAAATTATTCTAATAACTTCAAATTAATCCTACAATAACTATATTTTAGAGGTAAAGGTTGTTTCTATTATTTCGGTAACAATTCTGATTTATTAAATTTTCAATATTCAGTTTTGCTTCTAAGCCGAATCATCCGAATTAGTTGGGCTTAATATAAATTGTGCCATTCTAATGTACAGTGCCATGTAGTTACACGCAGAGAAAAAATATAGTTGTTTATATTTACAGTAACCATTTCAACATTTATAAAAGTTTTTTTAACAATATTATAGTCACAGTAACTGTTAACATGATTGCGGTAACCATAATATGGTTGTTGTATAATATATGATTGTATCAATCATATATATGGTTACAGTAAACGAGTATATGTTTGTGACAACCATTGTTATGATGAATCTTTATATCATGATACGTTGTTCTCAGATTTTGATATCAATTAGCCGAGAGCAACATAATATGGTAAAACCTTTATCATAAAAATGGTTGTCACGACCATGTAACCATATATACGATTGATATAATCATGTGAATCGTAAGTTAACCATATTATGGTTACCACAATCATATAAATAGTTACTGTGACTATAATATTGTTAAAAAACTTTTAAAACTGTTGAAATGTTTACTGTAAACATACACAACTAACTATATTTTTTCTCTGCGTGTATATACATTATTTTATTTAATGTTGCTGTAGAGACCGTTGACTTTTTTATGTGTATTTTTTTGTATTTGTTTGTATATGTATTTCTAAATAAATAGGAAATCAGTGAAAATATTTACCAACATTAAAGCGTTCATTACGTACTTATTGTATGAGTTTTATTTAAAAAGAAATCACTGTCATCAGTTCACCAGGAAGCACAAAAAAATCCAGAAATAAGAAAAATAACAACATTAAACAAACTCATATTGATTATATTGGGTAACGGACTTCCCTGATAGACGAAGACCTCCATTATCAATTAATACATGTAAACTAATCCCCACACTGCCATTATTAGATGTCATGGTCTCTGAAGTTAAAACCGGCTTTGAATTTATCATGACACCTTCATTGAATCCTCCTTGCCATACAACCGGAAGATTTTACTACCACTTGTTACATCAATTCTTTTATTCAAGTAGACCACCATTATCGCTAAGATATAGTTACCAAAATAACCGCAATTACCGTACCGATATAAATAATTTTAAATTATGAAAATACATATTTTTGATTTTAATAATAGAATATATTAAAATATTCTGAATTAAATATAATATAATACTACTTCAATAATCCAAATTGAAGTACATCTAAGCTGAAACTAAAAGCTGGTGGCGACAATATTCCGACTATAACCCTCGGATACTTTAGCACGTAATACTCGCCAAATAGTAAAATCTAAAGCTGACAAAAAACCGCCATTAGCACCTGGAAGTCTCCAGTATAGGGTTTCTAAATTCCCAGATACAAATCCAGTACAAATTTTCAAATAATCAGTAAAAAATCAGAAGTCTGAGAAAGTTAACAAATGCGTTATTCGTTTCAAAGAGAACTTTTTCAAATCAGAATGTATATAAACCAGTATTATCGTCATTATTTTCTCTAAATATGAATATAAATTTTCCTGTTTTTAAGAAAAAATGTTATTACCACAAAGAGATAATTATTTTGTTGTGATAACCGAATTTATTGATAACACAAGGTAACAAACTCGAACAAATTTTAAAGGCTTTTTAAACCACTACTCAATTTTGATATATTGTGGTTCCGGTAGTACAAAAATAATAAAATTTTTAAATTTAATGGAAAGGTTTTTTTTTTAAATTTTTAAGTAAAATTGTAAATTTTTTTAGACGTTTCTCCACATAATTAATGATAACTCATAAAGGGTTTGTTCGATGTTATTATAATAAACTTAGAAAAGTTAAGATTTGCATAACTTTTAATCCATTTATATATTGCATTTCAATCGGCTCAGTAGTTTCGGAGTTATAATAACAAATTGAAGCAAAAAAATTAATTTGTTTTACGTGAAAATAGCAAATTTTTTAGTTTAAAAAAAATCATGAAAAATCAAAAACGGCAGAAGTTGTTCAGATATATTGCTTTATCGCAAAGCCATTTTTGTACATAGCATGGGGCAAATGTTTTCAAAATTTCAATCGAAAGAAGAACATTAACTACTTAATTTCATGTACATATAGACATTTTGTTGCCCGAGATTTGAACTACGTTTTGTACAATTTGATGAACCCTCATTACTATATTATACTCGTTTTTTTCCAGTCAGATCGCGTTTTCGAAATATCGCGGTTTTTATATTTTCATGGAATACCATATTTTTTGGAGCTCATTTCAAAATTTTGGGTAATGCAGCTTAGAATGTGAAATTCTTTTAGCATGAAACTGATCTACGTAAACACATGTTTCTTTTGAGTATAATAATTCTAGTGGATGTTGTGGCATATTGGTGTGATCTTTCAAGAATGTTGAAATTTGACTCTTTTAGCTTTATCCTTAATAAAATGTCGTATTCCGAAAATTGTAAATAAAAATTTAACACTGCATATTCAGGGTATTACAGCGAACATAGTTTTTAATTGAAGTGAAAAATTAGTTCAAAATTTAAAGAAATATTTAGATAATACTCCGAACTTTCACATCCTAAAAAAATATTTTTTTTTATAAATAAATCTTTAGGTAGTCATTTAAATCTAATTAAATCTAATTACAGCAATAGAAATACTACATTTGACGTTTTTTAAATATCGCGAATTTTGTATCTACGTGATATACAGCGTTTTTGGTGGAAATATTTTAAAATTTTTATAAAAAAAAAAAAAAAAATTACACATATAGATTCTACATATATGTATTAGGGTGACAGCCGATTTTTTTTTTAGATTTCAAAGAGTGCCGGGTGGAATATTGTGACACTAGGTCTAAAAGATAAGTACTGAAAATTTTAGCCAAATCGGACAACGATTTCGGGACGCGCATCGAGGTCAAAGGTCAGATATATGTAAATTTTTAATATTTATATGAAATAAATTTGTGAAACTCCTTAACTTTCTACATTATGTAACAGAAATATATATATTTATTTATATTAATGAAAATTACAGTAAAAAAAATATTTTTCAGATTAAACCTATATCTCCTTTGGGCCAAATTGACCCACAAACTGTATTATCGTTAAAATTCGGAAAAAATGCAAATTTTTCAGTTTTTGTAAAATTTTTGCTACTAAATAATTATTTTTGCAATCGAATGCATAAGAATCGAAATGTGTACGTAATTGTCCTTCTAATGAGATATCACAGATAAAAATTGGTTAAAAAATTTTAAAGTTATTAAAAATTCCCCAGACCATTAACGTGTCTCAGTTAATTTTTTTGACCTTTATCCTTCACCATTTAAGGGTTAAAGTTGTCCGCTTTTAGTAAAACTTTCAGAGTATATTTAAAATGATCTGAACTATAAGATTCGGTATAGCTTTTACTCAAAATTTGTAACAGTAAGGAAATTGCTCTCATTCGCCAAATTATGACCAAAAAAATATTTTTTCCCGAAAATCACAAAATTTAAATCGTAGGTACGAAAAAACTGTAAGAGGTATTGACATAATTTTTTTATATTTTTGTTCTCTATTATTATCTCAATAAATCCCAATGTGATGATCGAAAAATTCTGAAATTTGTTTAAGAAAATTTTTAAAAATTTGAAAATGGAGGTTTGAAACTGCCGTTAAAAAAATTAATTTTTTTTTGGCCATACCTGCGAATAGGTTAACGGTATTCTACAAAGACAAAAACTCATATTAATGTAAATACGGATATATTTTAAGTAAAAATTAGCTTTTATTTTAATATTTCTTAAAATATATTAATTTTGTTCCTACATTTCTTGCTCAAGTGGCCTGAGACACGTTAATGGTCTGGTGAATTTTTAATAACTTTAAAATTTTTTAACCAATTTTTATCTGTGATATCTCATTAGAAGGACAATTACGTATACATTTCGATTCTTATGCATTTGATTGCAAAAATAATTATTTAGTACCAAAATTTTTACAAAAACTGAAAAATTTGCATTTTTTCCGAATTTTAACGATAATACAGTTTGTGGGTCAATTTGGCCCAAAGGAGATATAGGTTTAATCTGAAAAATATTTTTTTTACTGTAATTTTCATTAATATAAATAAATATATATATTTCTATTACATAATGTAGAAAGTTAAGGAGTTTCACAAATTTATTTCATATAAATAGTAAAAATTTACATATATCTGGTCAAAACCTCGATGCGCGTCCCGAAATCGTTGTCCGATTTGGCTCAAATTGTCAGTACTTATCTTTTAGACCTAGTGTCACAATATTCCACCCGGCACTCTTCAAAAATCGAACTCAAATTTTTTTTCCATACAACTGATTGTCACTCTAATATATATCCATAATAATATATCCAGTAATTGTCTAATTTGCAAATTTGAATACCAAAGTAAGCTAAATACCATTGTCTTACTAGCCATAATGAAATAATATAATAGAGAATTTGTATTTAAAAAAAAACCAGGAAATTAAAGCATTTTTTATTTTTAAGGCATTCGCTGCTAATTACGGAAAAACAGACCTTTACCTTTGCTGTTAGCAAAAATCCGAGACAACCTCTATTTTTGTTGCCTATTTTTGATCTATATCTCGATTACTAAGTCATAAATATAGTCAATATGGATATCTAATGATAGATATTTCAAAGTCCATTGCAACGATGTATATAAGGCTATAGCAAGTTGGACCTACAATGGGTCAAAATCGGGAAAAATATTTTTTAACCCGAATTTTTTTCACAAAAAACTCTTTCTTCACTAATAAATTAAAAAAAATAAATTTTTAAATTAAAAAAATTTATTTTTAAAAAAATTGTAAAAAACTTAAAAAAAAAAAATTTTTAAAAAATAAGAAATTTAAATTTTATTTTAAAGTATAATTTGGTGAAGGGTATAGCTCTCTTACTTGTTTTTGCTTCAATTTGTTATTATAATTCTGAAACTACTACTATAAAGAAATTTCCCAACTTTTCCAACAGCAACTACACAATATTTACAAAAAAAAAATATATATACCTGTGAATTTCCGGAAAATTCTTCCCGATTACGGATCCTACTCCCGTAGTATATTGTAGAAGCCGAACAATACTGCTTGAAGAGGCGTAACATCTGGCCACGATCTTAACTATGTACAGTAGGGGAATGTTAGCAAACCTATAATCTGGAAAGGTTGGTCTATAAAGACTAAAACAAAACTTGAACTCAAACTTTAACAAAATTTCGGTAAAAAAAATCAATAATCTAGCGAATCCGAAATAAACTGCAACTTTACAAATGTATTTTAAATTTCCGAAAATTATTTATCTTAATTTTAGACCATTTATCTCACAGTACATTGTGGACTCAATTAATCCTATTTATTTTATAAACACTTAAAATAGAATTGCATGTCGAAATCTTTATTATGACGAGAAAGAACAATCCATGACATTTCTATTTTAAAGATAATTTTATTCAAACGTTGGTGGTACATTCGGAAAGTCCAGTTATCGTTCACACTTTCCAGCATTGTAACAGGTATCTCGCGAATTACGACTATTTTCAGCATTGTTATCCGTATCATATGAATTACGGCTATATAGTTCAATAACCCCTAGGTTATCACAGGACCTATGCAGCCTAGTGCTCACCAACATGATCTCTCACACCCAGAGAAGAAATATTGTTCTACATATTTACCATAACCATTTCAAACAATTTAAACGTTTTTTAACAATATTATGGTCACCGTAATTATGTATATGATTAAGGTAACCATAATATGTTTATATATATATGATTGTAGTAAATAAACATTTGTTTATGGCAATCACTATGTTCATGATGAATCACTATATCATAATATGTTGTTCTCAAAGTATTATAACCATAATCCGAGAACTACAATCATATATATGATTGCTAAAATCATTTGGTTACCTTATGGTTACCTCATTCATATACATAATTACACTGACCATAATATTGTTAAAAAAACTTGTAAAAATGTTGAAATGATTACGGTAAACATTTACAACTATATTTTTTCTCTGTATGTAATAAAGCCATTGTTACTTACATTAGACCGATATTTGGTCTAATCCGAAACCAAATATTCGGTCGATCTTTAAAAAAGAATATTAAATATGCAGCTGGAAAAGCACCAGCAAAAATGTTGTTGCTATTTACAATAATTTAAGTTAAAAAACCAAATTTTAACTAATTTTAAGGCCTTTTAAAAAATTAGTCGCCCATTCCAAGCCAACACTAAATCCTACACTTTATTTTCAACAATAATTTATTACAGCTACCAAGGACAAAAAACTGCGAATGTTTAAAGTTTAGCTTTTTCTTTATTACACATATACTTTGTATTTGGCTTCACCTTTTGGTAGCAAAATACACCAGCATACATCCATATATATTTGAAATCAATAAGATTTGGGTTGTCTGGTTGAGAATTTGGCAAAATCATTGTTGGTAGCTGGTTGTTCGATTGTCGGTGGGTAGAAAACTGCTGACACTTTATTTGGTGTAATGATGTTGTTGCTGTTATAAATGAATGTGTTGTGTGGCGTTGAGGCAAGCAACACATTGTCGTCCTTGTTGCTGCTGTAGCTGCTTTGAAAAGAAATCGAAATTCTAAAATTGAAAGCCACCATACAAGAAAAAGAAGAAAAAAATCGATGTGAGATTTTTTTTTGTCAGTTGTTGTAACTAAATAAAGTCAATTTACATAAAAAACGCACACCATATTCACAAGCATATAAGAATGTCTGTGTATATGAGGATTATATTTTATTTTAAGGGCAATATTTAAGGTTTATATGTTTTGTTGTTGGTGTTGTGTTATTGTCTGCCACAAGTGTTATCATCGTATTGTCATGTGAAAATATTTTTAATGAAATTTTTTTTATTATTATTAAAAGTTTTCTTCGTTTTTTTTTTTTAATGTAATTGAAAAAGTCATTGAAATCGATAATATTGATGGTGCTTAAGTACCACTTGCAACAAGTTGATGCTTATGTGACAAAAAATAAAACTAAAAAAAAGTCAAACCGCCACTATTGCGGTGAAGTCAGTAATGATGTTTAAAAAAAAAAATAAAAAAAACAATTTAATAAAAAATCGATTTACTTTAAGGATCCCATTGATGTGAGTGAGTTTAATATAAACTTGATTTTATTATTTAATTAAAAACTACATCACTGCACTGATGTTTGCAAAAATAATTGAAATCAAATTGCAGCTGAAATATTGAATGATTTGGTAGTAATCAAAATGCCTGCAACAATCACACAATTTGTGTCAGGCATACTGCAGTATATAGATTTGAATAGATTTTTAAAGCATACATTTAGGCGATTAATCGTTGCTCACGAATAATTATGAATTCCCTGCTTAAGTTAAGTAATATTAATCTAAATTCAAATTCTTTTAAAACAAATTCCTCACGAAATATATTATAATGATCAGGGAAACCGGAAATATGCTCTCAAAAGTGTTTTATATAAAACACTTAAAATATGCAAAAATAAGCTTTAACAAATCGATGACAAACTTCTTAAAATGTTCTGAAACGGAAAAATACCTAACAAACAGCTCCATAGGACGTACAGGAAAAAACATACATTTGCATGATTCCAGTTTCTCTGTTATGACTTTTAGCACATAGTAAATGACTGTCAACTAAACGTTAATAATCCAACGCTTTTTCATTTAAAATAATCAATAAATTGCATAATCGATTCAAAGAAATGATAACACTAATTTGCATATTAAATAAATGCAAATCTATAGAGAAAAAAATCACGTTGAATTGAAAAAAAAAAAAAATACATTAAACATGAATTTCGCTTAAAGGAATATCATTTAATTCTACGCAAATCATTATTGCGTTTGCATTTAATTAAATTTTTTTTTTCTTGCTTTTTTTCTATTTCACAAGAAACAAATTTTTATTGTAACAACTTGAGGCTTCCTTCACTCTTCCTGCTGTTGCCTTGCTCACTCTCTTAGGGCGACTGAATATGTGGCAGCTACAGCACAAAGTACTGAACAAAAAATGCAAATTGTGATTGCCACAGGACAAACAATAACACAACAATCAAATTCAATTTCTCTCTATTTTTTCAGAGCCTGTAATTGCAGGAAAAAAAAATTGAATTGAAAGAAAAAATAAAGTAAAACGCTGATTCAAGAAAACTTAAAAAAAAAAATAATAATAATAAAGTGATGATGAGCATTACATTTTGTTAATGCTGTTTTATGTTTTATATTTTTCTTTCGAACATTTAAAGTTTTTGAAATTTGAAAGACTGTTAAAATGTTCTTTTATTACTAAGTGCTTCTAAAATGCTTATTAAGCTTTTTAGCATTAAAAAGATTTACTTGGAACACTTAAAGTACAAAACAGCACAACCACCAAAATAGAAGAATGTTTCATTCAACATGAAATAAGACACACAAAGTACTAAATTGACATAGACCTTCGCCTCTATGTTCTAAATGAGATGCTAAAAGTTACAATAAATCATGTGTCCACTACTAGAGATATTGAAAGTCAAAGGTCACTGAAATAATTTAAGTAAGAGTATTATATTGTATTGTATGTGTCAATAACATATATTTCTGATATAGGGGTTACATGGAGAGCAGAGTCAATTATGGACCGATCCTCAGAAAAGTGGGTATAAAGATTTAGGTTCATATAAAACTTGTTTATGTCCAATTTCATCACGATATTAATTATTATAAGACAATTATGAAAGTTCAAGTGATTTTCTTTACAGTATAATTTCAGAGTATTTAAAACTAATTTGTGCAAAATTTGATTAGGACTGCATAATCAACATATTTATGACTGCTTAACTTATTGCGGATGAGTGGTCACTTTACTAACCACATTTTCTATAGACTTTAAAACATAGTTTATTGGCATGTATTGCCATTTTACAAAACAATTATATTTTTTGAAGTCATCGTTTATGATTTTTGGCAAAACTTTGCAGTCAGGATGCTCTGGTTAGATAAATGTATGAATTTGAACATATTATAAAAATCTGTTTTTTTAAGATACTTTCACGCATTCAATAAAAAATAGCACAGAGTGTTTATTGTTCATCGAATTCAGTGTTACTTTTCTATTTCGGTTGTTTGGTCAGACAATTTAGTCAAAAATATTCCATTTGCAAAAAATTTATAGGAAACAAAAATTTGTATCATAGTTATTTTTAATGTCAACCACCACGGTGGTTAGTAAACTAACCACTTCACTCCACAAAAAACCTTGGAGGATACACACAAAAAAAAACCGTGGCTGAAAGAGTTAAACAGTAGTTCATGGGGAAATTTCAGCCAGCTAGCTGCTTTCCTTTTCAAAAGACAGACGGACGGACATACAGTCGCACAGAAAACTATACATACCCCCTAAAAAACTGCCATTTCTGCAAAACTTTAAAAATTTTATTACCAAAATTTATATTGTACCACTCCTTGTAAAAAAATAAACTATTTAAAAATAAAATTTTTTTCAGAAAAAACTTTTTATTTAAAAATTTTGGAAAATTCAGTTTTTAAAACACAAAAAAGTATACGTACTCTATACATTAAAATTCTATTTCATAAAAAAAAAGATTTATTAATATTTTGTTGCACTCCTTTACTCTCTAACACAGCATTTAGACGTCATTTCATTGACTAGACCAGCTTACTGGTTGTTTCCGAAGAAATTTTCGACCATTCTGTGATTAGAGCATTTTTTAGGCCCTCTTTGCTCTTAATCGTTGTTTTTCTTACTCTACGGTCTAATTCATCCCACAAATTTTCCATTGGGTTTAAGTCAGGTGACTGACGTGGAGAGTGCAGCTGTTTTGGTACATTGTACAGCAGCCATTCCTTTACAATGGCCGCTGTATGTTTAAGGTCGTTATCTTGTTGGAAGATCCAGCTTCTAGACAGACCCATTTTGAATACCGAATCCTTAAGATTATCTCTTAATAGATTCAAATACATAAAACGATCCATTGTTGTCTCAACAAAAGCTAAATTGCCAACCCCAGCCGCCGTCATACACCCCCAAACCATAATGGAACCGCCTCCATGTTTTACTGTGGGGATCAGATTTTTAGGTTGGAGCTGCTCATTCTTTTTGCGCCAGACTTTTTGTTTCCCATCGCATCCAAATAAGTTAAACTTACTTTCGTCGCTGAAGACTACATTTTTCCAAAAACTTTCATCGTCATTTATATGCTTCTTAGCGAAATCTAACCGCTTGGCTTTATTTATTTCGCTAATGAACGGTTTTTTTCGGGGAACGTGGTTATGATATCCTCCACTTCTCAATACACTGCGTACTGATTCAGGATGGACTGTGACTATGGACATATTTTCCATCTCTTTTGCTATGTCAACAGCCGTTTTTCTCGGATTTTTATTAATTTCATTTAATATGTGTCACTTTATGCGTTGAGTAATTTTTGGTGGACGACCACTTCTTGGTCTACTAGTTATGCTGTTGTTTTTTTTATAATTTCTTAACACGGTTTGTACACTTGACTTTGGGTAGCCAACAATTTCAGAAATTTGGCGCAATGATTTTCCATTTTTTTGATGCTGCACAATTAGATTTCTTATATCTAAGCTAATTTCTTTAACTTTTGGACTCATTCTTACAAAAAATAAAAGCGACCGATTACAAAACTTTTTAATTATTAAGTGAGGGTGATTTGGAATTACAACCAGAAAAAAAAACATACATAAATTGCTTTTATTGGAAAAATAGCGTTGACCAACAATGGGAGTATGTATACTTTTCTGTGTGCTAAAAACTAAATTTCTTCATTTTTTTTTTAATATTTTTTTTTTTGGAAAATTTCTTGTTTTAAATGAGTTTAATTTTTTATAAGGAGTTGCACAATATAAATTTTGTTACTAGAATTTTGAAAGTTTTGCATAAATTGCAGTTTTTTAGGGGGTATGTATAGTTTTCTGTGCCACTGTATGTAGATCATTTTATAATCTTATGAGGACCCAGAAAATACATACTAATGTGGGGCTGCGACAAATATTTTGATGTGTTAGAAACGGAATGACAAAATCAATATACATCTTTTTGGATTATGCATATAAGTAAGCGCATAAAAGTACAATATTCAACATCTAAACGATGCCATTATTTGCATGAAAATCGCAGACATTTAGTAATTTTTAATGACGTGTAAGTCAACTTGAATTTCGCTATCAATCATGCCGCAGTAAGTCTTTATATAAAACTGTTACGAAATTGTACTTGAATTTAAATATAACTGTTTTAACGGCTGGTTTAAAGTTGCATAATGCACTAAACAGCAGTGTATCTGAAACTATAATAAATCTTTGGGTATTATTAACATTGCTGTAGAACATACAACATTGAATAAAAGCTTTGACTAACTTCGAAAACACTTGAATTCGAATATTCTAGTTTTAAGATCATTGTAGTAATAGAGCTTTCTAGATGGTAATGCAGTGTATATTAATTGACCGCAAGAACACAAAACAGTCAGTCTAATTTTAAGCATCTATAAGTAAAGAGAAATTAACTGACATAAAGTGTGCTGTATTACCAGTGAATTCTTGTACATTACCAGTGTGTTTACAAAGTGTTTTATAAACGAGTGTGTGTATGTATTAAAACACATAGCCACCATTTAAACTTTTGTTGTTGTACATTTTAAATAAAGAAAGAGTTATTACAATTTAAAACTACTTCACTACTTTTATTTGCAATCAAAAGTATCCGGTTTATTTAAGGGAAATAAACGAAAGTTTTCAAAAGGTAAAAACGTAACAATACGATTATGTTGGATGCGATTTTCTCGAAAAAAGTTCCAAATTGACTCCTAAAGAGAGGAGCTAGAGGGTTAAGATCTTCCACATAAATTATCCCCATAAAATTTTACAATATAACTCTGACAATAAGAATTCTCTCAGTCATTACCTTGCAACCTTTTTTTATTTAGTATAATGCTCCATTCGATAAAAAATTTAAAAAACTCAGACCAGCTAGACCATAAGTTTATTCTACAAAAATTATCTACTCAACATGCCCTTACAGAATTATAGGGTCGCTCTTCTGTTCCAAAAATACTGGTGGACAGTGTATTTAATTGTTTTCAATATTTTAAAATATCAATTTGTGTTCTTCTTTGGGACACAACTAGTGTTGGAATAAAATTGTTTGATTAGGGACGTATGAAAATGGTTAAACTTTAATTGTTTGATTCGAGACTTAGAAAAGTAAAATTTTAACAAATATCATTGATACATAAGTATGTATGTAAATCATTGATTTTTACATCCAGTCAAAGCTTACATTGTTGTTGTAGATTGTTAGTATTTTTAATTTACTTGTTAAATAAATTTGTTTTTGAACATATTTGTTTTAAATTTTAAGACATTTTAAAAGAGAAAGAAAATTTGTGTAGTTAAATTTAATTTTTTTTTTTTTTTAATATAAAATATTTTAGCCCTATATACATCGTTGCAATGGACTTTGAAATATCTATCATTAGATATCCCTATTGTCTATATTAATGACTTAGAGCGAGTTTCTCTTGTCAGTTAAACGTGAAACAAATTTAGCCGGGATTTAACCAATGATTGTGTTTCTCACAATTTTGTTCAAAAATTCCTCAAAAGTTTTCATATAAGTATGGCAATACTTTAAATTTTAGAAGAAAAAGCAACCGCGTACATAACTTATTTTGTAAATTTTAACTTTGTAAAAGAAAAAGTGACATTAAAGCAGATCCCGGCAACACATGCGATTGGTCAGTTGTTGTAAGAGCGAAAAATAACAAAAGAAACAAATTTATACTTCATATTCACTACAACACAGGCATGGAAATTTTAATTTTGAAATGGTGGTATTTTAATTCAAAATAATATTTTTAAATTTAAAATTTCTGTTAGACTTCTTTACTTATATCGATTTAAGAAATCATTTTAGATTAAAATTCGTTCCTTTTTTGAATTTTATAATTCTAAAAACGTATACCATACGTTGATGTTAAAAAATATTAAGTTTTCCATCCCTGCATTAGTAATCTTCATGTACAAAAGCAAGAAACACGCGACAACACAACCTTCTTCAATGAACGCTCAAACGAGACCAAGGCGAATTTATACAAGGTGGAGTCAGACAATCAGCTGATTACTTTTTTTCGCTTTTTTTGGTTCTAACTTCTGTCAAAGCTTGTTTTTATATTTCAATATCTACATGTACTATGCTTTTTAACAAAATATTTATTTTTTACTTAAATAAGTAAAGCCCTCACTATTCAATTATCAACATTATATTAAGTTTTAATGCATATTTGTTTAATTTTTCATTTTTGTTTTTTGACATTTGTTAAGACCAGTTGTTGTTTTTGTAGAACTGCCACCACCTTGTATAAATTCGCCTTGAACGAGACTGAATGAGTTTTTAATACGTTTGAGTACGTTGTTGTAAATTTAATAATGGTCGAAAAGCACGCGTGCATAGGAAATGCCTAGCCAAGGCGAATTCATACAAGGTGGTGGCAGTTCTACAAAAACAACAATTGGTTTTAACAAATGTCAAAAAACAAAAATTAAAAATTAAACAAATATGTATTAAAACTTAATATAGTGTAGATAATTGAATAGTGATGGCTTTACTTATTTATGTAAAAAATAAATATTTTGTTAATAAGCTTAGAATATGTAGATATTTAAATATAAACAAAAGCTTTGACAACTGTTAGAACCAAAAAGCGAAAAAAAAGTTATCAGCTGATTGACTGACTCCACCTTGTATAAATTCGCCTTGTGCCTAGCTCTGCATTAAAGTATATAAAATGTATATTAAAAATTATATTGATGTTAATAAAACAAATAAAAAAAAAGAGCAGCTGTGCTGAAATGTTTATTTTGGGATTTTATACTTATGTTTAACTCGCCAATGATGCTCAGTTAAACCTAGATTTAAACTAAATAAACAATAAGTAAGAAAAACTATTTTTAGTTTAATATAGGTTTAAACGAATAATCAAGATTATCTTTATCCCAGAAACTAGCTCTTAGTAATCCAGATATAGATCAAAAATAGGCCAAAAATCCAGGTTGTCCAGGTTTTTTCCTTATATCTCAACCGATTTTCTCGATTTTAAATAGCAACCGAGCCGGAAGAATTCCTGATATATTGTTGTATGAATCAAGTATGTAAGTTATTTGGGGGCTACGGAAAGTTGATTTCATCTATAACGATCCAGAATATATATACTTTGTGGGGTCGCAAATGAAAAATTAAGAAATTAAAAACGGAATGACAAACTTAATATATACCTTGCCACTCATGGTGAAGGGTATAAAAATTGTATTTATATGTAAGTGGTGTAGCTGATACATATCAACATATCAACGATGGACCCAAATTATATGTAAGTCTTTTACTAAATAACTGTATTTTTAAATTTTAACTTGTTTTATGATTTTAATAAATTTAAATTTTAAACAAATAATTTAGCATTAAAACAAATTTATTGTTGAATTCAATAAATTTGTTATTTTGTGTTTAATATGTTTAAAATGGAGAACTTTTCTAAGGGGTTATATTTAAATTTGGTCCAAATATATCCATGGTGATATTTAATTATTCAAGGGTGGGTGATGTCTTGGGTGCGGATTTATATGCAAATGCATGTTTTTTCAAGAACCTCCAAATACAATGTAGACTAATTACCTATCCTAATCACACATTTTGCTGTAAAATGTCATCGATTTGTTAGTGCATATTTTTGCATATTTTGTTATATTTTATGCATATAAAATGCATATTTATATGCATATTATTCCAATTTTTAATAAAAAAATAATAAATTTAGACGTCTATGCACAATATATTGGAACAATAAAAAGTTTTTCTTGAGAATTTGTTACACAAATGGCAAAATTTGTTGACTAAATGTTGTCAACATTGAGAAACACATTATATTTCAAACAAATGTATAGTTTTTAAATAAGTTTAGTTTAAAAAATGATATCTCACTCTCGTCCCACTAAGCGACTAAATAGGTCTTCAAGGAAAATATATAAGCTTTCTTTTAAGAAAAAAATAAAAAGGGCCCATTTTGAAAAAAAAGTCAAAAAAGTTTTTGATTTTGGAAAAAAAATTACAAAATTTCTTTTTTTTTATTTTTGATTTTGATCAGAAAGTTCTTTGAAAAATTGTGTCTGAATTACTATCCAATAGAACTATGGTGCAAATTTCATCACAATCGGAAGACATCGATTTCAAAAGTTTGTTGGTTGGTTTACGTGGTAGTTCACTGCGTGCAAACAATCAAGTAGAGTCGAAATATTTAAAAAGTCGAGTTTGCTAGACCCAACCTGTAGCCGTGAGATATCTCAGTAGGTCGTTTAGTTTAGACCCGAATCCCCGTTTGTTCACTTGACATGAAATGCCCCTTAAGTATAATTAAGGAGTCTCTAAAGACTAGGATGTTTGTCTTGTATTAATCTAACGATATTAGATTGAATATATCCATATTTTTCTCAAAGAACAGTTATAATTAGAATTTTAAGTTTAAGTTTAAACTTAAACAGATATAGATAGTATAATTTAAAGTGTCAATGATTAATTGCTGGGAACTGTGTTGTGTAATTTATGGAAATTAAGCGATTCTCAGTTAAATACTTTATGTATCTGCACAATAATATAAATGCATATTTTATTAATTTTTAGGTCATATTTAGATTTTTTTGAAGCATATTTTTCAATAATAAATGCATGAAAGTCCGCCCCCTAGTAATGACCCAGGGTACATGATATCTATTTCCCAAAACAACTTGTTCTAATTATTATTATTAATTGTATCTCACTGGTATGTCTAAATAAAAAAAATCATAAAGCTAGCCAAACCAGTGACGTTACATTGTCTTGTCTTGATTACATGGAAATTTTCCAAAAGGTAACAAATTAAATGAGCTGAAGCATAGAAAATCAGAATATTGTTAAAGAAGTAGCCGTGCAAAATTACCTAAAAATATTCCTACACAATTAAATAAAGTTTAATCAAAAAAGTAATGACCCAAACCAGCAAACCCAATGGTCGTATACGATTGTATCAATAACATTAATATAATTTAAGTAATTTATTTAGTTAATTTGTAACAAAATGCCAATACTGTCTCATTTATGTCAATCACCTTGAAACGAAAATGCTGATGGAGACAATGACGATTAACACAATGATGAGCATGATAATGATGTTGATGACGATGACTATGACTATGAGGATTGTGATTGTGCCATGGCGATGACAACATTAATATTGTCTATTTGACAAATGTTTGTCGGTTGTCATTTTATCCCGTTAATATTTCTAATGTTACAGACAGCCACGGATACATGTGACGACCCCAAATTTCAATAGGTATGGGATGGGATGGAAGATTTATGGACTTTGCCAAAGAACATAAAAACAAATAAATAACATGATGATAGTTAATTTAATGTTTTCTTTTTTTGCTGACCTTTGAGAGGGAAAAACATAATTAAAAGTTCTCTGGTCATTTCACTTCGTCTCAATAATAAAAATCCAACACAATATTTATGTATTTAAGTCCATTTAAGATTTATGTTATTGTTTAATGAGCGAAATATTTGCGTTTTTGTATCATGTCTTTATTGTAAGTATTAATTTGCTTTTTTTTTGAGACATTATTGGATTTGATTGTTTATTTGTGTTATTTTGTTAACCCAGTCAATGACTTTTTAAGACTTGTATTAAAATGTAACACTTATTGCTGTTGTAAACTAAATGTCAACAAGGTCGTAATGATTTGTCTACTAAAACTACTTAGTATTGTGTCACAATGAGATTAAAGATAAAAGCCACTTTCAATTTGAATTGAAATCAAAAATCTGTTTAACAAAATTTGCTTTAATGTGGATTATTCTAATTCATTTATTTATTTTTAACTTGACTATTGGCTTGTTGTTTTTTCTTTTTTTATTATTGCTTCAATTGTCCTTAATCTGTGTTTACTTGTATTTATGTTTATTTATTGAAAAAGCCAATCTACGTTTAGTATATAAACAATTTTTAAATAAATAAAAGAATTTATTAAAATTATTAATAACTGTAAGTAAATATGTAAATAATTTGATTTTCTTTAATCTTATACAAAATTGTAAATTTGTAAAATAGCAAACAAATGTAAAAGAAAAAGAAAACCTGCAAAATTCTTGTATTACCAAGTAATGTTTAAGAAGGCTAGTATGCTGACACTTTAATATTTACACAGTAGCATTTTAAATTTTAACCAAAGTTGGCTAACATGCCTATAAGTCATCGCTACCCCTAAAATAACCTTTCAGCTTACCGTTACCTATAAAATACTTACATAAACTGCTTACTATCATTTGACACGAACAGAACTACATATGCTTATGAGGATAATTTGACTTGTACTGGTGATGGCAAAGATTTCCGACGAGGTTTCATTCAATCGCTTACATAGATAAAAATAAGAAGTTTTTGTCAATTTACATTGTAAACAAAACACACAACAAGAGCATAAACAAGTAAGAGTGCTATATTCGGCTATGCCCTTCACCTTTGTTGTGGATGACTTAATTGCCGACTTTCAGCGTATAGCATCCTAAATATATCAAGAAAACGTTTAAAAATTTTAAATTTAAGTAATTGCTGACGAACAGATTATATTATAGAAGTTACAAACGAAATGACAATCTTATATATACCCTGCTCTCGAAGGTGAAGTGTATAAAAACAACAATCCAAACGAAACGAAGCACCAAAAAAAAAAAAAAAATACGCAAAGCAATGAAACCAACACACATCCAAACATACGTCTTGTTGTTTTTTGTTAAAGCATGCATTAAATTGTCTTTTTTTATGAAATTTTCAGAGGTTGTCTCGAATTTTTGCTCATATCTCCATTATTTATGAACGGATTTTGCTGATTTTAAATAGGAAACTTCTCGAAAGCATGTCTGACAGAATTATTGAAGATTTGGATCCCGAAGATAGCTGGGGTCTTCTGAAAATTGATTTCAACAGACAGACGGACATCCGCTATCTATAAGGATCAAGAATATATATACTTTATAGGGTCGGAAAATTATATTGTGGAAATTACAAACGGAATGACAAATCTTTATACAGTGGTGGTCAAAACATTTGCAACTGAAACAACATTTTACCTAAACTTTATTTTTTTTTTTTTAATAAAAACAGCTTAAGCATAATTTTTATTAATTTTTTATTGAATCCTGTTCTTTTAATATAATAATAAACAAAAATTATTCTTCATTAACTACAAAAACAATAAAAAAAAAACGGTTTTAACAAAACAAGTCGAAATTCAAGTGTTGAAAACATTTGCAATTCTTAAATAAATTAAAAAACTAAATATAAAATCTTTAATATTTGGTGGCATATCCATTGTTTTTTATTACTTCCGAACATCTTTTAGGCATTGAAGAAATAAGCTTTTCAATATAATCGACTGCTTTTCCAATTCGACGAAAAGTTCTTCCTCATTTCGAAATACTTTATTTCCGATATTACGTTTTGCAATCATCCACATGTTCTCAATCGGGTTGGGATCGGGAGATTGCGGTGGCCACGACATAAAACGAATTCTATGTTCCTCTAACCAGACTTTAACAAACCTAGCCGTGTGTTTTGGATCATTATCGTGCTGAAGTGTCCACGAAAGCGGAATTTCCCATTCAGCATACGGAAGTATAACTTAGCTTAGGAGGTCTCTATAGATTGTGGCTGTCATTGTATCGGTAATGAGGTGAATTGGACCTATCCCACTTCCCGAAAACATCCCCACACCATGGTATTTCCGCCTCCATGCTTAACTGTGGCTGTTGTATACGTCGGATTAAACTTTTCACCTCGAGGACGTCGAACATTGCATCTTCCATCTGATCCTCGGAGATTACACTTAGACTCGTCTGACCAAATTGCGTTCGAGAAAAATTTAGGCGAGCTTTACGGTTTTTCTCTGACACATAGTGTTTTTTGGTGCATTTGTAGCTTCTAAGACAGTAATCTCGGTCTCTTCTTTTTATGGTCGATACACTAGCGTTTACGGGGATTTCTGTTTTTGCTTCTCCGGGAACAGCTTTTGGGAATTTTATAAAAAAAATTCTTTATTTTACGATCTTCTCGTGCAGTTGTTACACGAGGTCTTCCACCTTTCTATAGTGTTTGGATGTTTCCACTTTTAATTATGCGACATATCGTTGATTTATGAATTCCGTATTTTTTAGAAATTTCTTTTTGAGAAAGTCCATTTTCAAAATCACTTAAAACTTTTGATTTTACGACACACATAATTATATTTGTTTCCAGCCATTTTGCATCGAAAATAGGTAACACGATTTTAATCTTTCTAACTCCAAACTTAAACTACATTAGCAAAATCATTAGGATGAAATTTTCAATTAAAAGTAAAAACTAAATGATCAAATTATTAAAAAGAATGTGATTACCGTTATTTCATATAATTTGTTAGTGTTAATAACATATTCAAGAATAACAGAAAGGAGAGTTGCAAATGTTTTGAACACTTAAATTTCGACTCTCTCTACAAACTTTAATTTCTTATCATTGTAAAGTAAGTGTATATAAATAAGAAAAAAAAAACAAAATTTGTTTGAAAATTAGTAATTAAAAAAAATAATCCAAACCATATATCGAGCCCTAACCGCGAAAATAACGTAAGCGCCAAAAATCGAATTTTAACGGAGAGAGTTTTTTTCGTTTTTTTTTAAGTTGTGCGAAGGATTTTTTTGAAAGTTAAAATGTAGTCTATTACTGGTCTCATATATGAGATAAATGCATTTTTAAGTTAATTTTGTGAGCAACAAATTTGTTTTGGCGCTTACGTTATTTTTACCGCCACTATTACAATCAGCTGAGACTAAAATATGGCGCATACGATAAATGCTTTATAAAGAAAAAATATTATTTTAAGTTTCGAAAAAAATTATTTTTTTAAAAATCAGAAAAAAGTTTTAAACTAATATAGTATGTGCTTAGGAAATTAAGGCATATCTTCTTCATCTGTTTCGTTTAATGCGTCTATAATATTTTGGGAATGTTTTAGGCCAATATATTCGTTATGAAAACTTTGAGGAATACTATTTTTATTGCAAGGTCATTTTAAATCATTGAATTTATATGAGGAAATTTTTAATTCTGTGTTGTATAGCGAAGGAGGTCCACGGACCGTAGAAGTATTTAAATCAATATCTTGTCCTCGCTATTAAAGAGTGAGATCGTAAAATTCTTAACACATGTTTTTCATTAAAACTTTTAATCCAAGTATTATTAGATTTCAATTATATTCATTTGTTGTTAATCTGATTAAAAACCTGGTTCAGGTAGAAGGAATGGTCCACATTATGTTTCAAAAGCCAAAAAAATAGAAAGCATTTTCTAAATAGCTGCCAACTCATCCGGAAGGAAAGCAGCCCGGTTAGCTCAGTGCTCGGACTATTTGGTACGAAAATTTAAAGCTAATGCAGGTTTAAAAACATACAAGGGTCAAAAAGTTCCTGACAGGAATGCTGCAAAAAATTTAGAGACCAAATACAGAGTATGGAAATTAAAGTAAGAAGTTGAAGACTGCATCGTGCTTAATTTTATTTTCTTTGGAACAAGCTAATCAGAAAACATTTTCCAGTTTGAAAATCAGAAAGAGTCCTCATGTAAACGCATAAATGCCTGTGCGATCTATGCATTTTTACACTCTCTCTAATGAACTGTCAAAAATTGTATGTTAATTCGTTTCCACAACTCCGATAAGTTTGCGCGACAATTTAGGCTCGCAAACTTAAATATATTGTGCATTTGATAAATCAGCTGCTTTTGTTTACTTTTATTTATAATAAATACAAATCAAATAAAATACAAATTTTTTGTACACGTGAAAATTGTGTGACTTTGGAACCGAATGATTGGATTGAATGGCATTGTGAATGGAAATATTAACCAACAGCTAGAAAATAAGCAAAATCTTCCAAAATATGTTTACCATTGTTTGTTCCAAAGATTTCACTTTCATTAGAAGTTTTTAGAATTTAAATTTATACAATTTTTAAAACCTTTTTTTCTAAGAATTTTTTTAATTTATTTTTGTTTCATATTTTTATCAAATAGACATTTTCTGTATAAAATTGCACAAAATTTAAAAGGTGGGTTCATGAAATACGTTGCGCAAATTTCCGCATTTGCACAAATGGGAAACTTAAGCGTTTAAATTAGTACCCTTAGAGTGCTTTAACGATATAAATTCATAACCGTAAGGGGTTTTTCTTTCACTTCGAATAACTGTAGGCCACTCACTAGGAGCCCATACAGTTCGGTTTCGAGTAAATGATTCTATTGTACTGTGAATAGAATCAACAGGCATCATATGTATGATCAGGTAGTAAGCAAATTTGAATAGATTAGAAAAAATGCTTGATTTGATATTTGTCCAATAAATGGTACTTAAATTGATATATTTTCCCGTTAATTGTATTTCAATTTCTTTTGATTTTCTCTCTATTACTTCGGCTACTCTTATTTTAATTTATTGCCCCTTTTGGCTTTTATGTCGCTTACGTTATTTTTGCGGTAAAGCAAAAAGGTGAGTGTTGCTTACGATATAATTGAATTTGCGTTATCTCTGTATATATAAACACTTTATTTTCATTATTTCGGGTGTTGATGCGCACGACACTTTTCTATCGATTTTCATTAAAAAGCCAATTTCGGAAAAATGTCGCTTACGTTATTTTTGCGGTTAGGGCTCGATATGTATGTGTTCTCAGTTGCAAATTATTTGACTACCACTTAGGGTTTGGGGTTTCCCGGATAATTTTATTTCCCGGGAAACGGGAATGAAAAATTTCATTTCCCGGTATTCCCGGGAATCCCGGGAATTTTTTTTCAACTAGAAAAATAAGTAAACAATAAAATTATTTTATAAAATTGTGTCATTTTATTAAAAAAAATAGAAAAAGAATACATTACAATTCAATTGTACTAACATAAAACAAACAAAAAGTTGGTTAAAATATTTGGAGATCATTTCTTACTATAAAATAAAATATTTGCGTATTCATGATGTAGGGCTCTTGTCCCGGTAAAAGAGTAAATATTTGTCACAAAATTTTATAAATTATGAACGTACTTTTATAATTCGCTGTCGATTAATAAGTTAATTGCGTTGGTAATGCACTTTTTAGCTTCTTTCTTCTGATTTTAAAATTGAATTCATTTCCAAAACAAAAATATGAAATATCAAATGTCATGAATTTAAAAAGCAAGAGTGTAAACCCAGCAGTATGAAAAGTGCCAATTGGAAACCTTACACTAGCTATATTACTACTTGTACAACAAACTAGTTCACTGTGTCTGCTAAAGTGGTAGTCATTTGTACTACGTTTCCCCAGCGTATTCAGTAACAAACAATAGTCGGATATTCGCCATAAGTTTTTGAAAATAAATTCAAGTAAAATAAAATCCTCTAAAATGTACTACTTCGATGGCCACATGTAATGCTGAATGTGGCCGGTGGTATTTTCGTTCTCTCTGAATAACAAATAGATAGCAGTACAAATAAGAGCTCTGTGGCTGAGTGATTAGCGCATTTGACTATAAAACAAGAGGTTTTATTTTTCCTTTTTTTTTCAAATGCTGGAGTATTTGTACTATTGAAGTGTTATGCATTCCCGTGTTAAATTCACCAGTCAATAACGATGGGTTGAAAATTCACTAGTGGCAGTTCTCAGTGGCTAACTAATTCGACGTAGCGGAACTAGTTCAATGAACTGCAGGGAAGAAAAAGTAGTTATAATAAAGTGCTCTTTTACTACTTTGCTAGAGAAAGTACTCTAAATTTTGAATACCGCTATTATTTCATATGTGTTATGCGTTCATCACAGAACTATTTATTTTAAAAAATTGAGTTTTCAAAATAACTAATGCATTCAATAAGTTATCTGACATCCGATTTCTTATTTTAATGGCAAAGCTTCCAGACACCGAGAAAACTCTTTCGCTTTAAAAACGTGTTGGCTTTATCGTTAGTAAAGCAAAATTTTTTTTTTCGATTGCTACTTGCTACAAATAAAGCTAATTCCCGCTAAAAACGGCTTTCAGCATTTGATTTAAAATATTTAGTGTTTCTTTTTCAATATTGATTGAATACTCTAATTCGTTTTTCAAATTTTGCTCCATTTGTATTTCGGAAACATCATCACTTTGAACAGATGAGAGAACATTGTGGTCAAATAGGCGTTCATACATTTGCTGTCCATACATTTTTATCATTATCTTTTTTTTATATTATAATTTAGCTTATTATGTTGTGAAGTTGTTACGTAATTTAAATAAGTCTGCTGTTATATTATTTATTAACTTAACACTTTATTGCATGAACCATTTTTTGAGAAATCGTTGAACTTTAAAAAACATTTTAGATAACATCTGTTCATAAAGAGTGTTCATTATGGCATCACCTCTAATGCTTGTATCCTTAATGGGGTTTAAAACCTCCACTAATATTTGGAACAAGCCATTCATCAAATATAGATTTTATATTAAAATCTATAGTATTTTTAATATATAAGTATTTTTAATTAATTTTAAATTTCCCGTTTTTCCCGGGAAACAAATTTAAATTTCCCGACAATTCCCGACAATAATTTTACGGGAAATCCCGGGATTTCCCGGTCGGGAATTCCCGGACCCCAAACCCTACTACCACTATATGTATACCCTTTTCAAGAAGGTGAAGGGTATAAAAAGACAAAAATTACAAGTAGTCAATGTATGACAGTAATCGTCACAAATGTCTTATTACTTGTCTGACTCCAATTTATATATTTTGGTCATTTGACACGTATGTGCTCTTTGTAGTGCAGAGAGAAGACAATTGGTTACTTTATACATCCCAGGTAATCTAGCGTCAAGACAATTGTCACTTACGTGTATCTAAGTAATCTGGAGTGTAGTCATTTTAAACGTTATGTGAGTAATTCCTTCAAACTGGTTTTATAAAAATTGTGTTGATATAATTCTCATACAGTTAATTTTTATTTTCAGTATACTGGTATCCCATGTAACACAGCATGAAGTCTCTTTAGTGTCTCTCAGTAATCTATAGTGAAGTCACTTAAAAACGTTTACTTTGTACTACACTTTATAAAGTAGTTATTTTACCCACCAGAAGCAATCCATTAGAGAGTTGTCGAAGATAGCTTGTAAACTATCGTTTATTGGACTGCGTATGATATGACTTTTTAACTGACTATTTGAGGTCATTAGCACCCGTACAGTTAAAATACCTAGTTATGTAGCTGATCAAGTTACCAGTTTGGTAGCTAGTAAATTAACTGACGCTATTTAACAAGTATGTGAATCCAATGCGTTGACTACTTTGGACCAGCTATTAGACAGTCTCATTTTAGTCAAAAAGGGTCAAGTTATTTTACCCACCAGAAGCAATCGATTGGAGAGTTGCCGAAGAAAGGTTTGTTTACAAGCTATTGTTTATTGGACTGCCTATGATATGTATTTTAGCTGACTATTTGAGGTCAATTAGCACTCGTACATGTTAAAATAACTAGTTATGTAGCTGATCAAGTTACCAGTTAGGTAGCTAGTAAGTAACTGACGCTATTTAACTAGTATGTGAATCCAATGCGTTGACTACTTTGGACCAGCACGTGTTAAATTAACTAGACACGTAGCTATTGACGTAGCTAGTTCCCACCCTAAATAATAGGTAAAATCACTAGTTCGGGATTGTCTCCTAGAAATGCTGGGAATTGAATCGTTAACTTCAAAAACCGGTCAAGCAACAAAGAATCCAAAGTTGAGTTATTGGGGGATTACTGTTTTGTAAAGATAAATGCAGCGTTAAGTGCAAACAAAATTTAAATACTGAACCCCTATTACTGTGAAGAAAGCCGAGAAATCCGTGTTTAGTGCAGAAAGAAATCAAGTGACTTCTAATACTAATCTATTGTTGTAGGTCTCAATAAATGTGAAAAAAATAAAAGATTTACAAACTCTAATACCCTACTTGGTTGGATATGAAGAGTTCTATGGGAATATTTGTCAATGGTAGTAATTGTTCGACTCTGGATAGAATAAAAAGAGATAGTTAGCCAAATTTGTAATCAAATAAATACAAAATAGAAAGAAATATTGTAAAATTTGGTACAGAGTGGAGTCCTCCATCATTATAAACGTAGTTTAAGTATTTTTGTATAACCAATTTATGACTGCTCAAACAGTATTCCATTTTAATGGGGGCTAGGTGAAATCATGGACCGATATTGCTCATTTTCAATACCAAACTAAACTTATAAACAGAGAGTATTTTTGGAAAATGTCAGCCAGCTAGCTCTTTCGTTTGGACCCTATGGTGTATTCAACAGACGTACGGACATACATAGCTAGATCATCAGAATATATATTATAATGGCGGTTTGGGACACATATTTTGATGTAATACAAACGGAATAACAAAAGCAATATATCCTCCATCTTTTTTGATGCTGGGTACAAACATACTGTTTTAATTACATATTTTATGACAATTTAAGGAAGAACTTATTATTTAGTTTGTTGTTGATTTTATGTAAAACCAATTTTGCACAAATATTGTTTACAAATGCAGAATTCAAATTAAAAATAATATTTATTGCTTTTATTACAGAAAATCGCAGAAGATGTTTCGTTTGTTATCAACAAAGATAATGCATATATAAATAATATTTATATTTTCACTTTCATTTGTGTACACTGGACGGACGGACGGATTGACGAACAGGCAGACATACGCATTTCCTATGATAATATGTATTAGCTAAATTTCTTCAGCTTAAAAGTTGAAGTAACACAAAACCAGTAAACTTTAATCACTTCTAGATTGTACTAAAGAATAATAATAATAATAAAGGAATAAATAAACTAACAAAAATGTTTTTAAAATAAAAAGGAATAAAGTATTAAGTGTTTACACAATTTGTTTAATGTCCTACGTAAGTAAATAAACAATCAAACTTACACTTAATAAAATAAATACAGACGCACGCACAGTCATAAAGAAATTCAAACACAAATGAAGAGGTCTTCATTTTAAAATGATTTAAATGGCAGCCTTCAGGACATACCCCAAGACAAAACACACACAAAGACATACAATCACAAATCCCCAGTTTTAGTTAAAAACAAAAAGAGGAAAAACGGCCCTTAATTAACTTGGTGTCGTTACAAAAACAACAAAAGCAGCCACGAATGATTGATGCCCCTCAATGGCGCAAGCAACATAAGGCAAATTAACAAATATTAACTTAGTTAATAACACACACACTGAGACACACCAACAAAGCAAAGTAACTGAAGGCACAGATTTAAACCAACAACAAAAAAGAAATTATGAAAATGGAAAGAAAACAACAACAACAAAACACAACTTAATGTAAAGGATGAGCAGGGACAATGAGGCAAGAAACCTTTATATAAGAAGGCGACAATTAAACTTTTGAAGGCATTTATAATTGTGTTAGACAACAACAGGACAGAAATATGGCTTACAATACAAAGGAATTTCAATATTTTAAACCAAAAAACTCTTATCTACAAACATTTAAGACCACAACTGGTAAACCAATATATAATAGAGCACCACCACCACTGCCGCCAGACCAAACAACAGCAGCAAAGCAGAATTCCTGGTGGAACTTATTGAAGCCATACTTTAAGGAATATTGTAATATATCTTCAATACATTGTTTTCATTATTTCGCCGACAATAAATTAAGATACTATGAAAAGTAAATATGCTCTTATTAAATTAATGAAAGTTTTTCATTAACATTTCCATTTCCTGTTTGCAGGGCCATCTGGTTTCTCATCATAGTGGCCACTACTGTGGGCTGTACCATTGTTTATTTCGATTTGGCCGAGTTGTACTATACGCAACGTGTACAAACCACTGTGGCCGATTCTGTACATCCAGTTTTTGTGGTACCCTTTCCCTCGGTGGGCATCTGCCTAAGGAATCGCATCGATTGGATTCGTTTACATAATCAAGCAGCTAAACGTTTCCTCCCTCCAAATGTAGACAATCAGACACAGCACACGTTTTATAGATTTTTCGAAAGTTTGGCCGACATTAAGTTTTATAATCTAAAACGTTTCTCACCATTATTTAATCCATCTGAGAATGTTAATCTATCACTTATCGATGGCGTCAATGTTTTGGAGGTGATGCAGTATTTGACATTTCCCTGCACTCAGGTTTTCAGCACTATTTGTATGTGGCGTCTCAAAGCGTACACTTGTTGTGAGTTATTTACGCTGGAGCTCACAGAGTTGGGTTTCTGTTATGTTTTCAATTCGGCCGTTAGTGCAAAGGCTAAGGAGAAAGCGGTATGTATGTAGTAAAATTGCAGCTTTATAGATTTTCTTAACTGTTTTTACTCTTTTTTGTTTTTCTTTGAAATTCATTTGCAGAAAAACAATCAATTTTATCCTTATCACAATTCATATTCTGGAGAGGGCACTGGCCTAGATGTGGAAGTTTTATTGAATGAAAATAAAATGAAGCCAGGAACTCGCATGGTTAATGGAATTTATGTAAGTAGTTTCAATAATGTTAAGTGGTGGGAAGAAACTAAAAATTTCGATAAAAGCCAATGAATCCTAGATTTTAAAGTTTGTATAAAGTTTGGGAAAAACCATTTTTTCTTCACAATTTCGGTTTTTTGTGAACCGGTTAATTAAAAATATTTTAGTTTCGGTTTATCCGGTTTTTAAAATTTTGCACTAATGTCAATAAATTTCGTTGTTATAGAGATTATATCAAACATCATCTAAACCGCTGGTATTGAAATTCCGTACTATTCAAGAAGTTTAGTGTGGTAATGATTTGTTCAAAACTAACTTAAGAGTTTACCAAACTTTAAATTAAAGAGATTAGTGCGTTTTGTTCATTAATAGTATTAATCGTTAGTGAAGTTTTGGATCTAACTACAAACGCACAGTGGGGCAGAATCATTTGGAAATTTGGAAATAAATCTGGCATTTCTAAACGGCTGGTCCGATCGGGATAAAATTTGACGTGAGCGTAGCCAAGGAATATTCGAATTTAAGTTATTAAAATGGACCCCACAAATGCTCCAGGAGCGGCACGATGGGGGCTGAAATTAGGGTACCTTCGACATGTAAAATTTTTAAACACGTGCCATTTTTTTGTTTCCCATCCGATTTCAAAGATTTGTATATTTTTGAAAAGCGCTATTTATCTCATATAATTTCCGAGTTATAGGCATTTCAAAATTTAACTTTTAAAATTTTGCCATACCTTGGTCCTTTTTTTTTAAATATAGGGCTTACCTTTTGACCGAATGGACTCAAATTTATCTTGTTAGTTAGACAACTAAATTACCAAAAACATACAAAAGATTTCAAGGCAATATCAATTATGGATCCAAAAATAAACGATTTTCAATTTAAAAATTAAAAAATTTTTAGATTTTTGCAGTTTTTTGGACGAAAAGGTGACTTAACTCTTTTTTTTATTAAAAAAAAACTTTATTTAAAAACATATAATAGTTTTATGTGTTTCTGTAAGGTATCTTTACGGAGAATATTCGGATATAAAAGACATGTCCCGTTTTTCGTAGATGTCGGGTCGACCCTACGCCCATCGGAACTTGACCTATTTTTTTATCAAAATTTTAACTTTGGGCCGAATTTTCTAAAATCTCAAAGCTGGAATCAGAAAACGGAAAGCAGATTTGGAAACCTTGATGTGTTCTCTATTTATCTCCCAGCCCCAAAGGAAATATGGTAAAATTGTAAAAAATACCATTTTTGGGATT
Organism: Calliphora vomitoria; assembly: GCA_942486065.2. Taxonomy (NCBI): domain Eukaryota; kingdom Metazoa; phylum Arthropoda; class Insecta; order Diptera; family Calliphoridae; genus Calliphora; species Calliphora vomitoria. The sequence goes on along the minus strand of OW818029.2, from coordinate 4,618,627 downwards.
TTCGCTCCAATTTTTAGAAATTGCGGGATGCCCTTTTTTTATACCTTGTTATTTAGAATGATAAATTTAAAAAACGTTGAAAATTTCATTGAGTTTTGTTAATAAATAAAGATTTTATTTTACTGAGTTTCTTAAACTAAAAATTGTATCAAAATTTTTATAGGATTGCAAATATTAAGAACAATTTGATTCACATTTATTCCGAACTAATTTGGTTTGTTTAGACAAGTTAATTTTTGGTCTTACAAAAAAAAATTTCAAGTCAATATCTCAATTAGATTCAAAAATATTCCACTTTAAACCTTCGTTCTTCAAAAATATTTCACATTTTCATACTAAAAAATTTGTATAAATTTTTCTAATACTATTTTATTCAGTTACAATTCATTGACTATGACTTAATCACATTTTATACTGAAATATGAAAATGTAAAATTTATTTGAAGAACGGACTTTTAAAGTGGAATATTTTTGAATCTAATTGAGATAGTGACTTGAAATTTTTTTTATAAGACCCACTGTGAAACGTTAAAATAAAATTCTATGGAAAATATTCAAGTTTTAAACCCTTTTCCCAGTATTCTTCATACAAATAGCTTACGCTTCCAAATGTTTCGTTTTATAAAATGAGGCCCTTAATATTTGTATTTATTTAATATGTTTAATCATTCCTGACAACTAAAAACGACAAATTATATTTCCACTTAGTGATACAAATGTATTATTGAAACTTTTAATTCCTTTCAATGTCGGTTAATCAAGTTAAGTGTTTGAGCAACCTTAAATTTAGTATGAAGTGTCCAAGTTTTAACGAATTTGGTACGGATATAGTTCGATGCAATGTCAAAAATATTTATTTCCTCCCTAATAACAATAATATTTTTAATTGTTCCATTTATTATCCTTCCTTATCTATTCAAAAGGTCATGATTAAACAACCTGAACAATGGCATGCAGATGTAAAATTCATAAACTACAATACATTCACCAAACTGGCCTTAACGGCCCAGCTAACGGAAACCGATAATCGCATCAGACATATAACACCTGTTGGCAGAGGATGTTTATTCGATGTATGTATTTTTATTGCATTATTTAACTAAAAAAAAAAGCAATATTACTTGGCTTTTACACATGAGTATCTCTCTCCCTCTCTCTCTCTCTTACTCTATTTGCTTTTGGTCATAGGACGAGAATACACATTTTTTATATAAAAAAATACCCGGTCTAGTGTATTGGCGTGGGAATTGTCGCACCAGATGTCACCAGGAGTATGTGCTTAAATACTGTAAATGTAATCTGAGTATACTTTTTCCTCAGCACAAATCTGGTAAGTAATAGGAATCTTTTATGTACAGCATTAAAACGGAAAAGTTATAAATATGTATGTATGTGTATCCATGTATGTATTTATTAAAAACTATATATGTAAGTGTATGAATGTGTATGGAAAAGAAGGTGGGTAAATTGAAAATCTTGTTCTCATACTATTATCCAGCACCAACAAAGGCATCGATCTCATATAGTCCCTATCTTCGAGCTCACTTTCACTAACATTCTCTGGATGTCCTGGTATCTAAATGTTCCAGATGTCTTTTTGAAATATGGGTGGCAGCCATGATTTGGTTTTATTCTCAGAAAAGTGGGTATCGAACTTTCAACATTATCCTTGATTTTTTTTTTCAATTGGGAATGTGCTGCTCGAACGGTAAAGTTATTCTGCCACCAGTTATCGAGCCGCCTGAGCTGCTTCTAAGTTAAATTTCCGGAGCCAATCCTATTTCCAAGCACTTCTTCTAAAATATCCAAAAGTGCAACTCATGCTTTCAAATGACGTCGGCTTCATGCCCACCTTTAAAGTTCAAGGCCAAATGTACCACAGAATTGGATCATTGCTCACGCATCCCAATGATGATGCGAATTTCGTTCAAATTTATTTCAGTGGAAATGAAGCTACAGAAGCCGAATGCTATCAACGTACATGCATGTGCATTTGCTCCAATACCCTTCTAACGAAACATTCTCAAAACAATTGTTGGAGATCGGAAATGGAAAAATTCCAATTGGTCCCGCCACAAATTAGATTTCGTTCCCGAACTTCTCCCAAATGCAAATGAATATTCAAGCGGTTGTCGTCAAGGTATTCCCAAGTCTTACAATCAACTACAAACATTCGGATTGGCTGTGGAACATGCAATTTTGGAACCAAGAAATCATGATGTTAACAAGCTTCAAAAGCAAATACAATTGAAACTGCCTGGCGAAACAATAAAATACAAATCGATTGACACAGTAATGAACGAAGAACAAGCCGACGATTATCCTAGTGAATTTTTGAATTCATTAGAACCAGCCGGACTGCCACTACATGTATTAGCATTGAAGATTGGATCACCGATTTTGTCCGACACTGTATATTAAAATCGAGGTCGAGATGCAATAAAACACAGATGTTTTTTTAAGGGCCAGCAACGCGGATCGGGTTCAGCTAGTATAAGATAAATATATTTGATTCCAAAATCAAATAAAACCTAAAAGATCAGCAGTCTAATAAAGTTATATGAATTAAAAATAAGAACGAGAATTTTGAAAAACGCTCAAAAATATGATTTTCATATATTGAATTTTTGTTTAATAATTGTTCGTCCTTATGTTTGCTTCAATGGGAAAAAACATAAATTTATTATACAGCGGACCTGCTTAGCGTTTATTTGATATCCAGTTGATCCCAAATATCTTAGTCTTACCACGTATGGTCTCTATTTTCACATTTGTACAAATTACTGTTGCACGGTATTATAAATCACCAACCATAAATGAAATTAGAGCTATTTGAGGAATTGCATGACAATTTGTGGAAATCCAAGAAGATATGATCAATGATCACTAATCTCATAATAATTGAAAATTGATTATTAACAGCTTTGTATTAAACTACTGAAATTGGAAACAATAATAAAACAAACTTTTTATTTAAAGCTGTTCAATATAAATTTTCAATACTTTTTAAATCAGTGTAACTCAAATCATTAAGAATGTTGGTAACATCACGTTCCTAAATAACTGGCCTAAATAAAAATATTCGATGGAGTTCTTCCATAAAAAACATAGAATTCATCGCTACCAAAAGGTATTCAAACATTTTTAAAATTTTTTTCATAGGGTCCACATTTCCTTCGTGGCTGGAAAATACTTTGGGGATAAATAGGGGACATATCAGGGTTTCCAAAGCTGATTTCCGTTTTCTGATCATAGCTTTGGGATTTTAGAACATGTGGCCCAAATATAAAATTTTTATAAAAAATAGGTTAAATTCGATAATAGGGTATGTTTTTTATACCAAAATGTTCTCGGTAAAGATACCTTACAGCAAAACATAAGATTGTTATATGTTCTAAAATAAGGTTTTTTTTTAAATAAAACAAGAAAGAGAGCTATATTCGGCCGAATCTTATATACCCTTCACGAAAATATACTTAAAAAATTTTTTTTTTTTTTTTAATTTCTTAAAATTTTTTTTTTCGAAATTGGTTTTTAAAAGTTTTTTCCAATTTTTAAAAAAATTTTTTTTTTAATTTTTTAGTGAAAACAAGTATGAAAGCTATATTCGGCTGTGACGAATCTTATATACCCTCCACCAAATTATACCTTATAATAAATTATACTTTAAAATAAAAATTTTAAATATTTTTAGGTAAACAAAATTATTTTTTTTTTTTTCACAATTGTTTTTCAAAATTTAAAAAATAATAATTTTTTTTAAAATTATTTTCAAACATTTTTTTTTTTTTTTAAATACGTAGTTTTTTTATTTTTATTTTTTGAAATATCTATAATTAGATATCCATATTGTCTATATTTATGACTTAGTAATCGAGATATAGATAAAAAAAATAGGCCAAAAATAGAGGTTGTCTCGGATTTTTGCTCATATCTCCGTTATTTATGGACGGATTTAGCTTATTTTAAATACGAAAATTTCTCGAAAGCTGACAGAATTATTGAAGATTTGGATCCCGAAGATATCTGGGGTCTTCAGAAAATTGATTTCAACAGACAGACAGACGGATATGGCTTAATCGACTCCGCTATCTATAAGGATCCAGAATATATATACTTTATAGGGTCGGAAAATTATATTGTGGAAATTACAAACGGAATGACAAACTTATATATACCCTTCTCACGAAGGTGAAGGGTATAAAAAGAGTTCAGTCACCTTTTCGCCCAAAAAAACAGCAAAAATCTACCATTTTTTTAATTTTTAAGTTGAAAATCGTTTTGTTTTTATCCTTAATCGATATTGCTCTGAAATCTTTTGTATATTATTGGTAATATAGTTGTCTAACTAACAAAAGAAATTCGAGTTTATTCGGTTCAAAAATACGCCCTACATTTTTAAAAAAGCGGATCAAGGTTTGACAAAATTTTAAAATTTCAATTTTGAAATGCATATTACTCGGAAATTATAAGAAATAAATAGCTCACGCAAGCATGTTTTTTTAGCCAAGCGCTTTCCAAAAATATAAAAATCTTTGAAATCGGATGGGAAACAAAAAAAATGGCACGTGTTTAAAAATTGTATATGTCAAAGGTACCCTACTTTGAGCCTCCATAGCCCCTGGAGCATATGTAGCGTCCAATTTAATAACATAAACTGCAATACTCCTTGGCTATGAAAGGTCTCCCTTTAGGAGTTAGAGGATCCTAGCAGAGGTCGATTATGATTGCTTTGTGTTTTTAATGTTGAGGCGAATGAAAACAAATTCCCGAATCAGCGAATGTTGTTTCTACTAATCGTATTTTTCGCTTTTTCTAAAAAAATACAGAAAAAAGGCAAACATTTTTCACCGACAAGAAATCGCCATTAGTATCTTTCGTATTTTTTCTCAATAATTAGGAGGGACATGTGAGTGATCAATGGAGCCACCTATGAGTGTGTATTACCAACACGAGAATGTGTCAATTTCTTCAACTCGTAGAGACACACAAATACACTTATTTTCAAAATGTCATTTCAATGTTAATGCAATTTCTCTCCATTTTATTTTATTTTTCATTTCTATTTCTGTTTTTTACTTCTTCCTATTTTCTGTACTTTCAATTACTATTACTGGCTGGCCTGTGGATGCATGTCTGTGTGAACGACTGAATGAATGAATGTTCCTTTAGATAACTTCACCAGTTGTAAACCATCGGATTTTAAATGTATCTATGAACATGCAAGTGAGTACGAGTGGATGGTAAAAAGTTAAGAACTTGTAACAACTTGAGAATTGACATTTTCACTTGTTTTCTTTCACATTTGCACTGCATTTCATAACGATGATGATCATGATGATGATACTAATGATGACAATAAAATTTATTAGATATATTTAGTAGAGAAAGTCATCTGTTTGAGAGCAAATACATTGATGATGTTGACAATGATAGCATGACATGTAATTGTTTGAATAGTTGCAATCAATTGCTGTATCATGCATTCTACAGTAGTTTCCCTTTGGAAGGGTAAGTTTTAAAAACATACTAATGTATTTTATTTACATATGTTTGTTCTCGTTATTTTTAATTAATTACTTTTTAATTAATTTGCAATGTTTTATTTTTTTATGATTTCTATTAGAGTCGAATCGACAGATCCCATTAAAATGGTTCATTTGGATATACATTTTCAAACAGCTTACATTTTAAAGTATCGCACTGCTATGCGTTATACCTTTGTTGAATTATTGGGTACGTAGTTTTGTAGGAAGATATTTTTCTATGTCTTCATTTTGTGTATTTTGCTAATTTAACTTTCAACTTTATTTTAATTTCCAGCTAATTTTGGTGGCATCATTGGCTTGTTTTTGGGTGCTTCTCTATTGAGTGCTGTCGAGTTGGTCTACTACTTTACACTTGGTTTGTATATACGTCTGCACAAACAATTCGAGCAAAAGTATCGCCACAATTCTGCTCATTCCCATACACGTCAGGTAAAACATAAAATGGTGAAAATTACTGCCATAGAACCAAGAGAATATTATAAATATTAATAGAATCTATGAATTGTTAAAAAAATACTTGTTTTAAAATTGATGTACAAAAATAAAGGAATAAAAATAAATTGGAAATAGTTTTAAAATTTAAAATTAGTTTCGCTGAAAAATAGTTACTTAGAAACTTTTTATGTTGGAAATTAGTAGTACGGTAGCTCGTGAACGGTTGATATCTTAATGAAATTTCACATAAAGCTGCTCACATCGGTCCTACAAATTAAAAAGAACAAGTAAGAGAGCTGTATTCGGCTGTGCCGAATCTTATATACCCATCACCAAATTATACTTCAAAACAAAAATTTTAATTATTTTTAGGTAAACAAAATTAATTTTTTTTTTTTTTTAAATTTAAAAAATATTTTTTTTTTTTAAATTTTTTAAAAAAAATTTTTTTTATTTTTTTAAATTTACTAGTAAACAAAAAATTATGACAAAAACGTTTTTTTTTTTTTTTTTTTGTAAAAAAAAATTGGGTTAAAAAATAGTTTTCCCGATTTTAACCCATTGTACGTCCAAATTACTTTAGCCTTACATAGATCATTGCAATGAACTATGAAATATCCACCATTAGATATCCATATTGTCTATATTAATGCCTTAGTACTCCAGATATTGATCAAAAATAGGCCAAAAATCGAGGTTGGTCTGGTTTTTTCCTTATATCTCAGACATTTGTGGGCCGATTTTCTCGATTTTAAATACCAACCAAGCAGGAAGAATTCCAGAAATATTGATGTATTGATGTATAGAAAATTGATTTCAACAGACATACGGACATGGCTTAATCGACTCCTCTATCTATAACGATCCAGAATATATATACTCTATAGGGTCGGAAAATTATATTGTGGAAATTACAAAAGGAATGACAAACTTAAGGACTGAGATCGTAAAATTCTTAACACACGATTTTCATTAAAACTTTTAACCCAAGTATTATTTGATTTTTTGATCAAGTTATCTTTGTAAAGCATGTCAGTTATTATGTTTAATGTCAATTATGTTCATTTGTTGTTAATCTGATTAAAATGAGTGACCAGAAAAAACTACGTACTAAAATTATTAAATATTTTCAACAAAACCCAACTTGATACTACAAAAAGTTGGCCAAACAATCAAAGGTCTGCTATCAAACTGTTTCGAATGTTATTAAACAGTAGCGGGAGAACTTGTCCGTTGATAGAAAACCTGGTTCAGGTAGAAGGAATGGTCCACATGATGTTTCTAAAGCCAAAAAAATAGAAATCATTTTGAAAAGAGCTCCCAACACATCCGTTAGGAAAGCAGCCCGGTTAGCTCAGTGCTCGGACTATTTGGTACGAAAAGTTAAAGCCAATGCAGGTTCAACATAAAAGGCTAAAAATTTAGAGGCCAAAAACAGAGCACCGAAATTGAAGTCAAGTTTTATAAAAAAAAATATTCTTGCTGCATAATGGATGACGAAACTTCCTGGTCAAAATTTTATGTTGCTGATACTCGAGGGAATGTTGAAGAAAAGTTTAGGACACAAAAGCAGACAAAATTTCCCAAAAAGTTCTTGATATGGCAAGGAATATGCAATTGCGGCAAAAGAAGCCAATCATTTGTTACAACGGGCTCTATAAATACCGAAATTTATATCAAGGAATGTTTACAAAAAAGGATGTTTGCATTCATAAGACTTCTTAATGTGTCTACTTATTTTTGGCCTGATTTGGCATCTGTCACTATGATAAGACAGGTCTTGAGTGGTACAAGAACAATAATGTGGTATTTGTACCAAGAGAGGCAATTCCTCCAAACTGCCTGGAGCTAAGGCCAGTGGAGAGATATTGGACTCTTTTTAAAAGAGAATTGAGGAGCACAAAAAAGTTGTACAAAAGTGTGGTAGATTTTAAACGGAGATGGACAACCTGTTCGAACAAAGTAACAGAAATCACTATAAAAACCATAATGGAAAGGTTTCCGAAAAAGGTTCAAAATTTCATCATTAGTGATTAGAACTATAACAATATTTTTTTTTTTTTTGTAAATTGTAACAATAATTTCAATTAAATAAAAAAAGATTCAAAACTGTAAGTTTAGTGGTTTCATTTTTATTAACATATATGTATGTATGTTAAAAATTTTTCGATCTCAGTCCTTATACAAGGTGGCGCAAAAGTAATCCTCCTATGAGAAAATGCTATAAATTTTGCGATTGGCCCCTAATGTCAGTTCTGTTTTGACATTTGTGTAGTAAACACATGCGAAATACACGTTAATAAACAATGTTACGCTACACTGCTCCAGAACGCGGAATATTGCTGACTATTTATTTGACCAATAATCGGTCGGTGACTTTGGCACAACGTGAATTTCGTCGCAGATTTCCTGGCCGTCCAACGCCTACTGGTGAAACACTCCGACGTTTAGCCGCTCGCCTCGAAGAGACTGGCACAACACGATATGCTGCCAGGCGTGGCACACCCCGGAGTAGCCGTTCTGCAGAGAATATTGCTGCTGTAGCCGAGGATGTCATGGACGCGCGACATCGACCAGACGATGTGCCACGCAAATGGGTATCATTCGACGGTCTTTACAGCGAATTTTGGTACAAGATTTGAAGATGTTTTCGTACAAAGTCCAGACGGTGCATCAGCTGTTAGCTGCTGACCGCCAATCGCGTCTAACATACGCTCAAGCCATCCTTAATCACCACCAAGAGGAAGATGATTTTTCATCAAAAATAATCATGAGTGGGTACGTAAATAAGCAAAATTTACGCTTCTGGGGCACTGAAAATCCCACGCGGATTTTCACGAAGAGCCATTACACCAGCTCAAAGTCACTGTATGGTGTGCTGTTTTCTCTGGAGGAGTCATCGAACCTTTTTTCTTCGAAGACGTCGCGGGCCAAACGGTTACTGTGAATGGTGAGCGCTACAGAGCAATGATCAACGAGTTCTTTTTGCCGCAACTTAATGAATTGGGATTGGAAAACATGTGGTTCCAACAGGACGGTGCAACGGCACACACTGCACGTGCCACAACCGATATGCTAAAGGATGCATTTCCCGGGCGCCTAATCTCCCGTTTTGGCGATTTGCACTGGCCAGCAAGATCGCCTGATTTGACCGCTCCAGACTTCTTTTTGTGGGGCTTTTTGAAGTAGCGGGTTTATGTTAACAAGCCTCAGACTCTTGCAGCTCTTAAAGACACTATCCGTCAAGAATGTGAGGAAAATGCCATAAAAAGGGCTCAAATGACAATCAGCTGTGGCGGCGGTCATTTACATGACATCATATTCTCGACTTGACCAAAGACCGAATAAAAATCAGCAAGAAGAATCAAAGTTTTTCTTTTTTTTTTTTTTTTTTTAATTACAGCTAAAAAACATCGGAAGTTTACTTTTGCTCCACCTTGTATATACCCTTCTCACGAAGGTGAAGGGTATAAAAAATCACCAAAAATTCAGTTCTTAATCGAATGCCAAGAAACTTATGTTTAAATACCTGTTGTATTTTTGATAAAATTTCAAATAAAATTGATGCACGTAAAACAAAAACTGCTATTTTTATTAAACTTTTCACAATGACTTACTATAATGACTACATCTTTGGTTTATTTGAGAAGTTAACAAAACTGAAATGAATTTATTACTTTTTCATTCATATAGCAAACCAAATATCACATACACACACCAAACTAGCTCAACCCTAGTAAATAGTTAATTCCTTTCTTTCCCCTTTGTTTTTTAATTTAACCTCATCCGTCAACCATGACGAAAACTTTAGGAAATTTAACAGAAATGAGTATAATTTTTGTACTTAGTTTTATTTCTTTTTAACAAAAACTAAACTGCAATTATTTTGAAATTAAGACACTGCTGCACAAAAACCACAAAAGCATAGACATGTACAGGTATTTTAGCTGCCACAAAAACTTTTCCAATATTTTCAACATTTAGTTGCTTGGGAATTTTATAGTTGAAATGATTTGGCACACGGATTTCAAAGGCAATGTATCACATAAAAATAGTTCCTTATTGAAAAAGCCACCAGCAGCAGCAGCACAAACTGAAAAACCGGGCCAAAAGGCAGAGGAAGAAAATAAAAAATTTAAGGATCTGTTAAAGGCATATTGGCAAAAGTATTGTGAAAAATCAACCATACATGGGGTACGCTACATTTATGATCCCACTCTGCGTGGCATAGAAAGGTGAGTGTGCTGATTGAGATTAATGGCCCAATTATATTTATTTTCAATATCCTTTCGCACAACCAAGACTTATATGGACTGCTTTAGTTATCACATGTGTGACGATGGCATGTATTTCCTATTTAATACTTGCCGAACGCTACTCTGCCAAGAAACTACAGACGGTGGTGGAAAATTCACAATTTCCGGTATTTCAAATACCGTTTCCGGCTGTCGCCGTTTGTACACACAATCGCATCAATTGGGGAAAATTTGAGCAGGCCAAAGCCGAATTCTTGCCACCTTCCGCTGACAAGACGGTGTTGGAGGTGTTTACGAATTTCGTGGAGCGCATGGAGACACTGCGTTTTGGGCGCTTTGATGCATTTAAAGAAATGCAAGACATTAATTTGGAAGCATTAGACAACATTGATGTATCAAAGTTGGCCAGATTTATGGCCATACGTTGCGAGGACATAATGGCTAATGACACTTGCTACTGGAGAAAAATGAAATTTCAGTGTTGTTCCCGGTTCGTATTGGAGCACACCGAATATGGTGAATGTTTGGTTTTCAATTCCGAACTGTCACGGGAATCGTCTGTAATTCAGGTATTTTATGATGACTTATTAATATTCGGTTGTTTCTATCGTAATTTGCCTTTACAAACTGACTTTATGTTGCTAAACCAAAACAAACTTTGTAATTAATCGAATCACGCAGTTGGCAACAAATACGGTTGACACAACAAATCTGTTTTTTCAGTGTATCTTATTAAATAGTTCTATCCACTACTTCTCCTATAGAAAAACTTAGGTAAACAGTTTTATCCTTATCACACCTCAAGAGCTGGACAAAATACTGGACTCAATTTTCGACTTAGAATAAATTCAAAACTAAAAAGACCCACCTCAAAAGTGGGAGACACAATAACGGTAAATGCATGACTATGATTTAAGTTCTAAGTAAAACTGTATAGTAATACCAAACACCACAGGTTCTCATCAAAAGACCTGACCAACTTTCAAACACCGGTTACACTATTACCCCTGAAACGGAAACATATTTCATAGTTCGACCCGAAATTACCGACAGTGATGAGGATTTACATTCACTGGAGCCCAGTAAAAGAAATTGTTACTTTGAAGACGAAAGCTTTTTGCTGGAATACAAAACAAATATGTCAAGTAAATGGATGTTGAACAACTGTCTGAATAGATGCCACGAAGAACATGTACGAAAATACTGCAACTGCACTTTATCGCTATTTTTTCTATTTTCCGATGATACAGGTACAACAAATTCTTCTTCTGGAGTAGTGGTTAGAAAATGTTATTTTATTTCTTTTTTTTTTTCTATTTTTACTTCTAGTTGAACAATGTCGTCCCTCCCACTTCCGCTGTCTGGCCAAGAATAATGGTAAGAGCGTGCAGTAGAAAATCATCAGCATCATCATCATCAATTTAGGAATTTATTGATTTTGATTTGACAAAACCAACAATAACAACAAAAATCCACTTTAGATATTTTCAGTTACGATAAACGCAAGGAAGAGGATGCTTATTTTAGTGCAGCTAAACCAGGAATGACATGTTCATGCTTGATACCTTGCAACTCGGTGGAATATTTTACATCCTTAACGACGTTACCTTTAAGCGATGAAATGTGAGTACGCAAGCAACAGTTGTAAATGTTAGAGAGAAATACAGTGCAACAAGATTATGATGAATTAATAGAGATAACGAGATATAAGTTAAAAAGTTAAAGGTTTAGTTAAGATTTAGTCAATGGAAAACATATTAGAATCATAGTATGATTTAGTTTTTGTTTCCATCCCAGGTATGATTATTCCGTCCAGATTCTTTAAAGGTCTGTTTCATTGGCATACAATTGGGTTTTTTTCTAGCATGATAAGCTGATCTTGGATTATCAACGACTAGAAACAACAAGCTGTCAATAGACAAGCTATGTTAGTTGGCTAAGAGTAACAATCTGAAGATATCAATATTTCGGCTCTCGGTCGGCTTACGGCTAGCTATTGAGGATAACAAGTATGATATTCGCCGGCTCTATTTCGGCTAACTATCTTACAATCCAATGAGATAAATGCTTCGGCTAACGACAAGGGATGGAATACCATTACACTGCTTCTTTAGTTCTACACGCTGAAAAAAAATATAGTTGTGCATTTCAACATTTGTACATGTTTACTGTAACCATTTCAATATTTTTAACAATATTATAGTCACAGTAACTATTTATATGATTGTGGTAACAATAATATGGTTAATTTATGATTCACATGATTGTATCAACCATATATATGGTAACAGTAAACAAGTATATGTTTGTGACAACCATTTTTATGATGAATAATTTTATCATAATATGTTGTTCTCAGATTATGATATCCATACGCCGAGAGCAACATAATATGGTACGTTCTTCATCATATAAATGGTTGTCACGTTTTATATTTCCACTCAACATCATGATTCTGGGTCCATTATTATAGAAAATGCTAAAGAGAGGTACCACTAAAGTCACCTTTTGTGAATTCTAACTCATTCAGAATCATGTGTGTCTAGTTTTGAATTTTTAGTTTTATTAGTATAAAATAGTCAAAAAGTAATATTAGTTGGAAAAAAGTACCTGTTAGTCCCTTTTATAGATTCTAACTCCGTCAGGATCATATGTGTTTAATTTTCATTATTAAAGAAATTTCAAAAAATACCGAATCTTATAGTTCGGTATAGGTTTTTCTTAAAATTAGTAACAGTAAGGAAATTGCTCTCATTCTCCAACATATGGCCAAAAAAATATTTTTTCCCGAAAATCACAAAATTTAAATCGTAGGTACAGAAAAACTGTAAAAGGTATTGACATCATTTTTTCATATTTTTATTCTCTATTATGATCTCAATAAATCCTAATGTGATGATCAAAAAATTCTGAATTTTTTTTAACAAAATTTTTAAAAATTTGAAAATGGAGATTTGAAACTGCCGTTAAAAAAAATAAATTTGTTTGGCCATCCCTTCGAATAGTTTAACGGTATCCTACAAAGATAAAAACTCATACAAATGTAAATACGGATATATTTTAAGTAAAAATTAGCTTTTATTTTAATATTTCTTAAAATATGTTAATTTTGTTCCTACATTTCTTGTTCAAGTGGCCTGAGACACGTTAATGGTCTGGGGAATTTTTAATAACTTTAACATTTTTTAACCAATTTTTGTCTTTTATATCTTATTAGAAAGATAATTACGTACACATTTCGATTCTTTTGCATTCGATTGCAAAAATAATTATTTAGTAGCAAAATTTTTACAAAAACTTAAAAATTTGCATTTTTTCCGAATTTTAGCGATAATATAGTTTGTGGGTCAAACTATATATAGGAGATATAAGTTTAATCTCAAAAAGATTTGTTTACTGTAATTTTCATTAATATAAATATATGTACATATTTCTTTAACATAATGCAGAAAGTTGAGGAGTTTCACAAATTTATTTCATATAAATAGTAAAATTTTGCATATATCTGACCTTTGACCTCGATGCGCGTCCCGTAATCCTTGTCCGATTTGCCTCAAATTTGTTGCACTTAACTTTTAGACCAAGTGTCACAATATTCCACCCGGCACTCCTTGACTTTTGTAACAAATTTAATCGCTTTAACAACAACTATTTTTCATTTATTTATTAACTTTTTTAATATTTATTCATACATCATAGTCATGTTGCACTGTATAATGTATTTTTTTTATTTTACTTAACAAAATCCTTTGAACATTTCTTTTTGTTCTTTTCTATTTTATATTTTCTAGTACTAACGATACCAGTGTGAAAGTTTACAAAGTAGATGTTCATTATCAATCTGAGGTTCTTATACAGTATCGAACAAGTATGGAGTTTACAAGTATCGATTTAATAGGTAAAACATTTTCAAGTGACTTGAAAAAAAAAAACCAAAAACAGAAACAAATACTCACTTGTTGTAACCAGCTACTTAAGGTGGCAGAGATATTTATTTGAAGGAAAAAATGGATTCAACGAAAATAAACAAATTCAAACAAGAGCAAGCTAGATTTGAAGGATGCTTGAGTTTTCAATGTAAAAATCATATTTAAAATGCTATCATAAGTAGTTCTCATCTGCGTAGAATGTTAAAAAAAAGTTAAATGTCTTGCAAGTGTTTAAATCTGATATAATTTATCAGATTTCTGTTTGAATCTTTTGCATCAACATCTAAACAGGTATAATCTATAAACATTAGAGTCCGACCGAACCGAACCTAATATTCGAGAAAAAAATCATTATTCGGCCTAATCTGAAACAAACCGAAACTGAGTATTCAAATGTACTATTAATTTTCAACAACCAAAAATAATTATTCTAATTTTAGAGCATGTTTCAGCCCATTCCTTGCGTACCCCATTAATCATATTTTATCACTTTGAACTGAAAAGTTTTTTTAGGGAATAGTTTTTATACAATACTTATACATTTCACAAGAAAAAATACGTTTCTGTATTCTATTAATTATATTAAAAACATAGTTTTACATTAAAATTTCATAATATTTGTACAAGGTGGCGCAAAAGTAAACTTCCGATGTTTTTTAGATGTAATTAAAAAAAAATGAAAAACTTTGATTCTTCTTGTGGATTATTTTTATTTGGTCTTTTAATTTTTTTTACATCAAGTCGAGAATATGATGTCATGTAAATGGCCGTCGCCACAGTTGATTGTCATTTGAGCACTTTTTATGGCATTTTCCATCACTTTGGCCAAATTGTCTTTAAGAACTATTGTCTTTAAGAACTGCAAGAGTCTGAGGCTTGTTGACATAAACCCGCGACTTCAAAAAGCCCCACAAAAAGAAGTCTGGAGCGGTCAAATCAGCCGATCTTGCTGGCCAGTGCAAATCGCCAAAACGCGAGATTAGGCGCCCGGGAAATGCATCCTTCAGCATATCGGTTGTGGCACGTGCAGTGTGTGCCGTTGCACCGCCCTGTTGGAACCACATGTTTTCCAATCCTAATTCATCAAGTTGCGGCAAAAAGAACTCGTTGATCATTGCTCTGTAGCGCTCACCATTCACAGTAACCGTTTGGCCCGCGACGTCTTCGAAGAAAAAAGGTCCGATGACTCCTCCAGCGAAAACAGCACACCATACAGTGACTTTGAGCGGGTGTAATGGCTCTTCGTGGGTTACACGCGGATTTTCAGTGCCCCAGAAGCGCTAAGACGGAAATGGACCTCATCACTCATGATTATTTTTGATGAAAAATCATCTTCCTCTTTGTGGTGATTAAGGATGGCTTGAGCGTATGTTAGACGCGATTGGCGGTCAGCAGCTAACAGCTGATGCACCGTCTGGACTTTGTACGGAAACATCTGAAAATCTTGTATTAAAATTCGCTGTAAAGACCGTCGACTGATACCCATTTGACATCCTCGGCTACAGCAGCAATATTCTCTGCAGAACGGCTACTCCGGGGTCTGCCACGCCTGGCAGCATCTCGTGTTGTGCCAGTCTCTTCGTGGCGAGCGGCTAAACGTCGCAGTATTTCACCAGTAGGCGTTGGACGGCCAGGAAATCTGCAACGAAATTCATGTTGTGCCAAAGTCACCGACCGATTATTGGTCAAATAAATAGTCAGCAATATTCCGCGTTCTGGAGCAGTGTAGCGTAACATTGTTTATTAACGTGTATTTCGCATGTGTTTACTACACAAATGTCAAAACAGAACTGACATTAGGGGCCAATCGCAAAATTTATAGCATTTTCTGTTAGGAGGATTACTTTTGACCCACCTTGTATTAGGCTGATTTTTTCCCAATCCGAAACCGAATATTCGGTCAGATGTAATGGCAGTGCAGTTCTACAAATTTAAACTGTTTCCTCTTACAGCTCAACTTGCAAGATAACTTACGAAACAGTTATTGTTTGATACTTGCAATAAGTGAAGCGTCCAAAACAAAATAAATTGTAAAAAGTAAATGTACTTTAAATACCTTATTAACAAAGCAATTAATCAAAAAAATAATAGGATACCTGCAAATTCGGACAATTAAAACTACTAGACCAGAAAGAAAAATACATTTCAAATTAGCGCCACCTTAATGCTCACATATTTTAACAAAAGCTTACATCTATCTACATCTGCCATTAATTTTTTTTTTTGTTTGTTTTAAAATTCATTGAAGGTATTACTTAAAAAACCCTTTTTATATTTATTTCAGCCAATTTTGGTGGTATTTTCGGTTTATGTTTGGGTGCATCTCTTGTAAGTGCAGTTGAACTTTTGTACTATGCCACTTTTGGCTTTGGCTTATATTTGTACGACAACAATTATTTTACGATTTTAAAGCAAAATCTACAAAATTTAAGGCAAAAATGGACAATTGGCTTTAAAAATTCCTTCAAGGAGGAGTATGAAGACGGCAATGCAGTTAAAACAGCTTTCCTACCAAAACATCCCCAGCGCAAGGATAATCGTTGGTAACACTTTAAATATTCAAATTAAATGCTTAGAAAATGATATCATACTACTAAATGAACAAGATTTAAGAACTTTGAGAGATTAAAATTTAAATGTTAAGTGAAATAAAGAAAACATTTGAAGAAGTGAAATTGTTTTTCTGTAGAAATTAAGTATAGAAAAAGGTTATATGGTAAGTAACAAAATATAACAAGTAGTGGGACTCTCAATTTTTTTCAAATTACTATCTCACATATATGGGTACCAGTGTTGTCAGATTAGGGGATTTTCCCCCAAATTGGGAATTTTATTTTGTAAATGGGGATAAATAATTGGGTTTGGGGAAATGGGTAACAGTTGGGGCAATATTGTATTTTTTGGGGATTTTTATTTTACTTTTTATTTTTTTGTTTTAGTATTCGTATTTACGGAATTGTTCTAAGTATTTAATTTATGTAAGAGTTTGTTTTAAATCGAAAGAAAACATTGGAATACAAATTTAAGTCTGGTAAGTCATCAAATTGCAACAATATGCTATTTGACATTTTATATTGGCAATCCTTGTTATTATGTATTATCAATAGATAATATTTTATTCCTAAAAAAGTGATATGATAAGGGGTTTTAATTTTTAAAAATTACAATATAAAATTCTTACCCCCATTAACACTGTCGTTAATACTGTCGGTTAAAATTATTTTTGTATGAAAACTGTCATAAATATTAGCTAATAGACTTCGTGTCACTGGGTGTTAAAGTAAAAAACTAACAAACTCTAGAATTAAAAAAATAATATCTGAATGGCTTAGTAAATAAAAAAATGTATTTCTTATGGAATAAAATCAGAAATTTTAATTTATACGTTTTATTTTTTAAATTATTTTACATACCTATACAAATAAAATTAATTGTAGTGTAAATAATGTATGTATAGATTAAAATTAAACAATTATTTTTACTGGGGATTTTTGGGGATGCACAAACTGTTTTTAGGGGAATTTCGGGAATGAAAAATTTAAATTTGGGGAAAAGTCTCGAAAAAATCTGGGAACCCTAATGGGTACCGTGTGGGTACCGTGTGAGTTCAGTAAAGGACATTATGACAATATGACAAGATTAGAGGTCTTGTGAATTGACCAATTATTTTAAGTTATTTAAGTTACAAAGTATATACAAGTAGTCCGACTCTCTATTGTTTTAAATTACTCTGTCACATATACGGGTACCGTGTGAATTCAACACCCTCGTTAGAGAATTAAACACATCAAAACACTTGAAATTTTAACGTTAATTTTCCGACTAAATATAGGCCAAACCACGATATTAGTATCATACCTCTGCGGACCAAAATGAGTCGCCTTACACTTGAAAAACGTTAGAAAATATTGCAAACTTATTTCCAAAGCGTTTATTGAAAATAAGTTTTGGCCGAAATGAAGTACCCATCGCGATTACTGTACGCAAGTTTGTATTCGTTGTGGAGTTGTGAACATTGATGGATTATTTAAGGTTGCTTATGAAAAATTTATTTATCGGTAGTACACTTGAAAGGTACGCTCATTGTGGCCGATGCTACATCATAATCAGTTCGAGGTATGTTCAGGTGATTCTACGTGATTAATGAAATGATTAAGTTTTAATCATGTCAATTTGAAGTGATTAACAAATCATTTAAATGTATGGATAATCTTCTCGCTTTTGAAGTGATTAGAGCTTAATCACGTTTGAGATGATTAACTCTGCAAATGTTCTTTTACTAATTCTGAGCAATATATTACAAAAAAGGTAAAACAAATCAAAAAAAAATGTCTGGAATAATTTTTAATCATAAAAATCATAATCTTTAAAAAGCATCATAAGAAATCAAAAATTTTAAAAAATATTTTATTTTACTTCCCATAAAATTGACTTTTCTACAAATTTCAACTTTGCTAATCCATAAGTAGTCACCTAAAAGGCCTAGAATCCTTTTCAAACGCTCATATCAATGTCTCATTTGGTTCAAAAATTATGATTTTTGCAATGAAAAAACTCAAATGGAGCCACTGTGTGTCGTGGCGATGTCAATTGGCCGCCCGGGAGCTACGATTTGACCCCTGTAGAATTTTTCTTATAATCCACAAACAATCCACATCCTTAGAACAAGAAACTGTCCACAAAGTCTTGGATATTGGACTGACAGAATTAGCTCCTACAAAGCCAACCGCGGCAGCCACATAAACGAAATGAAATAAAGCCATGATATACCAAATGAAATTAAGCTATATTAACTATTTAATAATATTTTTATGAATGTGCAATAGCGATTTGAATTTAACGGTCTGTAACGACTGCCTGCAACATTCATCATGTTTATAAACACGTACATCAGTAGCATACGGTTATTAGCATTGTTTATAAGTATGACAACACTAAATGTTAAGGTTGCTAACATTCACATAGATAGCTCTAGAATTCGAACATAATAGTTGTCCGTTAAGAGCATTGTAGAAGATTCCCGAAAGATGGCGTGTGTATAAATAGTACCAGAGGTTGCAGTCGTGAGTGAGTGTATAATAGGCGCTGTTAGAGTTAACATCAACTGTCTTGTATGTTTAAGTTTGTACATTATAAAGTGTGTCTGCATTTCTGCGAATTGATAAACGAGTATAAAGACACTGAGTGACTATTTGAACAGTTGTTGTTGTACATCTTAAATAAATAAAGAGTTGTTACAATTTTAAACTACTAAAACTGCTTTATTTGCAATCAAAAGTATACGGTTTATTTAAAGGAAATAAACCCACGTTTTCAAACGGTGAAAATATAACAATGTAAACTCTTTCATGCTTGTCTCTAATAAATCCCAGTATTTTTAAAAATAAAACCACACCTAAAAATATGCTACATTTTGTCGATATAATTTTAGCATAATTTTAAATTTAACGTTGTTTATTCTTATTGGGATTACTTATAACAATTTTCTTCAATGAATGTATAACAAATCAAATTTGAATCTTTATTTATTATACTCATCTCTACTTAAACTAAGTAGGTACTACTTCTGCTCTTACCCACTATAACAAACATGAAGGCTGGTAAATTATATAGAATTCTGTGTAAAAGAAAACTTTATAAAATAAAAATGTTGTGTAAAATTATTTTTAAATAGAAAATGTCAGCAATACATATACTCGTAATGGTTCTGTGCATTTGATGCAATTGAAAACTACATAAAAACTTTGGAAAGTAAAAATTTCAATGGAAACTAAATTAAATTAAATTTAAAGAAATCCATTGAGCAGAGTTTATATCAAAGTAATAAACAAAACCAAGTTTTTCTTTAGAGGATTTAAATAAAGAACAAAAATGTGTTTAATTCTTCTGAATTTTGGTCTAGAAATGTATGAATTAAGATTTCACTTAACACAAAGTTTGTATCTATGGGTCTAATTTTATAAAACGAAACGACAAACGTTAAAATAAAATTCTATAGAAAATATTCCATTTCAAACCCTTTTCCCCGTATTCTTCATACAAATTGCTTACGTTTCTGAACGCTTCGTTTTATAAAATGAGGATTTATATGTTTTAGTTTGAGACTTAAAAATATTTACACAGATTATCAAAACGAAATTAACTTTATCATTAAAATACAGTTACCGAAATAACATCAAATACCCCATTTTATTTAACCAAGTTCGGAGCAAGTTCGTTTCGGATAGTTTCAAACGATTCTATAAGGTGTCAATTTACAAGGCCAATGGTTTATTTCATAAAAAGTGTTAAAATTAGAGCCGGTTCTAGTTCTGTGTCGGTTGCCTTCCCTTAAGGGTACCAGATGTTTATTGCAGCGTAATTTATATACACATACATTTCAGTAGCACACACCTCCCATGTAGGTACAGTATTCTTTTAATATATCTAAGGAGTGCGCACAACAAAAACTATGCAACTTATTTTCTTTATAGAAATGAAACGAAGTGATGATTTTTTTTTATTTTATTATTATTATTTTTAGTTGCAAGCAAATAGTATTCAAACTCTTAATTATCCAAAAAAATTACAACTTCAATGGGTTTTAACAAAAAATTTATTTTTTTCTTTATTTCCTTTCATTAGGGCTTTTATTGTGTCGTTTGTTACCATTTTGCAGGAAATTGTCCACTTTCTCTTAAATTGTTTTTCATTTTTAACTATGTCTTTTGTGTCCTTCAAATGCCCAATAGCTCTCAATATGGCGGAGTTCCGGGCAATTTGGTGGATTAGTTTCTTTGGTTACATAAATAACATTGTTGGTATTGTACCACTCAATAGCTTTTCTGCTATAGTGACAAGTTGCAAGATCTGGCCAGAAAAATGTGGTTACCCTATGTTTACTTTACAAGTAAGAGAGCTATATTCGGATGTGCCGAATCTTATATACCCTTCACCAAATTATACTTTAAAAAAAAATTAAAAAAATTCTTATTTTTTTAAAAAAAAAAAAAATTCGAAATTTTTTTAAAGTTTTTTCCAATTTTTTTTAAAAAAATTTTCTTTTAATTTAAAAATTTATCTTTTTTAATTTATTAGTGAAAAAAGAGTTTTTTGTGAAAAAAAATTCGGGTTAAAAAATTGTTTTCCCGATTTTGACCCATTGTAGGGCCTTATATACATCGTTGCAATGGACTTTGAAATATCTATCATTAGATATCCATATTGTCTATATTTATGACTTAGTAATCAAAAATAGGCCATAAATAGAGGTTGTCTCGGTTTTTTGCTCATATATCCGTTATTTATGGACATATTTTTCTGATTTTAAATAAGAAACTTCTCGAAAGCATGTCTGACAGAATTATTGAAGATTTGGATCTCGAAAATATCTGGGGTCTTCAGAAAATTGATTTCAACGGACAGAAAGACAGAAAGACAGACAGACAGGTAGACAGACAGACAGACAGACAGACAGACAGACAGACAGACAGACAGACAGACAGACAAACAGACAGACAGACAGACAGACAGACAGACGGACATGGCTAAATCGACTCCGCTATATATAAGGATCCAGAATATATATACTTTATAGGGTCGGAAAATTATATTGTGGAAATTACAAACGGAATGACAAACTTATATATACCCTTCTCACGAAGGTGAAGGGTATAAAAATGGTAGCAAGCGTTTCTGGAGACACTCGGTAAGGTAAATATCGGAGTTAATAGAGCCATTAGTAATGAAGGAGGTGCTTCTTTCACCACATGTAGAAATTGCTTGCAATACCAAAAATTATTCCGGTAACTTGGATTTTTTTTTTGTACGCGAAATTTTTCTTCACCGCAAAATATAGCATTCTTGACCAGGAAGCTGCGAAAAATCAGCCAATACATATGTTTCATCATTCATTACTCAGCACTCAAGATTATCAAACAATTTTTTGTGTAAAGTTTTTGCTCTTCTTTTTAGCCTCCAAATTTTACTTTGCATTCCTGTTAGGCACTTTATGAACTAGCCTTAAGCTACGTACACTCGGTTGTCAGATTCTACAATGTTTTCAGATCTGGCAATGTGCTCGCAATGTACTGCCAATGAAATATTATTAGCAAAAGATAAATTGTCAGTTTAGACGATTGTAAGAAAACCTTATAATTACATTGTCAGACAATTGTCAAACACTAAATTTATCTGCCAACAAAATTGTCAGTTCACACGGTTGCTTCACTTTTGTTTATTTTAAATACATATGCACAGTGTTGCCAATAGAAATTTTTTATCTGACAATGATGCCATTGTCAGATGCATAAACTTCGCACATATGACAATAAAAAGTTTCTGACAATGATCTTACAATGATCTGGCAATGGCAACATAAGGTGTTTACACGATTGTCAGATGTCTGACAATAGTATTGTCTTACAATATACTGACAATACTTTTTCTGACATCGTTATAAGACAAAAATTGTAAGTTCACACGGTTGTTACAGATTTTCTGAACACTTTTCTGACAATATTGTACAATCTGACAACCGTGTGTACGTAGCTTAACGGTGTTCATTTTTTCAATTATTGTAAAAGTTACAAGCCTTAAATTATGCCTAGTTTTTTTCGTGCGCACTCCTTATTACACCCTTCCTCAATTTCCTGCTCAAATTAATACTAACGGAACACAAGCTCTACTGATTTAATTAATGGACTACTGTTGTAGTTAAAACGATTGTGGATTTTGGTGATAACCGTCGTTATCAAATTGATAAAATAATTAGTTGTATTAGAAACATTAAAACGAATATTAAGATTACTACACAAAAGTTTAATATTTTAACCAAAATTAAATCCGAAATTCCATAAATATTGCCAAAAAATCAAGGTAATCGTAGTTTTCTTATCATATCAGGGTTCGACGGATATCTGGAGCCGATTTTTTATTAAAAACGCGGACATATTAATATCAACTTCTTTATCTATAAGTGTTCAGAATATCCATCCATCCATCAATCCATAAAAATACTAGATCTTCATGTCCCCGGATATTTCACTTTAGTCAAAATTTCACATTTTATTATGGTAAAATAAAGTAAAAAACAAAAGGGTAGAAATAGGCCAAAAATTAATCAGAAGATTGCATTGAATGTAATAATATCAATAAACCAACTAATTATGATACCCATTAGTAAAGTAGGGCATTAAACTAGCGGGATCAAGTAATTAAACTAATATAAACACCCTAAATACATGACATATCTAACTATTCGACAATTGCAGTTCAACAGCCAAACAACCAAAAATTACCCTAAGAAAATACCACAAGCTAATTATAACCAAAAATTTTACACAAATAAGTACAAAGATCAACAACATTTGAGCAAATGGCATTTGAAAAAACTTACAACAACATTAAAATGCATGAGAAATTTGAGAATACAACAACTGCATCATCAATATCAGCAACAAGCGGTCCAGAAATGTGTCCACCACAGCAAGGAGACATCTTAACACCCAATTGTAAACGATGCAAGGACAAAGGTGTAAACTATTATATGGCCGACAATAATTCTGAAAAGGCCAAGTAAGTCCGTCCAATAATCAAGTACTTTGTGTTGTGCAATTATGTGCAACACCACCGCGATGACGAACGAACAAACAAACACTATTAATGTCGATTTCATTTATACTTTTTTAATGGCAGATTTCTGCGTGTCCTTATAGTAGTTTTCGCCACTATTTGCACCATTTACGTGTGCATTTTATCATCACGTCGTTATTTCAATAGTTGGGTACAGACCGTAATTGAGAGCACTGATGTTCATGTATCAGAAATACCATTCCCAGCCGTTACCATTTGTCCGGTCAGAGGTATAAATCTATTGCGTCTGCAGAACAAGTACCGGTCAATTGATGCACCATTTCTACGCAGCAAAAACGACATGCAAGAGTTCCACTTGTTACTGAATGCTTTCAACGATGTGTTGTGGTCACCCCTGGTGGATTACGGTAATGAGGATGATGTTGTTGATGGTGCTGATATAAAACAAACCCAACATCATCCTGACAACAGAAGTTTTAAAAATCAAACGTTTTTGGAGCTTTTGGCTGCAGAGAAAACAACTCATTCATTTTCTTTACTCGATTTAAACAGTTTGTTGTTTTTTCTAACATTCGAATGTGAGGACATATTTGGCGAATGCACATGGCGTAGGAAAAAGGTCTCCTGTTGCAATATATTTCGTAGAATTGAAACATACAAGGGCGTGTGTTACGCTTTCAATTCAATACATGTGGAGGTAATTGAAGTTTACAAATGAGAAAATCAAAAGTAAAGAAAATCTAAATGAACTTTGTGCTTTGTTCTTCTTCTTTTCATTTCCCAAAAAAAGGATCCAATTCCTTCCTGGCCTTGGGTGGTGTCTGATTCTGGTTTACAGACGGGCCTACGAGTTTTGCTAAAACGTAGTGCAATTGGAAATTTTTATGAAAAAGTCGCAGTAAGTTTTTTGTTGATGATGTTATATGCAAACACATTTTGTATCTATATTAAGTAATATTTTAATATACTTTAAGATAAAGATAGAAATTTTTATTTTAAATATATATTTTTTTTTTTGGTGAAAAAAAAAATTCGTATTCAAAACTATATTGTTACGTTTTTACCTTTTAAAAACGTGGTTTATTTCCTTTAAATAAACCGGATACTTTTGATAAGCAGTTTTAGTAGTTTAAAATTAGTAACAACTCTTTATCTTAACGGACAAACTAGTACATTCGAATTCTAGAGCTTTCGATGTCAATGTTAGCTGCTTATACATTTACAAACAATGCTAGTAGCCGCATGCCATCAACACTGTTGATAAGTAGAAGCCTCCACTAAGGGACGTGTTCATAAACATGATGAATGTTGCAGGCAGTCGTTACAGACCGTTAAATTCCAATCGCTATTGCACATTAGTAACAATATTTTACCCATTGTCGGTGCAAATTTCTATGGCATTATATAGGTCGTTGGAAAGGTCTTTGAAAGATCTGCCATTAGATTTCCATACTGTCTATGTTAATGACGTATTTTTTAAGATATAGATTAAAATATAAATCTCAGCCTTTTGCGGAACGATATTCCCGAATGTTAATAGCAATCGAACCAGAGCTACAGCCGATAAATTGATGTATCAATCACAAGGTTGGCAACCGAAACGAATAACGGTATCGGTAACGGTATCGGTATTAATTTTATTTTTATTTCGGTATCGGTAACGGTATTTAAATTATATCGGTATCGGTATACCGGTATAAAACTAATATATCGGTATTTATACCGGTATTAAAATTAAGTACATCAAACCTAACAAAAACTTATAAAAAATCGAAATATATGAAAGAGCTACAAAAAAATACAATATGTCAAAACAACAGGTACATTGTTTTTGTTAAAAGATAATTGAATTGTCAAAGTTGCCTGTTGTTGTTTTTGCTTGAATTGACAATCCAATTATCTATACAAGTGAACAAAATAATCAGCTGTACTTCTGAGGTCACCTGCTATAAATTCGCCTTGGTATGTAAGTAAACAACTAAGACAGAGTTGCATTAGTTGAACATCAAGCAGGGATGGACAAGCCTCAAATACTATTTTCTACTAGCAGCAAAGTTATTAAATAATGTAATTTTAACAATTTTGCAAAACTTAATTATAATGCTGGTATGATATCAGTATTGAAACTTGTATGATACCGGTATTGATTTGCAATTGATACCGGTATAATAAAGGTATTGATACCGTTATGATAACGGTATTGTAGCGGTATGATACCGGTATTAAGGGAAACGGTATTTGAATACCGGTATTTTACCGAAATAATTATTTCGGTATCGGTATCAATACCGGTACTCAATTTTAAACGGTATTTAATTGGTATCGGTATTAATAACGGTATCGGTTGCCAACCTTGATCAATCATGCTTTTAAATTATTTGGTGGCTTCGGGAAGTAGATTTCAACAGACAGACCACAGTGTGAAATATATTTGAAGAACGGTGTTTTAAAGTGGAATATTTTTGAATATTATTGAGATATTGACTTGAAATTTTTTTGTAAGACAAAAAATTAACTTGTCTAAACAAAAAAACATTACAGTGAGACCTCGATTATCCGTAGTGGTCGGGACCGGGAGCATTCTGGATAATCAATTTTCCCGGTTAATTGAGTGCCAAGTTTTAGTAGTTTTTTAATGATGACAGTTTTTCGATAATGACATTTAAAGCTCCATATTGCACACTGATCCATCGGTTGGATCAAAGTCGTCCAATTTGATGGGAAAAATTTCACAATAACGTTTTCAGCATTGAAATTCTGCAGGTCTGGATGTTGTCCTATGGCATAATGATTTTACTATCATCTTTTAGACCGATTTTCTCAGTCATTTCTGGTACTAAGTTATTGTTAAACCATTCTCATGGACATTTTTTAAAGCTCTTTCCAATAATCCCAATAATGCTATGCACTTGTGTGTACCAGCAGCATTAACGCAAACTAATGAGGATAGTCTCTCCTTTGAGACCTTGTGTCATTCTATGCAATTTTCATTATGGCAAGCCAAACTTCTCTCAAGTAAACACTTTCCATTCTCCATTATCTCATTGGTGAGTTTTTCATTGGTTTGAACTCATTTAATTTTTCCACAAAAAATTGTGGCAGCTAATCAGCTGAATATTTTTCTCCTGCAGCATTAAGTCTGTGAATACCATGTCGTTTTTTTTTGAGTGGAATATTTTAGGCTTTCCTTCACTGTTAATCCAGAAATTGAAGTTTCTTTAAATCGTTCCTTCCGGAAACATTCATAAACTGTAAAATCTACTTTTGGTTCTTCAGCAGTTTTTAAAGTTTTTCGGTTTCCAAAGCCAATAACAAAATCCTTTTGTTTTTTATAATGTCTAACAATCCTCATGCCAAAAGCTATCGAAAAATAGATGGCACAATATCAAAAAATGTTGGCCTTACAAATAGATTTAGGGAATTCCCTTTTTTTCGTTTTATTCACATTGTATTTGATTGTTCAAAAATAAGCGAAAAAAATTATAATCCTGGATAATAGAGGTAATTACGGTTAATCGATGCAAAAAAATTAAAATCGATCCAAAACATTTCCTTTTTCTTTCCCGGATAATTGATGTTGCCGGTTAATCGAATCACGGATAATCGAGGTCTCACTGTATTTCGGAATAAATGTGGATCAAATTATTCCTAATGTTTGCAATCCTATTAAAATTTTGATACAATTTTTAGTTTTAGAAACTCAGTAAATATATAATATTCAATTAAATCTTTATTTATTGACAAAACTCAATGAAATTTTCAACGTTTTTTAAACTTGTCATTCTAAATAATAAGGTGTAACAAAACTTGTCAAAAGGCAATTGAAGCGAAAATCCCAAAAATGGTATTTTCTACAATTTTGCCCATAGGGTTGGGAAAATACTTTAGAAATAAATATGGATCACATCAAGGTTTCCAAATCTGCTTTCCGTTTTCTGATCCCAGCTTTGGGATTTTAGAACATGTGGCCCAAAGTTGAAATTTTCATAAAAAATAGGCCAAATTCCGAAGGGCGTAGGGCCTACATGTTCGAAAAACAGGACATGTCTTATATATTAGAATATTTTCCGTAAAGATACCTTACGGAAACATATAAAATTGTTATATGTTTTTTAAATAAAGTTTTTTTTTAATAAAAAAAATTTACTATTTTTTTAATTTTTAAATTGAAAAGTGTTTATTTTTGGATTCATAATTGATATTGCCCTGAAATTTTTTGTATGTTATTGGTAATTTAGTTGTCTAACTAACAAAAGAAATTCGAGTCCATTCAGTTAAAAAGTAAGCCCTATATTTTAAAAAAAGCGTACCAAGGTATGACCATGATATGTCAAATGTTTTTTAAAGACCTAGCCAAGCGCTTTCCAAAAATATACAAATCTTCGAAATCGGATGGGAAACAAAAAAAATTGGCACGTGTTTAAAAATTTTACATGTCGAAGATACCCTAATTTGAGGCCCTATAGCGCCGCCCCTGGAGAATTTGTAGGTTCGATTTTAATTACTTAAACTCGAATACTCCTTGGCTACGCCCGTGTCAAATTTTATTCCGATCGGACCAGCCGTTTAGAAATTCCAGATTTATTTCCAAAAAATTTTGATTCTGCCCCACTGTGCAGACGTACATGGGTATATCAACTCCGCTATCTATAACGATCCAGAATATGTATACTTTATGGGAAAACAAATAATAAATTAATTTCTACAAACGGAATAACAAACTTATACTTATATGGGACAAGTAAGAGTACTAAATTCGGCTGTGTCGAATCTTTTGTGAAAAACAATATTTTGGATAATAAAATGTATCCAATCCAAATTATTAATTCGTGACAGAAATACTCAAACTATTTGGTGGTTTTCTATTATTATTATTTATGCATCGATTCTGCTTCTGATATGGATCCGTATATGTGTTCGGAAAACTTATTCCAATCAAAATAAGGACAGAATGTATGACGGACATGGATATATCAAGATCCCTACAAAAGGTTGCATTTGTGAAGAAACATTTTTGGTTGAAAGAAGATGGAACCGCGTTGGAAGGTCCTTTGAAATATCATTAATTTGGTACACACATTTTCTATGTACAGAACATAGTCTCCGAGATACATAAATCCACATTAAAAAAAATCTAAGTAGTCGTGGTTTTGTGATAATTTATGGACCGATTTAGCTGATTTTCATTACCAATATTATCAAACGTATACACAAATTAAACTGACATTGTTATATAAACTTTTTTTATCTATAAGGAACCATAATATATATTCTTTGTACAAATTACAAAAAAATTTTAATTACAAACCGAAAGCCAACTAAAATATACAAAGCTGATCAAGAGTTTGAATAATATTTTATATTACATCGCTTAAAAAGAGATATGTTCATAGTTTATGTTGTGTAATTTCCAGACTATGGTCCACGATCCCAACGAAATAGGTACCTCAGATATAATCTACTTAAATGGCGAAAGCATAGTGATCACTGTAAATCCCTTACGTTTCACAGCCGACTATGACATACGTTCGGTGAGACCAGAACTCAGGCATTGTTATTTTACGGTAAGTGAACTTTGGAATAAAAAAATAAAATTTCGATTAATTGTATCGTATACTTATAGAATGAATTGAAACTTTTGGGTAAAAGTCGCACCAATTGCATGCGTAATTGTCGTTTATTGTACATCGAAAGGAATTGTAACTGTACATATATTTTTCCGATGGCTGCAAGAAGCTCTACTGGGACAGGATCTTTGCCGATGTGTGGTGTTTCACATTTGAAATGTATCTACAAACATCGAAGTAAGTAGAAACTTTCGTTTGGCCGCTTTAACACAAAGTGTTGAAACCATAACCGCTCCTTAACCAAAGGAACATGTTACGTGACTAGTACTAAATATGTTTATTTCCTTTTACGGATATTCTTAAACGAAAACTAAATGGATCTATATACTCAGAACAATTCATTAAACACAACTTTCATTCATTATTCTTCATATTAACTAACCCAAGCTCAACTTTATGTTTTGTAATAATTTGTTGGAATATTTTTTTTTTTTTCTAAATGAAATTATATAAATTTTATTTAATTTCCAAGGTGCTCTCCTAACTACGGGCAATGTATTGGGCGAAAACATTGATGATGTTGAGTTTAACACACTGGATTGCAAATGTTATCCAAACTGCAACTACATACAATACAGGACCATGGTAAACACGGACAACACAGGCGAAACCCTGGGTAAACATTATATTGACCTACAGGTCCAATATCAGCATGACAGTTTATTCTCATATCGTTCCACACTGTGTTTCAATCTACTGGACTTGATAGGTGAGTCAAAGAACCAAAACATATTCTATATCTAAGAAATTTCTAATGAAAAACTTAAATTGAAATCAAACAAAATCTGTATGTTTTAAATTTCCAGTTTCATATGGTGGCATTGCTGGTCTGTTTTTGGGTCTTTCGTTGGTTGGCATTATCGAGCTGTTGCATGATTTCATTGTTTGCTGGAAAATACGAAAACAAAGAAAACGTCTGCAAACACATGTGCAACAACATGAAAACAACAACGATAACGTTATCCAGAAAAAGGATGTAAATTCAACAATTTAAATGTAAAGAAAGGCAACACAAAAAAAAACACATAACATAACTCCAATACAAAAGAATTGAATCCAACACCAACTATTGTGCATTGATTTTGTTAAAGTGGTTTCCTAGTATTCAATGATTGTACTTAGTTTAAATTATATTTTATACCTGCTGCTGCTGCTGTTGTAAGTGGAAAATTACCAGAAATGAAATAAAAAACAACAAAATTAATATTTATTAAGTAGGAATGAAGGGGAAAAGAAAGATTGATTTCAGTTTAATGAACGATACACTGCCAGAGATTTTATAAGGGGCACTTAGATTTTTACTTTATGAGTTTTTTTTTTAAGTTGAAACTTCCTTAATTCATTTAATTTAACAGATTCGCATTCACTTTACATCTAAAAAGTTATTCGGAATCATAAGAACCATATATTTTACCAGAACACATGTCACACAATAGCGAATTAAAACTAAATGGGACTAAGTCTGTAATTTTGTTAAAAGATAGTCCTTTTCCTTCCGCCAAATACGAGAACAAAATACTGTCATAATTTTTCATAGAGTTTCGTGATCGGTTTTAACCGAAACCGCGTTTTTTCAAGGCCTAAAACCGACAACTATTCTTTGGTTTTTTACTTTAAAACTATTTTCAATACAAAAAATCGAGATTTAGAGATGAATAAAAAAAACTTTTACATCCAATGATTCATCTAATTTCTCTAAAAACAAATCGATGTAAAAATATCTTTAGATTTATTTAAGTTTTTTTTTTTCAATAATTGATTTAGATGATGTAGCATCAGGCTACCTTTCTCCGGCTAAGCAAGGAAACCTTTTAATAAAGAATGACTCAAACTCATTTAAAAATATTGATCATAAGAGTATTTCCTGACAATTAAACATAAAATTATTAAAATTTGTGTAACAAAGTTTTAGTTATTTTCAATTATCCAAAAGTTGACCCGGTTCGCTTCCCCATATCAACCAGAAGAAAGAAAAAGTGGTAATAAGTCTAATTTTGTGAATTCTTACTAATCAAGATAACATATCGCTGGTTTCATGTTTATTGGTTCATTGTAATATGGATTCAAGCTCATTACAATCGCATTATTAAGGGTGGGTTAAATGTTCGAATAATTTAAAATGGCTGATTTTCAAATAACAAATAAACCGATTAATTTGTATCGATTAACCGAAATTTCTTCTTTTTTTGCACTTTAACACATTCTTTCCGTTTTA
The DNA here is from genome assembly GCA_942486065.2 of Calliphora vomitoria. NCBI lineage: Eukaryota > Metazoa > Arthropoda > Insecta > Diptera > Calliphoridae > Calliphora > Calliphora vomitoria. The sequence continues at coordinate 4,587,043 of OW818029.2, read as the reverse complement.
ATTTAAATAAAATATGTCAAAGTAACATTACATATTTTATCGAATATCCAAGAAATATATTTAGTGTGTATAACAAATGACATATTTAATTTACATGTATTTGTCAGAGGACAACATTATACAATACACGAAACTGGAGACATTACTGAAACGAGTCTTTTATCAGAACTTAACGATAGTACAATATTAAAAGTATTCAAAATATAAACAAGTAAGAGAGCTACATTCAGCTATGCCGAATCATATATACCCTTCACCAAATTATACTTCAAAATACAAATTTTAAATATTTTAAATTTTTCAAAATTTAAAAAAAAAATTTTTTTTTTAATTTTTTTAAAAGTTTTTTTTAAATTTATGACAAAAACAAATTTGTTGGTAAAAAAAATTCGGGTTAAAAATATTTTTCACGATTTTGACCCATTGTAGGTCCAAATTACATACATACATATTATATACATCGATGCAATGGACTTTGCAATATCTATCATTAGATATCCATATTGTCTATATTAATAACTTGGTAATCCAGATATAGATCAAAAATAGGCCAAAAATCGAGATTGTCCCGGTTTTCTCCCTATACCTCAGCCATTTGTGGGCCGATTTTCTCGATTTTTAATAAGAAGAAGAATTCTCGATATATTGATGTATCAATTATGTTTGTAAGTTATTTGGGGGCTACGGAAAGTTGATTTCAACATACAGACGGACATGGCTATATCGACTTCGCTATCTATAACGTCCTGGATCGTTATAGATATATACTTTCTGGGGTCGCAAACGAAAAATGTGGAAATTACAAACGGAATAAACTTATATATACCCTTACCACTCATGCTGAAGGCTATAAAAAATCCAAAAATGACTCTAATGGAATAGTGGAAGATTTTATATGCATAGAAAATACTACAAATAGAACTGAGATATTGGATATTCTTTATCATGCCTTACACTCTATTTTTCCTACATCTACAATCAGCGAGAGTTTTTTACAAATTTTATTAAATCTTAAGGAAAACATTTAAATTATACTCTTTTTTTTAAAGATTATTTCAGAATATTTTACTAGATCCTAAAAAGCTGACATGTGTATATAAATTTGAGATCAAATATTTTTTTTTTTATTATTAATTTTTTTGGTTGAATTATTATGATTTGTTTGTCTTTTATGTTTTTGTTCTTTTTGTTAATAAAATTTAAAATAGAAATTATTCGGTTAATCGAATAATTTAAGATTAACCGATTATTAACGGATTAAATCTAAACAACGATTAATTATTTGCTCGATTAACCGCTTAAACCAGAATCCAATTAATTAAATACCATAGTATTATTGGAATAAAAGAAGTACCATAAATACCCACATTTTGTATTCCCACACTATATTTATGGGTATATTATTATAGAAAATGCAAGAGAAAGTCGCCACTAAAGTCACCTTTTGTGAATTCTAACTTATTCAGAATAATGTGTGCCCAATTTTTAATTTTTAGGTTTATTATTGTAAAATATTCAAAAAGTACCTTTACAATTAAGAAATAGTACCAGTAATTATCCCTTTTGAATTCGCATTCACTATACCATAAATGCTTAATTTCGTGATTCTAGGCCCTATTTTGATTCTAGTCCCTTTTTATACCCTTCACCATGAGTGGCAAGGGTATATATAAGTTTATCATTCCGTTTGTAATTTCTTAATTTTTCATTTGCGACCCCATAAAGTATATATATTCGGGATCGTTATAGATAGCGGAGTCGATATAGCCATGTCCGTCTGTCGATTGAAGTCCAAATCCCCTAAATAACTTACAAATATGATAAATACATCAATATATGGGGAATTCTCCAATTCGGTTGCCATTTGAAATGGAGAAAATCGGCCCACAAATGGCTGAGATATATGGAAAAAACCAGGACAACCTCGATTTTTTAGCTATTTTTTATATATATCTGGATTACTAAATCATTAATATAGACAATATGGATATCCAATAACAGATATTTCAAAGACCTTTGTAATCGGGAAAAATATTTTTACCCCGAATTTTTTTACCAAAATTTTTTTTTTTTTTTTTGTAAAATTTTTTTCACAAAATAATTTTTTTTTTTTTGTATTAAAAATAAATTTAAAAAAACTTTTTTCCCTTCGCTTAAAAATTAAAAAAAACAAATTTAAATTTTGTTTACCTAAATAATATTAAACTTTTTTAAGTATAATTTGGTGAAGGATATATAAGATTAACACAGCCGAATATAGCTCTGTTACTTGTTATATTCTAACTCAGTCAGGATTATGTGTGTTTAATTGTCTGCTTATACGTTCATTATTATTGAAATTTAAAAATACTATTTGCAGAACAAAAAAAAAAAAAATACTAATAGTTTTTGTTACCTCAATATAATTAAGCAATCTATCTTTGATTCTTTCTTTACTGAGAAGCATACACCCAACTATTATGTATATACAATAAGTAAAATAATTTATCATAATAAAAAGTATTATTAGCAAAAATGTACCAATTTTTCACGCTTGAACCACCGTCAAGTTTGAAATTTCAAAGTAATTTCCTGATTCTAATTTCAATATTATAGAAAATTAAGAAAGTACCATTTAAATAACGAAAAAAGTACTCCTTAGTTTGGTTTAGTTCTCCTTTGTTGGTAGCATAATACCATTGAGTCCCCTATACTTGATTATTTCTTTACTGAGAAGCATACTAGCCAAATTAAATGTATATAAGCTAACTAATTTAATATATTAAAAAAGTACCATTCCAAGAAAAAGTACCAAATTTTCCTTTATGCTCTTGAACACCCTACAAGTTTAAATTTTAAATTTTTATTGCTTTTACAATATTATCAACTGATTTTGTTTCTAAAACACTTAATATTTAATAAATTATCACAAAATCTAAAAAGAAACCGAAATCGATCGGGTTTCAATTTTTTAAAACTGAAAACGCCGTTTTGAAATTCTTCGGTTTTCTGAGAACTCAAATTTTTCATATTTAAAACATAAACTCAACTAAACCACCTTTTTAGCACTATCCGTTTATTAGTTACAGATTTATGTCCAATTTTTCTAATACCCCACTGTGCAACACCTATTTTCTTGTTTTGATTGATATATTGAAAAGAATAATTGTTCAACTGACAAAAGTTGAGTCGAAATGCAATTGGTTACATATATTGTCTTATTAAACCCAATTTGCATCTCGATCATTTTATGATTTTTTTTTAATTTTCTCTCACGATATTATAACATTTGACTATAAACCGAAATTCGAACTTTACAAAATCCTTCAGCTGATTTTATTTGTCAACATTCATTTTGCATTGGAATCACTGACACGTTGAAATCAGAAAATTAAACATTTCACATTCATAGACATAATTAAGTAAAGTAGTTATAATTTAACTAAATTTTCCGATAGCATACAAAAAACTTTCAGCTAAATTCTGAAAGAATTTAAAATAACTAACTAGAAAATCTCCGTAGACATTTAAAGTAATACCGCCTTTAATACAATATTGCAGAGTGTAATGTACATATATAGGCTCTTTTATCTTTTATTTAAATAAAAGGAGATAAAAAAAGGACGCATTTGATAATACTAAGATCAGCAGGTAGCCCCTACTAACAAACCGAAAGCAGGTACTGAATTTATAGTTGTGTTTGTAGATGTACAAACAAATTTCAGTATAAATAGTCGCAGTCACAAACATCAAAACAACAGTTCCAATTGAGCAACAGAATCATCAGTGACACTAAAAATCATTACAATCAAAATGAAAGTATACGCAACCATTTGTTTATTCATTGCCTTGGTAAGTTGTTAAATAAAAAAAATTAAAGAATTTAAATAAATTATTAACAAAAAATTGTTTATTTTCATTTAGACCTCCGCTGAATATGTGGTCAAGACCCGTGAGAATCTCCTGCAATATCGCAATGAATGTGTGGCTGAACTTGAGATTCCTGAGGCTCAAGTGGAGCACTACAAGCAATGGCAATATCCCAATGATGCCATCACCCAGTGCTACATGAAATGTGTCTTCTCCAAATTCGGTTTGTTCGATACTACATCGGGTTTCAATGTCGAGAACATTCACCAACAGTTGCTGGGCAGTCAAGCCGAAGCCAATCACAATGATGTTCTCCATGCCAAAATTGAGTCTTGTGTCGATAAGAACGAACAGGGTTCGAATGCCTGTGAATGGGCTTATCGTGGGGCCACTTGCTTTATTAAGAACAATTTACAGTTGGTGAAACAAAGTGTTGGCCCAGCTCAAGCTTAGTGATATTACTTACATGCGTAAATATTTTAGAAATTAAATTTTTTTTATCGTAAACGACTTTTTCCTAAATACATTTTATATTTTATAAAAAAAACCCTGTGTTTATAATTTTTTTTTCAAACATATGAGGATTTTTTGGGGGAATCTTGTATACCCATCATCAATGTGTAGTTTTGGCCATCTGAACTGTACAGAATTTGATAGAGTGTTAAATTCTTGAAACTTTCAGAGTACTTAGAACTAATTTGTGCAAAATTTTATGATGATTGCCGCATAATCAACATATCTATGACTACTCAAACAGTATTCCGGAAGGACATTTGTGAAATGGACAAACAAACCTTATCAACAGAAAAAAATGTAAGCCAGCTAGCTCCTTTCGTTTGGGCCCTATCGTGTTTTCAAAAGACAGACGTACGGCTAGATCGTCTTAGAATCTTATGAGAACCCAGAAATACATACTTTTTGGTTCTACGACCAATATCACAATATGCTACGAACGGAATGACAAAATCAATATTCTGCTAATTCTTTTGATGGTGTCTTTAAAAACTGTAAAATATGCAGATAAAATCATGGATATCTCAGGGAAAATATAAATTAATTTTATTGTTTTTCCAGATTTCAAAAAAGTCGAATTTCTGAGTATTTTAAATGTGTCTTTTAACTATTTACAGCGAAATGTTATATAATGGATTTTTATGAAACATCAGAAAGGCATTTTAGTAGAAGGAACAAATTTGAAAACTAAGACCTTTTAAGTCCTTGGGACCAAATGTTCATCTTTCTAAAATATCTTTTCGACTTTAAGCGTTTTTAAAAGTGGGATTATTTCAACCCCAAGAACATCGAAGGGATAATTTTGATAACAAATTTAATCCTTACAACTCATGGAATATTTCACTGAATTTTCATTAAAATCTGCTCATAATGGGACCGATCATACTCAAATATAAAATAATATAATAAAATTACTGTTTTACACACCCAATACACTTAGGAACGAATACCTTTTTAAAACTGAATCAGTACACCTATGTTTAATCCTTCGCGATTCACAATTGAACGTGACAATTTAATTTGTTTAGGTTTATGATTTTTTAACAAGAAAATAATAAAAGATGTTAACAAAAGATTAAGACGATTGAAATCTTTTATATTTAAAACATTTTCTACCTGAAGGTTGTAGTTAGTAAGTGCCTATCGTCAGCTGAAATTCAAAAGGACTTAATTAACATTTTCACAATTATACAGAAAAAGAAAAGGATTATTTAAATAAAAGTTAGAATTGTACCGCTCTAAAACTAAAATTAACTAAAACGTTATTTTTTATTGATTCAGTTAAGAGGTTACACTACGGCCACAAAATAATTACAAAAACAATAGGCAATTTCTTATTTTGTTTATGCTATACTAAAATAATCGGGGGATTCACACGGTCTGCTATTAGGTCATAATGTCCTAGTATATTATGACAAAACAATAAACATAGATCAAAAAGTCGTATTAGTTTAGAACTTTTTTGTTTGAAACACAACAAAAATTTGTTTAAACTATCATAATATATTAGAGCATTGTGACAATATGACCTAATAGCAGACCGTGTGAATAACCAAATGTGTCTTTATTTTTATAATTGTTTAGTACAACCTTCTAACTGAATCACTAGAAAATAGCATTTTGGCTCAACTCTAATAAAAATACACGTCGTTGAAATGATAATTTTAATATAATCTAAAATTTCAGTACAATGACTACTAGATACCGTTTGCCTTATTTAGAATTAGTTGTATAATGAATTATTTATAATTTTTTATATAACTGATTATTTTCTAGAATATTGACTTCTGTGAGGTCTCACCAGCGGAAAAAAATGCTAGGTCTTCACTTTATAGGCATTTTAAAAGTCGCCAGAAGGGCTTTGGGTTTCCTTCTAAAAAAATTCATACACATTCAAAACTGCATTACAAAATAATTCAAAATTCAAACATGATTGGTATTGCAATTATTCATATATGTCGTCTCTCTATAATAAAATTTATTTTGCTCTTTTTATTATAAAACTTTACATGAAACCAGGAGAATGTACAAAATCTTCCATGTTTGTCTTTTATAACATTTGATGTTATGAATTTCGCGTGAAGTAGTTTTTCATAAGTAAAACTACACACGTGATTCTTTAAAGTCCATTTTTTAAGTTTTATGCTGATTTCATAAAGAATAATTTCCCTAATAACCTCATTTTAAGGATTTCTTTGACATACCTTCAAATAGACTTTCATATTCAGGCCTTTTAAAAGAAGTTCTTTTGTAGACATTACATTAGGCATTACGTGGCAGGTCTTCTTACAGACCATCAACGGAATACCTTTTAAAATGCTTCGATCAGCGCTGTAATAGTTGCAAGTATGCAAGGCCTTGGCTCCCAATGAATGACACGCCGCACAGTGGTATGGGTTCATAATTTTTTTTTTTTTTTTTGCAAAAAGTAGAAAGAGTGCTCCTATGATAATAAAATTTGGTATACTTGACTAGTTTCATATAGAAAAGCTAAATATTAAAAATGGTACATATCGAATAGTCTCTAGGGGTACCTCCCATACAAGGCTCTTTCTAAAATAACGTTATATCAGTCATAAATTCTTGAATAATGCAGCGATCTTATTTATGTTAGTTCCAAGTGCCCAGATACCATACTACAAAGTATGAACAAAATCGGTCCCTATTTGAACCTAGTCCACATATAGGTGCCTTTCTGAAATTAGTTTTATCTTTCAAAACTCACATAAAAATAATAGTATCGTGATGAAATTCGACATAAACTAGTTTTATATAAACCCAAATATATCTGCTAAGTTTCATGAGGATAGGAGCATAATTGCTCCTATCCCTCATTAAAAAGTAAAAGTAAGAGCCTAAAAGTATGCAAAACCTTTTATTGTAAATATGCATTGCAATTTATTGTAAATATCCATAAAAAATACGTGATTTTTATCACAAAATTTACAAGTTTTTTCAGCGATTGCAAAAAGTCGCAGAATTTTTTTACATGAAAGGAAAGAAACTATTTCAAACTTTCATTTAGTAGTAGTACTAATACGGAGGTAGACCGAGCTAAGTTATTTTTTTTCTAATGAAAACTGCAAATGCAAAATTTTTTGCAGCCATTTTGATTTGCTCAGATCTCTTAAACTATATACTATGTACTCGATCTTTGCGGACACCTCTCTAAAGCGGACACGTTCCATAAACGGACAATTTTTTCAGTCCCAAAAACATTCTTTTGGATTATTTAATACTCTCATAAGCGAACACATTTTATAAGCGGACAAATTTGTCAGTCCCTTAGGTGTCCGCTTATGAGAGAGTACACTGTATGTAATTTAAATATTTTTTCTTTCCTATTACATTTAAAATACTATATTTTAATTAAAATGCTCTAAAACTATTAGTATTTGAACCATATTTATAGTATAAACAACTGAAATGTAGTAAAATTTCCATCAGATTTCGATGTATAATATTTAGATAACTTTACCACACTCTTTTTTATACAAAACTAGCTTGACCCGGTGCGCTTCGCTATCCCTGTCGTAGTCTATGTTGGAAATTTCAATAAAATCGTTTCGGCCGTTTAGTATTTATTGTTTAAGAACAAAAGGTACCAATTTTACCGGTTTTCCCCCTGTTTACCCCTATCTGGTCCAAGTATTGAAAAATGTTATAGCCTATTGACGCTTCCAAGTAATGATCTATCTACGTTCCAAATTTCAATAAAATCGATTCAGCCGTTTAGGCGAGATGCTCAAACAAACAAACAAACAAACAAACAAACAAACAAACAAACAAACAAACAAACAAACAAACAAACAAACAAACAAACAAACAAACAAACAAACAAACAAACAAACAAACAAACAAACAAACAAACAAACAAACAAACAAACAAACAAACAAACAAACAAACAAACAAACAAACAAACAAACAAACAAACAAACAAACAAACAAACAAACAAACTTACAAAGACATTTATATATTTATATAGTTTTTTTTTTTCGAAAACAAATCATGGTTTTCTACTAATGTAATATTTCTCTACAGAATTGCATCATTAGATTTCTAAAAACTAACTGTAAAAAAATAGACTTTTTGGCAAAAAAAATACCACTGTGTAACAATAAGGCTGGGTAACTATCAATAAGTCATTACTTGTGACTAGTTTTAGAGATATCAATGTAATAGCTTATTTGGTAAGTACTTGCCCCCAATGTCACAGTGTTAAAATAAAAGTATCATTTTAACTCATTACTTTGTAATCAAAGTTTTAGCAGGGACTTGATTAATAATACTTGAAAATATTGCGCTCTTTTTGTACATATTTTTTTGCATTTCAGCTAACGTTATTTACTTATATATTTCTACTTGCTTATGCAGTCAGTAAAGCTTAATAAAGTCTGATTTTCAAACACGAAAGAGGCCGGAATTATTTGTCATTGTTGTAAAAAGCAATTTGATGTAACATTCACTGGACTTCAGTGCAATGGACTCTGGCGAGTGTGAATGCGTTGAAATGCCAACATTATTTGCACTCTACATACATATTAAATCAGCTGAAGAAAAAGTTGTAAACGTGGACAGAGATAGAGGACGCATTGTAAACATTCAAGTTGTTCTACACCCAGCAACTATTTAAGCTTAGTGCATGTGAGCTGTTATGTTGCATGTTGCTGTCAAATAACTTTATTTCAAACATGTATGCTCGAGGGATTCCTACATGGAAAATCATATTAAAGATATGTAGTTATATAGAACGACAGTTAAGAGGGTAGGTGGAGATTTTATGCAAAAAACATATATACATTCGCCTGACTGATGTGACAGTACATAGAGCCTGGGCAACTGGTTAAGTTGGACTAAAGAATGTATTTCAAAAATATAAGAATGTTTATGAATTTTTATGAATATCACACAATTAAACAATTAGCTTGTCCTGCCAATACAAATCTTAACATTTATATACAAGGTGGCGCAAAAGTAATTCTCCTATCAGAAAATGCTATAAATTTTGCGATTGGCCCCTAATGTCAGTTCTGTTTTGACATTTGTGTAGTAAACACATGCGAAATACACGTTAATAAACAACGTTACGCTACACTGCTCCAGAACGCGGAATATTGCTGACTATTTATTTGACCAATAATCGGTCGGTGACTTTGGCACAACGTGAATTTCGTAGCAGATTTCCTGCCCGTCCAACGCCTACTGGTGAAACACTGCGACGTTTAGACGCTCGCCTCGAAGAGACTGGCACAACACGAAATGCTGCCAGGCGTGGTACACCCCGGAGTAGCCGTTCTGCAGAGAATATTGCTGCTGTAGCCGAGGATATCATGGAAGTGCCGTCGACATCGACCAGACGACGTGCCACGCAAATGGATATCAGTCGACGGTCTTTACAACGAATTTTGGTACAAGATTTGAAGATGTTTCCGTACAAAGTCCAGACGGTGCATCAGCTATTAGCTGCTGACCGCCAATCGCGTCTAACATACGCTCAAGTTACAAAACTTATTTAGAAAGTACAAAATTAGTCTAAGGGAGAACTACCTAAGGGTGGATTCTACAAAAAACAAATGTTCGTAAAGGTAAAATAAAAAAAACGCCAAAGGTATAATAAAAAACAACACCTACAATAATTTAGTAAATAGAACAAAGTAGTAATTTCACTTTGTACTTCTGTCAATCATAGTTCACTCCTAAATTAATACAAATTACTATATTAACTGTTAATTGAAGTTTAATGTTCGCCCCCATTGTAACCCTTTTATCGCACTACACTCAACAGTATCTGTTTGAACCATAGAGAAATACACATAGAACGGAAACTACAATAAAAATCAAACTAACTCCAAAAAATCAGACAGGAGTGTTGTTTTTGTTTTCACATAGTTTTTTACTAATACATTCTCACCACTTTGGTTTTTGAGAACAGAGTTAGGTCTTTGACAGGAGAGTTTCCGCTCTATGTATATTTCTCTATGATTTTAGCCCAGAAGGAAAATAAAATTCAATTTGCAATCATAAAATGCCTGCATTTCATCAGCACATTGATTTAGTTTTATAGTTCTAGCCACAAGGCAAAAAAACCCTTGGGCCAGTAGCACACAAATCGTTGGCAGCAGACAACAAAATGATTTACGATAAGGAATTGGTGCGCTATAAAAACACAAACTTTCGCCACCCCAAAGGTTTGATAACCTTTCAGCCCACTACGACAAGGGAGCAGCAACAACAGCAAGTGGGGATGTATGATCGCATGATGCAACATATTAGATACTTCACCAACAGTATACATGGTGTGAGTTACATTTGGGAGTCGGACGTTCGTTTTAAAGTGCGCTTGTTTTGGTTGTTGGTGGTAATTGCGGCTGTTATCACTTGCATTATCATGTACATGTCACTGGCGAGTCGACACAATAAGCAGCAAATTAAAACGGTTGTGGAGACATCACAAATGCCCATCTATAGGATTAATTTTCCTGCTGTGGCCTTATGTCCCTGGGATCATGTAAATTGGTTGCGTTACAAGGCGGCCGAGGAAAAGTTTCTACCACCCTATCCCGATAAACAGTTGAGAGCTGTATTCTATGATGTATTACTGTCAATGGATGATATGAATCTATCGAGACTAGATCGTTTGGCATTGCTGAAGAATCATACGATACCACGAATCATAGACGAAATATCGCTTAACGAATTGGCTAATTTTATGGCGTTTCGTTGTGACGAGTTGTTTGTGGAGTGTGTCTTTGATGAGACAACTTATGACTGCTGTAAGATTTTTGTGTCCGAGCGCACTGAGAAGGGTATTTGTATGGTATTTAATTCAATGGTGTCGGAGGAGTCGAGAAAGAAAAAGGTATACATTTTCATTTATAGTTCAAAGTACAGTTTCGCGTTCGGTTTCAAACGAAACGTTTGTACAATATAAATTTATTTAAAGTATTGTCCTTTTGCTATCCAAAAAAAACTGCTCATCTTCTGAGTCCAAGAACGAATCAATCCAATTTCCGATAATCTGTTCAGAAGTGAAGCGTATCACAGAGAGATCGTTCTGCATGGATCGAAACAAATACAAGATGGCGCAAAAGTAAACTTCCGATGTTTTTTGTCTGTAAATAAAAAAAAAATTAAAAACTTTGATTCTTCTTGTGGATTATTTTTATTTGGTCTTTTAATTTTTTTTACATCAAGTCGAGAATATGATGTCATGTAAATGGCCGCCGCCACAGTTGATTGTCATTTGAGCCCTTTTTATGGCATTTTCCATCACTTTGACCAAAACTTCCGGCGATAGGTCCTCACATTATTGACGGATATTGTCTTTAAGAGCTGCAAGAGTCTGAGGCTTGTTGACATAAACCCGCGACTTCAAAAAGCCCCACAAAAAGAAGTCTGGAGCGGTCAAATCAGGCGATCTTGCTGGCCAGTGCAAATCGCCAAAACGGGAGATTAGGCGCCCGGGAAATGCATCCTTCAGCATATCGGTTATGGCACGTGCAGTGTGTGCCGTTGCACCGTCCTGTTGGAACCACATGTTTTCCAATCCCAATTCATCAGAACTCGTTGATCATTGCTCTGTAGCGCTCACCATTCGCAGTAACCGTTTGGCCCGCGACGTCTTCGAAGAAAAAAGGTCCGATGACTCCTCCAGCGAAAACAGCACACCATACAGTGACTTTGAGCTGGTGTAATAACTCTTCGTGGGTTACACGCGGATTTTCAGTGCCCCAGAAGCGTAAATTTTGCTTATTTACGTACCCGCTAAGATGGAAATGGGCCTCATCACTCATGATTATTTTTGATGAAAAATCATCTTCCTCTTGGTGGTGATTAAGGATGGCTTGAGCGTATGTTAGACGCGATTGGCGGTCAGCAGCTAACAGCTGATGCACCGTCTGAACTTTGTACGGAAACATCTTCAAATCTTGTACCAACATTCGCTATAAAGACCGTCGACTGATACCCTTTTGCGTGGCACTTCGTCTGGTCGATGCCGACGGCGCTTCCATGACATCCTCGGCTACAGCAGCAATATTCTCTGCAGAACGGCTACTCCGGGGTCTGCCACGCCTGGCAGCATCTCGTGTTGTGCCAGTCTCTTCGAGGCGAGCGTCTAAACGTCGCAGTGTTTCACCAGTAGGCGTTGGACGGCCAGGAAATCTGCGACGAAATTCACGTTGTGCCAAAGTCACCGACCGATTCTTGGTCAAATAAATAGTCAGCAATATTCCGCGTTCTGGAGCAGTGTAGCGTAACATTGTTTATTAACGTGTATTTCGCATGTGTTTACTACACAAATGTCAAAACAGAACTGACATTAGGGGCCAATCGCAAAATTTATAGCATTTTCTGATAGGATGATTACTTTTGCGCCACCTTGTAGTAGTCGGAAGGGTTACGATCTGGACTATAAAGATAACATATACAGAATACACGTCATTAAGTCTGAACAGTTACGTAAAAAAAAATAAGCTTCTAGACACTGATTATCTGACCACCAAATTTTTGGCCAATTAACGAAAATTTTATTAAAAAAAAAAACAAATATTACGGAATTTTAATCTAAAGACAAGTTTGCAATATCACAGATTAAATCCGAGGAATAAATCTTTTTATTTTAAGAATATAGGAAAACAATTTCGGATGAGTACTTTTTGATCCAAAATAACACATAACAATCAGCGAAAAATAATAAAACTTCTCGCACAACTTGGACTCACATGGAACCACGTTCTCTAAATATTTTATATTATTCAATATCCAAATACAATAATTTTCTTTTATTACTTTTTTTCAGATTACCGACGCTTTCTATCCTTGGAAAATTCGCAAAGCAGGAGAAGGTTCTGGTCTTCAATTTACACTTCGTTACAATAAAACCTACCAAAGTCATCAACCGAACCCATCGGGATTTGGAATCGATGTAAGTGGAATACATAAGTATTAACTTAAATGAATAATTTTAATGTGGTTTATGGTTTAAGGTCATGATTAAAGAGTCCGACGAATGGAGTGAGTCACTCACACATTTCTTTCTACCAAACACCAAAAGTTATTTGGCCATAACACCCACAATTACCGAAACTTCAACGAATACAAGGCGCTTGCATCCCCGTAGAAGAAGGTGTCTGTTTGCCGTAAGTGAATTAAATTGTTTTGAACATAAGTAATTTCCAATATTTTATATGAGTAACTCTTTTTAGGATGAAAAATCCAAACGTTATGATCGTATAGAGCGTCTACCATTTAATAAATTAAATTGTTATGTAAAATGTCAACAAAAGAATTTGATAAAAATCTGTAATTGCACTTTAACCTGGTTTTTTCCGAAAATTAGTGAGTGAATACTTAGAATAATTATTCTGTTAGAATTTATAACAAAATTATATTGTAGATAAAAGGGAATGCACAGTATCGGATTTTCAATGTATATACGAAAATAGAGGTGGGTTTTATAAAATACTTATTTTAAATATAACAATCTAAATTTGTTTTTATGATACACCTATTTTGCAGATATATTTAGTTACATTAAAAGTCCTTTTCAAGATCAATATATAATGGATTCCCGTCGAGGCGTTCTCTGTGATTGTGTGGACAATTGTTACTCTTTGGTTTTCCTCATCAGTTTAAATTCCAACATCGTGCCCAAGTCAGTACCTATTAGTGTTATTACATAATTATAATTAACTGAATTTAAATAATTCTAGCCCTAATGTTAGTTATCCTCTTATACAAGGTGACATTTACATTGGCCAGGGAGTGATAACGAAATATGAGGCCCGCTTGGATTATACGATATTTGATCTTATAGCACAGTTTGGTGGCATATTGGGTCTATCGTTGGGTGCCTCAGTCCTAAGTTTGGCTGAAATTGTTTATGCTGTCCTCAAGATTATAGTGATTTTAATAATAAAAAAACGTTCACAGGGCAGAAAAATCAAGCCGAAACAAAAAAAAATATTACATAAGAAATAAATATTGTATCTTTATAGTGAAATATTTCTTATTAAAAGAGCACGTTTTCAAAGCACAGCTGTATGTTCAACTTTAGTCCAATAGATTTTGCACAAATGCAATGAATCACGGAAAAAATTTTAATAAAATGTTTAATAAGAATTTAGATTTATACTTATTAAAGTGTAACAACTTTAAAGTCAAACTTTATTTAAATATTTGTTTCATAGTTTAACTATGTTCATCGTCACACTGTTTCAAAAGCCATTAAACAGTATAAGAAAGACTTGAAAGAGACCCTGGATCAGGAAGAAAGGGGTCTAATAGATATTGGTAAGGCAAAAGAAGTCGACAACTCTTTCGAAGAGCACTAAACACTTCTATCAGAAAAGCAGCTCGAAAAGTTAAATGTTCTGATTTGAATGTGAGCAGAGCCAAAGCTAACGCTGGGTTGAAGTCGTATAAAGTTCAGAAAGTTCGAGATCGCAATGCGGAAGCAAAAGAACGAACGAAAAAATTAATGTCAAATTTTATGAAAAAATTCACCTGGATGATAAAACTTATTTACTGGCAGACTTTTCACAACTTCCGGGTCAAGATTTTTATGTGGCTGATGGACGAGGTATTGTTCAAGAACAATTACCAGACAAAAACAAGTAAGAGAGCTATATTCGGCTGTGCCGAATCTTATATACCCTTCACCAAATTATACTTCATAATAAAAATTTTAAATATTTTTAATAAAACAAACAATTTTTTTTTTTCCAAAGTAGTTTTTTGGAAAATTTATTTTGAATTGTTTTTTTTTAATTTTTTTTTTTTTTTAAATTTAAAATATTTTTTTTTTAATTTTTTAAAAAAAAATTTTGTTTTTTTTAATATTTTTTTTTTAATATCGGGTTAAAACATATTTTTTCCGATTTTGACCCATTGTAGGTCCAATTGACTATGGTATTATATACGTCGTTGCAAAGGTCTTTGAAATATGTATCATTAGATACCCATATTGTCTATATTAATGACTTAGTAATCCAGATATAGGTCAAAAATCGAGGTTGTCCAAGTTTTTCCCTACATCTCAGCCATTTGTGGACCGATTTTCTCGATTTTAAATAGCAACCGAGCCGGAAGAATTCCGGAGATATTGATGTATGAATCGTGCATGTAAGTTGTTTGGGGGCTTCCAAAAGTTGATTTCAACAGACAGACTGACATGACTTAATCGACTTCGCTATCTATAAGGATCCAGAATATATATACTTTATAGGGTCGGAAAATTATATTGTGGAAATTACAAATGGAATAACCAACTTATATATACCCTTCTCTCGAAGGTGAAGGGTATAAAAACAAACTAAATTCCTCAAGAAGTTTCGTGTGTAGCAAGCCATTTGCAGTTATGGCATCAGACACGTTAAACACAGAAATATATATTACGAAGTGTCTGCAAAAACGGTTTTTACCTTTCTTAAAGTAGCAGAGAGTGCCTTCATATTTCTGACCATATTTGGCATCATGCTACTATGAAAAAACAGACCATTAAGTGGTGTTCAAACAATAATGTCAATTAAGTACAACGGGAGGCAAATCCACACAACTGTCCAGAAATTTGGCCTATGGAAAGGTACAGTAAAAAAAGAATTACAGAACACAGTAAAGGTATACCAGGACATGTCTGATTTTAAGCGTAAGTGGGCGACTTCTTCCAAAAAGGTAACAAAAAGGAAGCAACTATAAAATCTTAAATGGGAGGAGTTCCGGAAAAAGTGGATCAATTTATAAATACCGAGTAATATGCCAATATATTAATGTTTAATGAATTTTCACTCTTTATCTTTAAAGTGGCTTTTATGGGAAATTTGTTGTCCAGTAAAAAATGTCACTTTTAACAGTCTCTTGTTCTCTCTCGTTACAAGTTTTTAAAAGTAAACGAACGGAATCCCGTAACTTCCAGTGATAATTTGTACAAGTTATTACAAATTATCCAGTAGTAATTATTATTTTATTGTAATTAATAATTATAAGAGACTATATATAATACGAGATGTCTTGTATGTGCTTGAAAGTGTTAAATGAAAAACGGATAAACTAAATCGGAAAAGAACATTCTAATAGTACCATAAAATCAATTTTCCAATAGGTAACGTGCGAAATAAAATAATTTTTATAATGACCTCTAAAAAGTTGGCGAATAATTTTGTTTAAAGTAATTATGACCCAATAAACTCAGAACAGCCATCAGAAACTAATTTGCAAATTAAGTTTAAGAACCAGGTGCAAAAAGGTGAAGAGTGCCTCAGGGCATTGTGTTAAAAACAATAAGATGTAAACATTAATTATTATACGATTTTATTGAAAAACTAATGAAAAATATACAAAATGTAAGACAATATGTTTTACTTTCAACGATGATACACATAAAAACTATTTTTGGCATTTGAGAAGCATAAATGAAGATTGCATTTTGAGCAAACACACTGTGTTTCCGACTTTTTGCATAGTTTGCACCATCTTGTTTGACTAACCAGATTGGAATGTGTTCGATATTGTCATAACGGATGTCATTAACTGGATGTTATGCTTTTTGGCCAACTTTTCAACTTACTGGCTGTGGATCTTCTTGTGGAGTACCAACTGATCATGAGTCAAGGCGGTCTCTATCTGCCATTTCTATAATTGTTTTTATATAACAAAAATATAATAAATAATATAACAAAAAAGTAGAAAACTGTACAATATAACACGCCGATAAATTTAGCCGCAACCCGCAACAGTGCCCTGAGGCACTTTTTAGTTTTTGCGTTCTCAACACACTTTTTATTAATTGTTTAACATTAACAAATTCATAGACTGAAAGAAGAATATCTTAACTTTAAAAAAAAATATTTCGAATAGATCGGGTGACTAAAAGTTAAAAAAAAAAACACACACAAAATTTTACGTGCTAAAATTATGACATCACTCACAAAACAGCTCACAGAACAAAAACTAAAAGCCAGAATGCATTTCGACCTTCGAGGGAAATCTTAACAAATATGTAACTAAAGTCAGCGTTAAATTTAAAAAATATACAGTCTTGGAAAAAATAATAGAAACCAGAGCTTTTTTTCTCAAATTTTTTAAGTATATTAGTGAAGTTTAGTTTTGTTAAAAAAAATTTATATCCAGTTTTGTTTATCAGACATACAACATACATAAGAAAAAACAACATTCCTCTATTCATTTATATTTTAATACATTAAATGACTAACAATGTAAAGAGTCAATATTTTTACTGGAAAAAATAATAGAAACGCGTAAAAGAATTCAATTTTTAGAGGTACATCATTTTATTTTTTGGTAAAAAATTATTTTATTTTAATTGTTGTTGCTCTACCATTGTTTTTTATAACTTCATTGCATCTGCGACTCATGAAATCAACCAATTTTATTTTGCAAACGTCCTTGTCAATGGAAAACCACTCTTCCTGGATTTTTTCCTCAATTCGTCCTTATTTGTCGGACTGAAACCCTCTAGTTTCCTCTTGAGCACTCCTCAACAGTGTTCTATTGGGTTAAAAAACAGTGAATGCGATGGCCATTCCGTAATAGGTAGAAAGGTACCAGTAATTTGACAATTTTGAAGACTGCTTCGAATCATTGTCATGCAGAAACTCCCATCTCAAGGGCATCTCTTCCTCAGCAAATGGAAGAATTATGTTTTGCAATATATTTATGTAGTCCGAGGAGCATATTTTGTTCTTTATCCAATATATTGGACCAACATTAGAAGAAGAGAAACACCCCCATATCATGATGGATCCACCGCCGTGTTTATGTTCGGTCTTCCAACACTTTTTGAGATAATTGGTATTTTGTAATGCTTGCCTTGAGGCACTCTTGCGTGTTAGAGGGTTAATAACGTAATAAAATTATATATCGAGTAAAATGCTTTAATTAAATTTAATTCATAGCAAGTTTCTCTAACATTTTGCCAAATATTTTGTCAGAAATAAAGTATTATTAGTACACCCAAAAATTTAATTTTAAAAAAGGAAAAATTTAACTGAAATAGGTATTTTGGAAATCATTTAAAAGCATTCTAAACTTTATTTCCAGGGGGTACATTTGCAACATTTTTTGGCTTAATACAAACTAAGCCACTCTAATGTCCAAAAGTGAAAATAGCCTGAAAGTTAGTGGTTAATTTGCTCACTGACACAATAAGTGATTGATTTTAACTGATACCATTTGAATATAATGGTCCAGATTATGATAGTTGATTCTATATGAGATTTTTTTAATTAGCATGTGTTATTTTTTCTCGAATCTGTAACTTATCATGTCGTGTCAAAATGTCCTAAAATAAAATTACTCTGTATGATATGTTTATTGTGTTATCGTAACCAACCAGCAGAGACCTGTGCCGAACGCTTATGAGTTGGTTAAGCCGAGCCGCCGAGTAAATATAAGAACATTATTTACTCGGCTTTTGACATTTTTCTATTTTTCCGTTCGATGTACGTTAGTCAATGTAATTTGTTGTTGTATCAGACAAATGATTTCCCACTAGTTAAGTAGTCAATGTAACCCTTATAGACAGTAATAGTCATTAATGTGCTATAACTTGGCTGACTCCAATTTATATATTTTGGGTCATTTAACATCCCTGGTAATCTAGCGTGAAGACAATTGTCACTTAAGTGTCTCTAAGTAATCTAGATTGTAATCATTTTAAACGTTTTGTGAGTAATTCTTACAAATTGTGTTGATATAGTTCTCATACAATTTATTTTTGCTTAAGTATACGGATATCCCATATAACAATGCGTGAAGTCAATAGTCACTTTAGTGTCTCTTAGTAACCTATAGTGAAGTAATGTTTATTTTGTACTGCACTTTAAAAAGTAGTTATTTTACCCTCATTTTAGCTGACTATTTCAGGTCATTAGCACCCTTTACATGTTAAAATAACTAGTTATGTAGCTGATCAAGTTACCAGTTAGGTAGCTAGTAAGGTAACTGACACTATTTAACCAGTATGTGAATCCAATATATATTACACAGTCTCATTGTAATCAAAAAGGGTCAATTGACCCCATGCTTAGGACATGCACGTGTTAAAATAACTAGTCACGTAGCTTGTTATGTACCTAGTTGTCACCCTAAATGATGGGTAAAATCATTAGTTCAGGACTGTCTCCTAGAACAGCTGGGTTGTGTTATTTTTGTTTTCTTCTATATGTATAATTCAGCATGATTTGTTTTTTAATTTACAGCCGTTGTATGGTCTGTACATAACAGTTTATACTGTACATGTAATACTGGTATGCTAAAAAGTATAACTGTTAAAACTGTTATAGAAATAACATTACATCCAAGTTAACAGCCACATTGATTAACTACAATAACATATGAACACTATTTAAAAGCGCCATTTTACATACAGCGGCAAGTAGATTAACTAAATAAACTTTACATTGCAGAAATGTAAATAAATGAATTTACTGTTAATGAATTAAAACAAAAAGCTTTTTATTTTATATATTTTCCATAAATTCTATTTTCATTTAATTAACTATATATATGACATTAAAAGTTTTTTATTTCTAAGTAACATGAATGCTCAATAAATGCATTTAATCAAGAAACGATATTTTCTTCAGCTACAAATAGTTAACAAGAGTTAGTTATAGTTACATTTTAATAAAGTGGGATATTTTGTTCTACAAATGGAAGTACTTTGGTTACAACTGGTGGATAAAACATTTAACTTTTGTGAGTGGTTTATATAAGGAAGTTCATATGTATAGAGATAGATTCAGTCTTTAATTAGTTAGATTTCACATGACGGCGGGCACTGTTGTTGCGGCCCTTGAAGTTTTTTGGTGATTTCTTTTTTGCCAAGTCATTGGCCGTACTCAAAGCAATAGCAAACTGAGCCAGATAATAAGTGGTCATAATCCAGATCTAAAGAAAAAACATAATATTAAAAATTGTTTAAATTTCTTATGAGGAGATTATTGAAAACTTACCCTAGCATTTGGCACTTTAATTAGGAACATATCAACACCAATCAAACCATCTGAGATGACAAAGAAAACACTGCCAACGCCACAGAAAATGGTTAGAAAACATTTTCTGTCCACTGCTCTGGCCAAAGAGCGCCAACACATAGTCAGCAATAGGATAACATAAATAGGAAGACCAACAACTAAAACATCATCCAAATCCTTGAATACAATGGCCACCACTAAAACAACAAATTTTTAAATAAATTAAACAAAATCTAGAAACATTAATACTTACAAGCTGCGCCTGCCAGATACAATGGTACAGCAATTAACCATTTCAAGGGCTTGAAACCGAATGCAATTATATAGCAGATTTGTGCCAAGGCAAAAGAACCCATGCCATGTGGAAAGAGATCCATGTTTAACAGAGCATCACCGCCACACGAAAATATCAAGCCCAATAAAATGTATAGGGAATATTTAGAGCTAGACAGTGTTATTTTAGTGAATTTAGTATTGTTTCTATTTGTTAAGTTATTGCCAGGTAAAACTTACTCTTTTGTAAAGTTAATTCCATTCAACACTATGTACAACATTAAGCTAACAATAGGCGCACATTTCAAAAGAGTTGTCCATAATTCACCAATTGGATCTCGTACGAAAGCAAAATATATTATCACAAATGCAAAAAATGGTAACAGTTTTGGACCCTGACTTTTAAACTGTAATAGATTTTTATACACATTTAATTAGTTTGAAAAATTGTAATTCGAATAGTTTAATTCATAATAGGCAATCAAATGGTTTGATGATGGATGAGAGAGACGAAAACATTAGGTGATATAACAGCATTAATGATTTGATATTTAAGATAATGGGATCATATAATTTTATTATTATTAATAGGAGGATGGAGTCACACGGTATGTATTGCATATGTTTTGTGACATATATTGAGACATTTTTTCACATGTAAACATGTACGTACCGTGTGATCCCTATGAAACTTTGTGTATGTAAAATACATGTGTGCCTTATGACATTTTTGGCAATTAGAGCATGTTTTATTTTCGTGTGTTTAACAGTGTGTATTTGGAAATACAACACTGTGTTAGTGCAAAATAAAAAACACAAAAACAGTAGAGAAAAATCATAACAAAATTAGTTTCATTGCATTAAGTATATTTAAAAATATTTTAAATAGATATACAGTGCACTCGCGGTAACGTGAACTAATTAAAACCAAGGGTCATGTTAGTGAAATTGTTCACGTTAGCGATTGCTAAATTTCATGGAAAAAATATAAAATTTTATAATATAAGCCTGTGTTTTAGAAGCTTGAACGTGAAGTTATTTTATTATTATTTTCATTATTAAAATATAGAACAAAAATTATTGATTAAAATGCATTACAAAACAAAACGAGATCCTTGAAATAAAATTACTCATTCGTTACCATACAAAAATATGAATTTAGAGGATACAAACACATTTTTGAATTTAATGCTGTATTTTAGTGTTGTGTACATGCTTAGAAAACAAATGCAGTGAAAAAAATTTTTCACGTTATAGAGCTGTCTGAGTTTGTTCACGTTACAGAGTAGTCAATGTAAACAAAAGCTTGTTCACGTTAGGCGGTGTTCACGTTACCGCGAGTGCACTGTATGTATAGTTAAAAACAACAATCATATAAACTAATAGACGTTATGTCACATGCAATTACATATGTACGTGTGAACGTGGAAATTATGAATCGTATGTATAACGTTACATATAGAAAACATGCCGTGTGATCCCCCTTAAGGTAAATTCCGATTGGGCCATATTTATTATCAGACATGTCTTCAATAATAAAGCATTTTATTGTGATTTAATTTAAATAAGAACTTGTTTAAATAAATGTAGTTTAAAACGAAGTAAGAGATCAAGTTACTTTTGAAAAGTATGTCAGTTATTATGTTTAATGTCAAAATCCAACTTGGTCCTACAAAAAGTTGGCCAAACAATCAAAGGTCTGCTGTCAAACTGATTCCAATCTTATTAAACAGTATCAGGAGAACTTGTCCGTTGATAGAAAATCTGGTCTATTTTCAAAAGAGCTCCCAAAACAACCGGTAGGAAATTAATCCGGTCAGCTCATTACTCGTACTATTTGGCCGAATCTAATATACCCTTCACCAAATTATACTTTTAAATAAAAATTTTTTATATTTATACAAAATTAATTTTTTTTTTTAAATAATTGTTTTTCAAAATTTAAAAAAGAAAAAAAATTCCAAATTTTATTTTTCCAAATTTTTTTTTTTAATTTTTTTCTAATTTTTTTTTTTAATTTTATTAGTGAAAAAAAATTTATTACAAAACAATTGTTCTGGTAAAATAAAATTCGGGTTAAAATATATTTTTCCCGATTTTGACCCATTGTAGGCCCAAATTATTATAGCCTTATATACATCGTTGCAATGGACTTTGAAATATCTATCATTAGATATCTATTGTCTATATTAATGACTTAATAATCCAGATATAGATCAAAAATAGACAAAAAATCGAGGTTGACCCAGTTTTTTCCTTATATCTCAGCCATTTGTAGGCCGATTTTCTCGATTTCAAATAGCGACCGAGCCGGAAGAAGTTGATTTCAAAATACAGACGGACATGGCTATATCGACTTCGGTATCTATAACGATCCAGAATATATATACTTTGTAGGGTCGCAAATGAAAAATGTAGTAATTACAAACGGAATGACAAAATTATATATACCCATGGTGAAGAGTATAATAAAATTAGGAGCATTTTCTATATTTAGTGATCTCGCTTACTTTGTTGAATATTTGAACATGATCAGACTTAAGAAAATCACCATTAAGATATTTTCAAAACTGTGGGGATTCTACCTGTTGTAAATTTTACTTTATAAATTTTAATCAATCACAATTTCATTTTACTTTTAATTTTATGTATATAAATGTTTGTTGAAAAAATTGTCATTATTATTTTGAATTTTTTGAGTTGACAAATAAATTTTGTTTAATAAAAAACATTAATTGTGTTTTTTCATTGGTGTCCCCGACGTTTTTCATTTTAACATGTCGTTATCTGAAGAAGAATTTGTATCACCACCAACGTCACCTTCACTTGAGATTTCACGTGTTTCGGTAAAAATGCCACCATTTTGGAAGACTAATCCAAAATTGTGGTTTAGTCAAATAGAAAGTCAGTTTTTTAATTCCGGTATTTCTCAAGATGCCACGAAATACCATGCACTAGTTGGGTCCGTTGAAAGTGATATCCTTAACGCAATAAGCCAGATAATTGAAAATCCTCCAACTCAAAATATGTAGGTACTCTCAAGACCGCCTTACTTAATGAATTTCAAGATTCCGAGGAAAAACGGCTGCAGAAATTGTTAGAAAATATTCAATTGGGTGATAAACGTCCCTCTACACTATTGCGTGAAATGCGGCAACTATCATCAGGTAAGATGTCAGATGATATGCTGAAATCTTTATGGTTCCAACGTTTGCCAGCAACTTTAAAAGCGGTGTTATCAATAAGTTCGGATAGTTTAGATAAACTGGCGTTCATGGCTGACAAAATAAATGACCAGCTAGATTCTTCCTCGCTTTGTCAAGTTAGTTCGCCTATTCAAACTCCATTTGAACAATTAGAAAAGCAAATAAGTGAACTTATTCAACGTATTGATGGAATAAATACTTCTCCTCTGTCCCATGGAAGAAATCGTAATCGTAACAGAAGCAGAAGCAATAGCAGAGGCCGAAATGTATCAAGAAATTTGTGTTGGTATCATTTTACATTTGGCTCAAAAGCCACTAAGTGCCCTCCTTGTGCACATCAATCGGAAAACTAAAATCTCCTTCGTCTAAGGTGACAGGCGCGGGAGACTTGAACATAAGTCGCCTGTTCTTACGAGACAATATTTCTAATCATAGATTTTTAATCGACACAGGAGCCGACGTCTCAGTCATTCCCGCAACAGCACAAAATAAACGTAATAAACCTGGATCATTAGTACTTCAAGCTGCAAACAATACCGTTATTAATACTTTTGGCGAAAAAGTTATCCATTTAAACCTTGGGTTAAGAAGAGATTTTGTATGGAAGTTCTTAATTGCAGATGTTCCACAAGCAATTGTTGGTTTTGATTTTCTTGACCACTACGACCTATTGGTAGATGTTAAAAATCGCCGTCTTATCGATAAGAAAACTAATTTGTCTTCAACCGGATTTATTATCAACGAGGATGTACCGAATAATATCAAATGCCAATCTGTTTCTCAAAGTTCTCCTTTCTATTCCCTACTATCACAATTCAAGGATATTTTAATACCTTCAAACAAATTGCCACCAGTAAAACATTCAGTTACCCATCATATAACAACACAAGGACCACCAGTCCATTGCAAACCAAGAAGATTACCACCTGAAAAGCTTAAAATCGTTAAGAAGGAGTTCGAATATATGATGCAGTTAGGTATTTGCCGTCCTTCTAAAAGTAGTTGGTCAAGTCCTCTTCATTTAGTATCAAAAGGTAATAATGAATGGAGGCCGTGCGGCGATTATCGATCATTAAACAAGGTTACTGTACCAGATAGATACCCAGTGCCTCACATACATGATTTTGCGTCTAATCTTCATGGTAAGAAAATATTTTCTAAAATAGATATGGTAAAAGGATACTTTCAAATCCCTGTCGAAGAAGCTGATATTCCAAAAACAGCAATTATTACACCAATTGGCCTTTTTGAGTTTACGAGAATGACATTTGGTTTATGCAACGCAGCACAAACCTTTCAGCGATTTATGAATGAAGTGGTACAAGGATTAGATTTCTGCTATGCGTATATCGACGACATCCTTATTGCTTCAAGAGACGTGGAGGAACACAAAATTCACCTTCAAAAATTGTTTGAGAGATTGCGTTCATATGGTCTGACTATAAATATCGGAAAATGTGAATTTGGTAAGTCAGAACTTTGTTTTCTAGGATATCTAGTTACATCAAATGGATTATCTCCCAATCCTCAACGCGTTGAAGCAGTTAAAAACTACAAACTTCCAGAAACCATTCATGAGTTAAGCCAGTTTCTTGGTATGATTAATTTTTATCGACGATTTATTCCTAATGCTGCCGAGGCACAAGCAGTTCTTCATAACCTTAAAAAAGGTCAGAAAAAGAAAGATAAATGCAAGATTAAATGGACTGATGAACTGAAAACTGCTTTTGAAGAATGTAAGAATCAGTTATCAAACGCTTGTTTACTAACATATCCCGTTAAAGATGCTCCCCTTTCCCTTTATGTCGACGCTTCTGATTTCGGTATGGGGGCAGTACTCCAACAATTTGTAAACAATCATTGGGTACCTCTGGGTTTTTACTCCAAGAAATTTACAGAAACTCAACGTCGGTACAGCACTTATGACCGTGAATTACAAGCGGCATATTCTGGTTTGAAACACTTCCAGTACTTCCTTGAGGGTCAACATTTTTCTATATATACTGATCATAAGCCTTTAACATTTGCTTTTTCACAGCGTCCAGAAAAAGCTTCACCTAGACAGCTTCGTCAATTAGATTATATTGGTCAGCATACTACTGATTTAAGATACATAAAAGGACAAGAAAATATAACAGCAGATGTTTTATCTAGACTTGAAATAATTCAAATGCCTTCAGCTATAAATTATGAAGATTTAGCAAAAGATCAAACATGTGATGAAGAACTGCAACAACTCTTGTCATCTAATAACCATAGTTTAATTTTAAAAAAATTTAAAGTACCGGGTTCAAACTTGGAATTATACTGCGATTGTTCTACAACAATAATACGCCCATTTATCACGAAAAATTTTCGAAAAGCAGTTTTCAATATGGTGCATAACTTATCACATCCAGGTTCTAGATCATCAGTAAAATTAGTGTCTGAACGTTTTGTCTGGCCATCTATGAAAGCAAATATATCATCATGGGCTCGAAATTGCTTAATGTGTCAGAAATCTAAAATCACTAGACATACCAAAACGAAAATTGGAAAGTTTCCAGTACCAGATGAGCGATTTCAAATGGTCAGCATCGATATTGTTGGACCTTTACCTATGTTAAAAGGCTACCGCTACTGTTTAACGTGCATTGATCGGTTTACTAGATGGGCAGAGGCAATACCCATAGAAGATATAAGTGCTCAAACTGTAGCAAATGCATTTATTTTTGGATGGGTTTCAAGGTTTGGTGTTCCTTATCAAATAACTACTGATCAAGGCAGGCAATTTGAGTCGTCTTTATTTCAAGAATTTTCTAAGGTAATTGGTGCAAAAGT
Organism: Calliphora vomitoria; assembly: GCA_942486065.2. NCBI lineage: Eukaryota > Metazoa > Arthropoda > Insecta > Diptera > Calliphoridae > Calliphora > Calliphora vomitoria. Next base: position 4,560,385 of record OW818029.2, on the reverse strand, counting down.
TATTCACACTACTTCTTATCATCCACAGCCTAATGGTCAAATTGAAAGATGGCACCGTTTTCTGAAAAACGCCATCAAATGTCATACTGATACCAAATGGGTAGACGCGTTACCATTAGTTCTGCTTGGATTACGATCTTCTGTTAACCCAGATGTTGGATATTCACCTGCAGAGATGACCTATGGAAATACTTTGAAAATTCCAGGTCAATTCGTAACAGAGAAGACATATAAAGCAAACAATGAATGGGTTTCTAATTTTTGTGAACAAATGCAAAAGATAACTACGCATGAAGTTAAAAGACATGGAACAAAACCAATTTATATTCCACAAAATCTTGAAACATGTACACATGTATTTCTCAGAAATGATGCTGTGCTCAAACCATTACAACAACCCTATAGTGGACCCTATCTAGTCTTAAAACGAAATGACAAAACGTTTACAATAAAAATTAATAACTCCGAAAAAGTTGTATCAACAGATCGTATTAAACCTGCAAGGATATTAACAAATCTTCAGGACATGAAATCCTCAGTAATCACAGACAATCAACAAGGAACCAATCAACGTATTATTAAGAGAGATCGTTTCTATGAAGGTTGAAACTGGAGGGGGGTATTGTGGGGATTCTACCTGATGTAAATTTTACTTTATAAATTTTAATCAATCACAATTTCATTTTACTTTTAATTTTATGTATATAAATGTTTGTTGAAAAAATTGTCATTATTATTTTGAGTTTTTTGAGTTGACAAATAAATTTTGTTTAATAAAAAACATTTTTTAAAAAACATTAATTGTGTTTTTTCAAAACTATAGAAATACTACTTTTTGAAAAGAAACAAGTAAAATTTCAATAATTTATATACGTGAGTAATTTTTGGAAGTGGGCCTTATAGTTCTATATTGTACATTAGGGTGGCCCTTATTTTGATCTTTTTAAATATCCTATGGTTTAAAATTGTATTTCGTCATCTAAAAAGCAAAATCGGATAACGTTTAGAGGTTGTACATTTTATTTTAAGTATCAATATTTTAGTATTAATTAAAAAAATAAATGTTAAACTAAATCCAATTAGAAATGGGTTTTGTATTTCATTTATAGATGTTTACATATAAAAACAAGTAAGAAAGTATGGTCGGTCAAGCCCGACCATATAATACCCTACACTAAGAAAGGAGCAAAAACATTTTTCTTTCAAAATTTCAATAATTTATATTCGTGAGCGATTTTCGGAAGTGGGCCTTATATGGGAGCTATGAAAAATTATGGACCGATCACCATGAAATTAGGTACTGTGATTAATGTCTATATGAAAGTTATTTATGTTGCATTTTATGTGTATACCAACATTTTCAGAAAGCGATTCTGGGTCGATCGGTATACTTTAAGGTGGGTGTTAGACTAATATTTTTGGGCGTTACAAACATCTGCACAAATCCATTATACCCTCCCCACTATGGTGGTGTAGGGTATAAAAAACAATAACAGATAACTTGATACCAAAACAAAACAAAATGTTTCCAAACGTCAAAATAACCATACGGTTCAATATTACTATTTTGAAAACTGTCGTTTGTTTCATATCTGTAATAATCTGTGCCGAAAATTTTACATTTTAAATTATTTATAAACGAAATTTCAAAATATCAAAACACATGTTTTCGATTACAATAAAATTTATATGAGAATTAAAAACAATTGTACCTATTTTTATTATTTCGAGCCAAATATATCGGTCACAAATTTGATCAAATTATTCCTGAAAAAGCATTTCGTAGACAAATTTCTAATATTTAATTTAGGATTGTTCCTTTAGGTAGCTAATTTACTATTTTGTTATTTTACACCTTGAGAGCATTGAAAAACCAAAAAGTGAAATTTAAAAGCGACCATATGCACATGAAAAAAACCTTCATAGGGTTTTCAAATTTACTGACGTTAACAATCTTCGGGTCAAATTTTACCCAAATAGAAAATAGATATTTTTTCCCAATTTTTTTTATAAAAAAAACCCAACGTAGTTATTGACATTTGAAATTAACTAAAGGTCATACAATATAAAAAATTTCAACCACTCACTTTTATAAAAAATTTAATTTTAATTTCAAAATGGGTCAAATTTGATCCAAAGACCTTATGAAAGGTAAGAAAAATAGCTTTGGTACTTGCTCGGGGAATTCCAGTTTTTATTCAAATATAATGTTCAGCAAGGATAATGAAAAGAGACAGATATATATTAGTGCTGCCAAAGATATATTGTAGTGCTACCAAAGCTCTGAAAACATTTAACTTAATTGTGCGTAACGATAATTCGAGATTTTTTCTCCGGGTCAAATATCCAAAGATCTTAAGTGTAAAAAATTTGTTGGCCAATTGAATTAAATTCATAAAATATCAAAAATATCAACCACTCACTTTTAAAACAAATAAAATGTTAATTTCAAAATGGGTCAAATTTGACCGGAAGACCCTATGAAGGTGATGGCATTTATACAAAAATTTAATTAAAAAAAAAATAAAATTTTAATGAAAATTTAAAAAAAGTTTTTTTTTAAATTTTGTTTACCTACCTAAAAATATTTAAAATATATCTGTCTTACTTGTTTCATTTTAGTTCAAACTTTAATATGAATTGAACGTGAAAATATTTAGGTATTAATTCGACATTCAATGACAAAAATTATAACAGTGAAAATATTTGCAAATAAGTTAGAAAAGTAAGAAAATAAGCATGAGTGCTGAAGTTTCTAATGAAAATAAGTAAGAGTGCTTAGGGATCTCAACTTGCCTGGTTTTAGTTATGTTTATATTCAAACAATTTTTAAATTTATCAAAGGTTTATAATACAAAATATTCCTACAATATTTGTTTTATAAACCTGTGATAAATTTATCAGCATGGGCATAGATAAATACACATAGATCGGAAACTCTCCTGTCAAAGACCTAACTCAGTTGTCAAAAACCTAAGTCGCGAAAATGTATTAGTAAAAAAAACTATGTGAAAACAAAAACAACACTCGTATGTGTAAAATTTTTCAGTAATTTTTTTGTTTAAGTTTTTTCCTAGTTTCCGCTCTATGTATATTTTCTCTCTGAAAATAAGCACTTGACACCTAAACTAAATAAACCCAATCGTTCAAAATTTATTTAAACATTACAAAGTTCATTGGCTGAAAATAATTTGTTTAAACTGCTTAATATTTAATGCAAACTAACTGAAACTAATTCGTAAACGATAGCGCTACTTATTTAAATTATTGAACGACAATTTTAAGTACAAATATTGCAACAAACAATAAAAAATTAACAAACTAAATCGCTTAAACGCCGATAAGATTAAACCAACATGTTTTCAATTGCTTCGATAACAATTCCCATAAATAAAATTAAACATTTTGTTACTAAATCCCTCGAACAGAAGAAACTATTTATTTATAAATAGCAAATGAAAGCTTTTTGCTTCCTCATCTGAAATCCTTCAAAAGCTTTTCCAACCAAGAGCCATTTATATTTGTGTATGTATAGAGAATAGACAACATAAGATGGACAAGGTCAAGGACACTTGTCAAACCGACAAATGAATATTTAGCCATTAAATGGGCTTTTCACTAGTAAACGCACAAAAGGGCGCGCAAGAACTAAATGCAAGTAAATCAAAAGAAGCAAAATACTTCAAAGTTTAAAAAAAAAACAGAAGTGATAACAATGAAACTACTACTTAATGATAAACAGGAAGTAAATAAATTGTATGCAGAAATTAAATAAATCAAATTGTTATAGAAAAACAAAAAAAAAAACACAAACACAAATCAAATTATTCGCAAACATGCAAAGGTAAACTTTGAACTTTGCCAAGCTAATGAGGGTGATGAGAGGTGATTTTGAAGACTTACAAGTTGTTTTACATCTGTCATGTTTAAGCTTCTGCGGTCAGCCTCTTTGGATATTTTTAGAATTGAAAAGCAATGCGTGCTGTGCAAATAAAAAGAAACACTAAAAACAAAAATACATAATTAAATCTATGATTTTAACAAATAATGTTTGATTTTAAAATTTTATGCTTTCTTTTATTACTTAATCACACCTTTAAAGCAGACAACCGAACGACTCGCTTAATTGACTACAAACAACTGAACTGAGTGTTGGCAATTATTTGGCGTATTGAACAAAATGTTTCTCTAAAACATAACAAATCTGCCAGAGAGACAGAGCTGTTTAAATTTTAATCAACAACAAATAAGACTCAATTGTATTTTGTTTTACTTTCAAACATTTCATGACCGTCTCCCCCCCACCCCAAAACCCCAGAAACTCTAGTACAACAAATATTTTATTATCAAATCTTTATCAAAGTGTGGGTTTGTTTAATATTTTGACAGCTACAAATATTTGCTCTCGTTTTATCTCTTTAAAAGCTAATTTATACATACAAAAAAATAACAGAGAATTCACAGAAAAAAAGAGAGCGCTAGCAAAAAATAAATAAACAATTCAACAGGTGTTTATTAAGCATATAGATTTCACTTTCAGAAAGTAAACAAACCCGTTACAAAAGCTTTCAATGAAAGCTTCTTTCTCTCCCCCAAAAGCATCAACATAAACTTGACAAGTATGACGATTGCGCTTAACAGTTTTCTATTATTTACAGTTAAAAAGCTTAATAAAATCAGCTTTTTAACAACTGTGTTATAATTGGGAAAAAACCCACTGACACAAATGTCCTTTTAGTTCCTGTACTTCTGGCAAGTGAATAAGTTGACATTTCAATGCAAAAAAGAAAAATATAAGAAAATGTCTTAAGCGAATATTAAACTAAAGAAAGTTAAAAATTAAACAAATAAACTAAAATCTACATACATATAACAAAAAAAGTAAGTAGACAATTAGAAAATTTTAACATAAACCCGATAAAAACGAACTTTATTAGTTCTTAAATAACTAAAAAATTCAGTTTTCTGCAAATCCAAAAAAAAAAAAAAATATCGCTTATTTATTGTGTGTGTATCCTTAATTGTATTTCTTAATATACATACATACATGACCCTACTGCACTACATTTTGGTTAATGTAAGTATTTACAATACTATGTGTATATTTAGTATTTACAAGTGTGTGTTTGTATGTTCATTTGAGGAAAGAAAATTTTTAATACCAACATTATTAAATTCAGTTATAAATAAACATTTGATTAAATTCTTAACATTGAACTTGGTATTGAAAATATTTCATTAGAAAAGGTCCTTTTCCATAAATTTTCTGTGGCCCCCACATTCTCTTCCTTATTCTATTATATCACGAATTTTAGTTCAAACTATTCATTTAATACTTAGTATACTTTTCAATTGCTCTTAGTTTTTTTTGTATGTATAGCATTTCATTTTTTTCCTTGCACTTCAATTATGTAGTTTTTTTTCTTCTGTGCATTCCTTTTAGATTTTTCATTGCCTGCTACTGCTTGTCTGTTTCACTCACTGACTGACTGACTGGCTTTTGAAGAGGGCTCTTGAAGACATTTGCATCTTGTCACAACAACCATTACAATGGCATGTCCTTATTTTCGTCGCACTGATTCATTGTTACGCCAACCCTCAGTGGTTGCAGAACCTTCTGCCACATGGGCCTTGGAGGATGAGGAACAACCGGATGATGCTTTAACATTGACCCATTTGCAAATGGCTATACAGCTGTTAACAGCTCCTTCGGTATTTTCAATTGAATTTCCAATAATTGTTTGTTTGTTTCTAATGTTCATTTTATGTTTTAGAATGAGGATTTAAATACTGCTGTTACATCTTTAATTTCGAAATACCATCAAAGCTGGCCTAATATTTCAAAATTGTAAGTTAAAATTATAATGAGATTTATCCAAAATAATGTTTCTTAAACAAATTCAAGGGTTATATGATTAAGACATACCGCAATACATTATTTAGCTTTGGGTTCTCGACAACAAATTCGAATCCACAATTGACTTTGCAATGGAATGGAAACTTTATTAGAAAAGTCATAATTGTCTCCCTTTTTTCAGGTTAATTATGACCCAATAAACTCAGAACAGCCATCAGAAACTAATTTGTAAATTAAGTTTAGAAACCAGGTGCAAAAAGGTGAAGAGTGCCTCAGGGCATTGTTGTCGGTTTAGGTGTAAAAAACTATATTTTATTGAAAAACTAATGAAAAATTTGTCAATTCCCAAGGTCTCTTATCATGTCATATTGTCATAATGTCCTAATACAAGGTGGCGCAAAAGTAATCCTCCTATCAGAAAATGCTATAAATTTTGCGATTGGCCCCTAATGTCAGTTCTGTTTTGACATTTGTGTAGTAAACACATGCAAAATACACGTTAATAAACAATGTTACGCTACACTGCTCTTTGGCAGTTTTGGTGACTTTGGCACAACGTGAATTTCGTCGCAGATTTCCTGGCCGTCCAACGCCTACTGGTGAAACACTGCGACGTTTAGCCGCTCGCCTCGAAGAGACTGGCACAACACGAGATGCTGCCAGGCGTGGCAGACCCCGGAGTAGCCGTTCTGCGGAGAATATTGCTGCTGTAGCCGAGGATGTCATGGAAGCGCCGTCGACATCGATCAGACGACGTGCCACGCAAATGGGTATCAGTCGACGGTCTTTACAGAGAATTTTGGTACAAGATTTGAAGATATTTCCGTACAAAGTGCAGACGGTGCATCAGCTGTTAGCTGCTGACCGCCAATCGCGTCTAACATACGCTCAAGCCATCCTTAATCACCACCAAGAGGAAGATGATTTTTCATCAAAAATAATCATGAGTGGGTACGTAAATAAGCAAAATTTACGCTTCTGGGGCACTGAAAATCCGTGTGTAACCCACGAAGTCCCATTACACCCGCTTAAAGTCACTGTATGGTGTGCTGTTTTCGCAGGAGGAGTCATCGGACCTTTTTTCTTCGAAGACGTCGCGGGCCAAACGGTTACTGTGAATGGTGAGCGCTACAGAGCAATGATCAATGAGTTCTTTTTGGCACAACTTGATCAATTGGGATTGGAAAACATGTGGTTCCAACAGGACGGTGCAACGGCACACACTGCACGTGCCACAACCGATATGCTGAAGGATGCATTTCCCGGGCGCCTAATCTCCCGTTTTGGCGATTTGCACTGGCCAGCAAGATCGTCTGATTTGACCGCTCCAGGCTTCTTTTTGTGGGGCTTTTTGAAGTCGCGGGTTTATGTCAACAAGCCTCAGACTCTTGTAGCTCTTAAAGACAATATCCGTCAAGAATGTGAGGACCTATCGCCGGAAGTTTTGGCCAAAGTGATGGAAAATGCCATAAAAAGGGCTCAAATGACAATCAACTGTGGCGGCGGCCATTTACATGACATCTCGACTTGATGTAAAAAAATTAAAAGACCAAATAAAAATAATCCACAAGCAGAATCAAAGTTTTAATTTTTTTTTTTTTTTATTTACAGCCAAAAAACATCGGAAGTTTACTTTTGCGCCACCTTGTATTTCACAATGGTTTTTATTGCTTTTCAAGCAAAAAATTTCCTTAAATAATACTACTTTCTATGTTTATTGTGTTATAGTAACGAACCAGCCGAGACCAACACCGAATGCCTAAAAGTCGGTTAAGCCGAGCCGACGAGTCGTGATATATTAGGGCATTATGACAATATGACTGATAAGACCCCTTGTGAATTGACCAACTAAGTTTTACTTTCTACGATGATACTCATAAAAACAATTTTTTGTATTTGAGAATAAATAAATGAAATTCGCATTTAGAGCAAACAAACTGTGTTTCCGACTTTTTGCATAGTTTGCACCATCTTTTTTGCCTAACCAGATTGGAAAGTGGTCGATATTGTCATAACGGACGTCACAAACTGGATCTTTTGTTTTTACGCCAACTTTTGAACTTCCTGATTGTGGAGTACCAACTGTTCATGAGTCAAGGGAAATAATTTAATCCGTCTGCGGTCTCCATCTGCCATTCATTTTTTTTATATAACAAAAAATATTACAAATAAGTAAAAAACTATACAATATAACACGCCGATAAATTTAGCCACAACCCGCAACAGTGCCCTGAGGCACCCCTTAGATTTTTTGTTCTCAACACACTTTTTGTTAATTGTTTAATAATTACAAATTCATAGACTGCAAGAAGAATATCTTACCTTTAAAAAAAAAATATTTCGAACAGATCGGCCGACTAAAAGTTAGTAAAACTTTGATTTAAAAAAAAAAAATCACACACAAAAGCTCACGTGCTAAAATTATGACATCACTCACAAAACTGATGGGAAACTGGGAAATGTTAACAAACCTGCAACAAGAGACACCGTTAAATTTAAAAAAAATATTTATAATTATTTTTTTAGATAATTGGTGTTTTGTAATGCATGCCTTGAGGCACTTTTGCGGGTAATGACTTCATGCTGTAGTATTTTGGTTTTTCGAGTACTTTATGCTAGAAGAGACATATTTTTAATTCTATTACACTGCCGATGCTTTTGAAGCTGAAATTGTGTTTAGTTTCATCCGATACTAAGTATGTACTTTCTATTTTCAGGCGCATTGATTTGAATACTTTGAAAAATATACCCAATTATGACTATCTGGGTGATATACAAGACATCCTTTTGGAAATGGATGAATCGAGTGCCAGCGAGATATTAGTATTGCTAGGTGAAGAGTTAATAATATCATGCTGTACGGGCATCATAGAGAGAGCCTTCCGTTGCTTGGGTACAGAGCTGCAAGAGTTTTTGGGATCTCTAGATGGAGTATATGACGTATTGAAATTTCAAGAGGTCTGTAATTTAACATCAAATCACAGTTGTTTTATTAACATCACAAATTATACAGATATGAATCAGCTGGCAAAAGAAAACAAACAAAAGAAAATATCAAAATGGTTGTGGTTTGGAAAGAGGGACAAATATATATCATACTCGTTGCCTATTGAAAATTGTATTTTTTCTCCCGCTCTGCAAACCACAACCATCAAAATAACCATATGCTTCGATATTACATTTTTGAGAACTGTCATCTATAATAATCTGTGGTTAACATCATACGATCGTTTTTATTTTCCAGGAGGAGGATTGCAGCGATACTGGCTTTGTATGTGCCGGTGATGGTGAATTAATTTTCACCTCTGAACGTCCTGTAATTGCTTGGTTATTATTGGGCTCATTAAAAGCCTTAACACGCATGCTGTTTAATCTCCAGGTCAATATAAAAATAGAGCCTGTGGAGGGAGATTGTCGTCGCTATCGCTATTTGTTCTCACTGGCTAAGGATGGCCATGCTAGGGAGGTACAAGTCATAAAACCCTCGGAAGAGCTGCCCATGCAACGCAGCAACTCAACCAGTGCTGCCGATTTGTCTATGAATTCAAGTTCATTTTGCAAAGCATTTCCTTGGCATTTTATAATGAATGAAGAATTGGAGCTGGTGCAATTGGGTATGTAGAAAAATCCTCAAGTAAGAGAGAAGCAATTAGAACTTATGTTTCACATATTTCCAGGTCGTGGCTTCAGCAAACTGTATAAACCCTACTTGGCTGATTATGGTTGTCTGGCTACCACGTATTTTGATTTCAAACGTCCCAAGGGTTTAAACATGAAGTTTCGTGACATTATTCGTCGTACCTATACAGCGTTTTTAATTGCTTTGAAAAGTCCACCAGATGTGCAAGAATTTACAGCTAAAGTATGTTTGACTTTCAAGAACTAGTTATATGTTTAACCTTTTATTTCTTTGATTGTAGGGCCTAGAAATCAAGGGCCAAATGGTGCATTGTCCTGAATCCAATTCATTACTGTTTATGGGATCTCCATTTTTGGATGGTTTAGATGGCTTGACCTGCAATGGTCTTTTCATCTCCGACATTCCACTACATGATGCTACACGTGAAGTAATTTTAGTGGGAGAACAGGCCAGGGCACAAGATGGTTTGCGCAGACGTATGGATAAATTGAAGAGTTCCATAGAAGAGGCCAATGCAGCAGTAACCAAAGAACGTAAAAAGAATGTCAGTCTTTTGCATTTGATTTTCCCAGCCGAAATTGCTGAACGTTTGTGGTTGGGTGCCAATATTGATGCCAAGACCTATCCAGATGTCACTATACTGTTTAGTGATATTGTCGGCTTCACCAGCATTTGTTCTCGAGCTACACCGTTCATGGTCATCAGTATGCTGGAAAGCTTATACAAGGACTTTGATGAGTTCTGTGACATGTTCGATGTGTACAAAGTGGAGACTATAGGCGATGCTTACTGTGTGGCCAGTGGTCTACATCGTGCTTCGATATATGATGCTCATAAGGTGGCCTGGATGGCATTGAAAATGGTGGATGCTTGTTCCAGGCAAATAACCCATGATGGTGAGCAAATCAAAATGCGCATTGGTTTGCATACTGGCACTGTTTTGGCCGGTGTTGTGGGCCGTAAAATGCCACGTTACTGTTTGTTTGGTCATAACGTTACTATTGCCAATAAGTTTGAGTCGGGCAGTGAGGCGTGCAAAATTAATGTCAGCCCCACCACAAGAGAGTAAGTTTCCAAAAATGTCTTGTGTTCAATTTTCAATTTGCTTAATTTTTTCTTTAATATTCTATTATAGATGGCTTATTAAGCATTCCGGTTTTGACTTTAACTTACAACCCCGGGATCCTGCTTGTTTACCTAAGGAATTTTTCAATGCTGGCAATGGCACCTGTTACTTCTTGGAAAAATATCGTCATCCTTCTATGGATGAGAGCCTCCCCCTGGACGATCACATAACAGCGGCCATGAAATCTATAACCACTACTGCAACAGATTATTAAAACGGTTTTTTCTCTCCATTTGAAAACAAACTCACAAAAATTAGCTTTATTTAAGTTCTAAATGAAATTTAAAGAAATCCTATAAAAAATATGAACTTGAATTGGAATTGAATCAATCAATCAATCCTTGCTCACTTATTCCACTTCTTGTTTATTTCGTCAGTCAGCAAGTATTTTAGTGACATGAACTTGTAATGTATTCAAATTTAAACAATGTTTGTTAATTTATAATAAATAATACTAATTTATTCAATAAATCACGATAATTTAAATGTCAATATTGTCTCGATGTTTCATCTCTCAATTTGTAGACTTTATCGTAGACGGGACTTTGAGTCTTCAAACACTTTTGCAATTCCAATACCATGTTACCAGCATCATATTTATGGTATTTTGTATTCGCACGATGTGAACAGTTTTGTATTACAGCTCGAGATTCGGGAAAATCTTCATTCGCCTCTTGGTAACTCAAGTTAATTTCGTATTCCTAAAAGTTAAATAGTTAATATAATTTCTAGTTAACTAATGATTGATGTTTGTTGCATCTAAAAGTTTATTTAAGATCTTGAAAGATTGTTCTAAAGGAATGCGTAATCACTATATGTTTCACGTTTGGTCGATTCACAAGGTCTCTTATCACTCATATTGTCATAATGTCCTAGTATACAAGGTGGCGCAAAAGTAATCCTCCTATCAGAAAATGCTATAAATTTTGCGATTGGCCCCTAATGTCAGTTCTGTTTTGACATTTGTGTAGTAAACACATGCGAAATACACGTTAATAAACAATGTTACGCTACACTGCTCCAGAACGCGGAATATTGCTGAGTATTTATTTGACCAATAATCGGTAGGTGACTTTGGCACAACGTGAATTTCGTCGCAGATTTCCTGGCCGTCCAACGCCTACAGGTGAAACACTGCGACGTTTAGCCGCTCGCCTCGAAGAGACTGGCACAAAACGAGATGCTGCCAGGCGTGGCAGACCTCGGAGTAGCCGTTCTGCAGAGAATATTGTTGCTGTAGCCGAAGATGTTATGAAAGCGCCGTCGACATCGACCAGACGACGTCCCACGCAAATGGGTATCAGTCGACGGTCTTTACAGCGAATTTTGGTTGTTTCCGTACAAAGTCCAGACGGTGCATCTGCTGTTAGCTGCTGACCGCCAATCGCGTCCAACATACGCTCAAGCCATCCTTAATCACCACCAAGAGGAAGATGATTTTTCATCAAAAATAATCATGAGTGATCAGGCCCATTTCCATCTTAGCGGGTACGTAAATAAGCAAAATGTACGCTTCTGGGGCACTGAAAATCCGCGTGTAACCCACGAAGAGCCATTGCACTCGCTCAAAGTCATTGTATGGTGTGCTGTTTTCGCTGGAGGAGTCATCGGACCTTTTTTCTTCGAAGACGTCGCGGGCCAAACGGTTACTGTGAATGGTGAGCGCTACAGAGCAATGATCAACGAGTTCTTTTTGCCGCAACTTAATGAATTGGGATTGGAAAACATGTGGTTCCAACAGGACGGTGCAACGGCACACACTGCACGTGCCACAACCGATATGCTGAAGGATGCATTTCCCGGGCGCCTAATCTCCCGTTTTGGCGATTTGCACTGGCCAGCAAGATCGCCTGATTTGACCGCTCCAGACTTCTTTTTGTGGGGCTTTTTGAAGTCGCGGGTTTATTTCAACAAGCCTCAGACTCTTGCAGCTCTTAAAGACAATATCCGTCAAGAATGTGAGGACCTATCGCCGGAAGTTTTGGCCAAAGTGATGGAAAATGCCATAAAAAGGGCTCAAATGACAATCAACTGTGGCGACGGCCATTTACATGACATCTCGACTTGATGTAAAAAAAATTAAAAGACCAAATAAAAATAATCCACAAGAAGAATCAAAGTTTTTCATTTTTTTTTTATTTACATCCAAAAAACATCGGAAGTTTACTTTTGCCCCACTTGTATAACGACTGGGCGGCTCGGCTTATCCGATTCTTAGGTATTCAGCGTTGATCTCTGCAGGTTCGTTACGACAACACAATAAAGAAAGTAGTATTATTTTAGGACATTTTATGCTTGAAAAGCAATAAAAATCATTGTGAAATATTAGGACATTATGACAATATGACATGATAAGAGACCTTGTGAATTGACCAAATGGTTTGAAAATACTTTGTATGCTATGTTTATTGTGTTATCGTAACCAACCAGCAGAGACCTGCACAGAACGCCTAAGAGTCGTTTAAGCCGAGCTGCCGAGTCGTAAAATATTAGAATATTATGACAATATGACATGATAGGATACATTGAGAATCGACCAATTTTTTAATCTTACTGGGTCGTTTCAAATATTTCAATATTTATGAAATTGAAATGTTTAATGTAGAAAATTTAAGTGGAATATAATGAAAATTATTGTTCAGCCAGGACATTATCTTCATACGTATTTTCATTCAATGTATATCCAGTATTTTTTTGGATGATTCAAATACTAAATTTTGGTTCATAACTTCTAAACTGAAAATTGACCTTTGAACTTTTGAAATAAATGTGATTTATTCATACAATTTTAATGGACATATCTTTAGTTTTCAAATAAAATTTAATTTGATGTGTTTCATGACTGCTTTGGCATGGATTCTCTTCATTCTTTATTGCTTTCGAGTCAATTTAAAAATTGTTTAACTAAACAGCTGTTTAAATGTAACTGAATAAATAAGTACTTTAGAAATAATAGCAAACAATACTATAATATGTGTTTCCTAATGGTTTGCAAGCTGAAACTGAGGCAACAAGGGGACGGTTGAAAACAAATTCCCTGTGTAGTAAAATTTATTTGGAAATCAATAAATCTTTATCGTCAGATCAATATTTGATGGTCTTCAAAGATAAAACATTTATAGAGCCAACTAAATTAAATTTAGTATCAGAAACCGTTGGAATATGAAAATCTACCAGATCAAGAGTTTCCACAGAATTCATACTACATTTTAGTATACTGTCTTTAAGGTATCTTAAATAACTCAAACTTACATCAACTCTGCCATACGCATCCAAGTAGTGAATATTATGAAAGATACACTTCAGTTTAGTTTTGTACTGCGACAGCAGGGAAACCTCTTCATCCTGTGAAGTCGCTTCTCTAGCCACAATATTTTCTCCATCAATGAAATCACAAAACTCCGTAGCAGATTGACCAATTTCTTTACTGTTTTTAGACTTTCAATCAAAAAAATGATTATTATTTCCAACTCCTGCTAATATTTCCACACTTACGTTCTCCGATTTCCAAGTGCTGTTTGTGGTAAAAGTATATTCAAATAATTCCAAACAGTTGTTGCGAAACTCCATTAATTTACGATAACAATCAGTGCAATTGCCATTAAGCGGTTCGCTAAAATCAAATCTTTCCAAACAGGTGTCCTCCTCGAAGGCCTCTTCAATTTTTTCCCAAATATCAATGAACTTTTTGCTCTATTTTATAAGGTATAATTTAGCCACACATACATACCTTTGTAATTGTAATTAATAAATTCAAATACAAACTCACATTTAAACCTCGTGTCTTTAAATCCATTAAACCCAATTTATAGAGAAAACATTGCAAAAAACAATGAGTCTCGGCAGTATCATTGTAATTGACTGTATCGGCCTGGGGATATTGTTGCAAGCACCTGAGACGAGCATGACGCATCAGAGAATCGCTCAAACTGTAGTTCTATAGTTTTAAATAGATTTTTGTGTTAAATAAGAATGAATATCTTTAATATCGACACTTATTTACTGTTAATTCCATTGACTCTTGACAATGGTTTGAGTCCACACTAATTGCCAACAAGATACACAATATTTTTAAAATATTTCTATATGCCATATTGCACTTGTATTCTTCTTTTAATTCCTTTTATTTATGTTATGTTTTTTTATTATTATTATTTTCTTAATTTTTATTTTGATTTCAATTGCTTTGCTGATCTAATTATTATGTGCCAGCAAACTAGAGTTTTATCTATCTGATGGTTGTTTATATTCTGTTAGCGTTTCTGCTTTTATCGTTTGATAAGAACGGTCGGGCAGTGTGGATTGCTTATGTCTGGTACGTTTGCATTTCAGAACAAAATTAAACATTTTTTTATTTGCCTTAAGCAAATAGAGAAATATATACAAAATTTAGGTATCTCTTTAACGTTGATATGAATTTACGAGCAATTGAACAGTGAGTAAGAAAGTACGATTCTCTTTAGATTTTTTTTTACCTTAAATATTATTTGTATTTAAAATGTGAGTTATAATGTGAGTCAGATAAGGTGGATAAAGATTGTGAAAAGTTAAAAACCTTACAACGAATATGAAATACCCTGTTTTTGATTTGATCAATCCGAATATTTTGAAAAGATAAATGGAGCATTATTTTATATACATAAACATCCTAATGTCAATCTTCAGGTCCGATTCAAAGAACGGATCGAAGATTGATATCATAGAAAATAATTCTAGTTATCCCAATTTAAAATCAACAGTTTAATCTTTTCATGTTTTCAAGAAATATACATTTTTCTTTAAACCATTAAGATTCGAGAGAAATATTATCCAGTCGGAAGAAGTGTACTAAAGACCTCAGAAATTAGTTCTAAACGAAATATTCTAAAACCGATTTTCTGTGAGCTTTTTGTATCAAACATTTAATTGCAAAATATCAACATATGTATTTTAAAACAAGTAAGAAAGTATGGTCGGTCAAGCCCGACCATATAATACCCAACACTAAGTAAATGAACAAAAACATTTTTCTTTTAAAATTTCAATAATTTATATTCGTGAGTGATTATCGGAAGTGGGCCTTATATGGGAGCTATGACAAATTATGGACCGATCACCATGAAATTTGGTCATGTGATTAATGTCTATATGAAAGTTATTTATGTTGCATTTTATGTGTATACCAACATTTTTAGGAGATTTATGCTCGTTAAAGTGATTATCGGAAGTAGGTCTTATATGGGAGCTATGACTAATTATAGACCGATCATAATAACATGAATTCAGTATATATAAAACTTATTTGGAGAAAAATTTGTGTAGATACTTATATAAATTAAACATTTATGACCGATAAAGTCCACTTTCAGGAGGACATTTGTATGGGGGCTAGGTGAAATAATGGACCGATTTCAGCCAGTTTCAATAGGCTTCGTCCTTGGGCCAACAAATTATATGTACCAAATTTTATCGAAATATCTCCAAAATTGCGACCTGTACTCTGCGCACAAGGTTTACATGGACAGCCAGCCAGCCAGCCAGCCAGACGGACGGACGGACGGACATCGTTTAATCGACTCCGAAAGTGATTCTAAGTCGATCGGTATACTTTAAGGTGGGTGTTAGACTAATATTTTTGGGCGTTACAAACATCTGCACAAATCCATTATAACCTCCCCACTATGGTGGTGTAGGGTATAAAAAGTTGAGAAATGATGGCAAATCTTTTAATGAAATTGGAATTTTATTAAATCTAAGTAAAACCACAGTCCAAACAATAATAAAAAATTTCAAAGAAAATGGAAGTTATGAAAGCAAATCTCCTAGTGGGCTTCCCCGCATTCTCGACAAACGAACAGAACGGTCTATTATACGTTCCATTCAAAAAAACCTAAGCTAATTGCCATCGAACTAAACCGGAAAATGAGAACAAATCTAGAAATTACCGTTTCTGATCAGACTGCTCGCCGATATATCAAGAGAAATAGGTACAATAGCAGAGTTGCCAGAAAAAAACCATTACTTAGATCTGTGAATATCCATTACTTAGATTAGAATATGCCCAAAAGTACGAAAATGCCTATGTAAATGACCCTACATTTTGGGAGAGAGTATTGTTCACAGATGAATGTAAATTTATGGTTTTTGGAGGTGATGGACGAACAAAAGTTTGGCGAAAGCCTAATGCAGAGTTATTACCACAAAATGTTAATTGCACCGTAAAACATGGAGGCGGCTCAGTCATGGTCCGGGGATGTTTGGCGGCAAATTGTGTCGGTAAGCTCAGGTTCATCGATGATACTGTGGATAAGGCCATGTATATCGATATTTTAAAGGATAGCTACCTTCCCAGCGTCCAACTTCTAGATCTGGAGGACAAAGCAATATTTCTCCAGGACAACGATCCGAACCATTCATCAAAGTTAGTTAAGGAATGGCTTCTATATAACGTTAAAAACAAATAGGAACATCCTCCCCAGTCCCCCGATCTTAATGTTATTGAACATTTATGGGATATTTTAAAACGAGGTCTAAAAAATCGACATGTAACATCAGTTCCAGCACTCAAAGAAGCGTTGATGGAAGAATGGATCAAAATTACTCCAGAAATAACCAAAAAATTGGCTTTATCCATGCCAAATAGATTATCTGCTGTAATTAAAGCCAAAAGAGCCACACAAAATATTAATTTAATTTTTTTAAAGTTTTTTTTATCCCGTATGTAAACTTACGTAAATTAGCTTTATGCCAAAAAATTTATTATTTGATGTTTTTTAGTAGAATTTAATGAAAATAAATTAGTTTTGTGTTTATTTTATATCAATAAATCCGAAATAGCATAAAAAAAATAATTAACGAATTTCTCACTAAATATTTATTAATAAACATGAAATATATTAGGGGTATGTAAACTTTTGTAAGACTGTGTATGTTCGAAATTCTCTGTACGGTATTTTAGTCTTCGATACAAGCTTCAACAACGCAATGAAATTATTCAAATTCACTACAATAATGGTGAAAATCCTGCAGTCACTGTTCGCAAAACTAAAGCATTTTTGGATCGTCGTGAAGCACCTTGTCGAACCGCAATACAGAAATTGGTGGACAAATTCGAGCTGTTGGGACAAGTTAGTGATGTGAAGAATAAAACCCGTGCACGTCGCTCAAGAACAACTGAGAATATTGCTGCTGTAGCCCAAAGTGTTGAAGAAAACCCAGGTTTGTCCATTCCACGTCCTATGCGCTACTGAGAGATGATTAATGATATCTTATGGTCGGAGTTGGATGATATTGATCTGGACAACGTTTACTACGTGCTACAAAAGCAACGAAACCATTGCTCTTTTACGGGAAAAGTTTCCGGACCGTGTTATCTCTCGAAGAGATTTTTCTGGTCAATTGCTATTATGCGGATAGTATTGCTAAACTATTCAATATGGACATGGAGGAAGAAGACGTCACGAAATTGGTCGAAGATTGTATTGCAAAATACCCCAAAGGCAATAAGTCTAACGATGCGGGCGCTTTCGAAGGACATGGTTGTTTGATGAAAGGCACAATCAACGAGAAAATTCAGAATTATATTAAGAAACGTCATGAATGATCGGATGTTTGTTTCATAATAAAGAGGAAGGTATGCCGTTAATAATAAAAAAAAAAAATCAGCCAAATGGCCACCACGACCGCGCTTACAGGACCATATCCTCTTCATGAAATTTTCCATAACCAAATCGCAAAGTGGCTGCCCTATGTCCTCGATTGCCTCACGAATTCTATCGTTGAGGTCTTGAATCGACGCTGGGCTGTTAGCGTACACCTTATCTTTCACCTGGCCTCAAAGGAAGAAGTCGCAAGCTGTTAAATCACAAGATTTTGCTGGTGAGAACAGAAGATACCTATATAGGTTGTGGTCATTTTTGAATTTTGTACCTATAATTTCATTATACCCTGCAGCAGCATTGTGGGGAGGGTATATTGGGTTAGTGCTGATGTTTGTAACGTGCAATAATATTGTCCCACTATCCACCTTAAAGTATACCAACCTGCTCAGGATCTCTTTCTGAGTCGACTAAGCGATGTCCATTCTTATGTCTGATCATCGTAAATGTAAAGCTTGTAATCAAACTACAGGTCGGAATTTCAAAATGCTCCACAAACTTTTATATTACCCCAAGGATGCCTATTGAATTTGATTAGAATCGATATTTCTCCTATATCTCATACAACTGCCCTATATAAAATATGTAAGCTCTAATAAATTTCTGAATTATATCGACATCCAAACAATATTCAACACAAATAAGTTTATAAAATCTATTATTTACCATTGCTCCCATATAAGGACTACTGCCGAAAATTACACGAATGATCATAAATGTCTGAAAAAGGTTATTTAATATCAAAATAGAATTCAACAGAAATGTGTTTCATATAAACAAATGTCGTGCCTGAAAATTTTATGACGATTGGTCTATAATTAGTCTTTAGCAATTTAACGAGCCTTTTACAACCTTTTCCAGGAACGATTTTAATTTGAGTGATTGCATCTGGTCTGGCTAATGTTTTATTTGTCTATCAATTGTTCTAAAATATACAAGCTTGTCTAGTTGCTGATAATAATATATATGTGAGGTTTACATATACATACATGGATACAAATGTATAAAAAAGTATATTACGATTTAGTTGAGGTCGAAATGCCAGCTTAAATAGGCAACGTCAATTTGAACTAAAATATTTATGCGCCGCTTCTTTTGTTTAAAGCCATATTTTGCACCGGTCAATTTCAAAATTGATTTATTTTTATTTGTGTTTGGACAATTTCATGTCAAATTATAAGTCAAATCAATCCAAATTTTAGAAAGTCATGAGATTTCGTGTCTCCTTTTTACTTATTTTCTATCAAAAATCATAATTTTGTTTCGTATATACTACCAATATTCTATACATATAAAGGTCGATTAAGCTAGAGTTTCCGAAATCGAAACCGCTGTTTTTCAAGGCCTAAAACCGAAACCGACATTTATTCTTCGGTTTTAACTTTTAATCTATTTTCAGTAGAAAAATTCAAAATTTAGAAATGAGAAACAAACTTTTTCATCCAATTATTCATTTAATATCTCTAAAAATATCTTAAGATTTGCTTTAATTTATTAAATTGTATTACAATAATTGCTTCAGATTATGTAGCAGGCTACATTTCGCAGGATAGGCAAGAAAGCCTGTTAATAAAGCGAGTATTTCCTGACAATTAAACTTCAAATGTCTATTTAATTTAAAAAAATAAAATAATGCAAAATGTTTCTAACAAAGTATTAGTTATTTTCAAATATCCGATAAAAGTATGGAGAACTAGTTGACCCGGTGCGCTTCGCCACCCCAGTTGGAAGAAAGAAATAGTACTATTAAGTCTGCCTTTGTGAATTAAGGCTAATTCAGGAAAACATGTCTCTAGTTTAATGTTTATTGATTCTAAACGTATTCTTAGAATAAAAATAGTACCACAAATACCCACAGTACCACAAATACCACATTCCTACTCAGCATCATTAATGTCTAATTTCATATATCTGTGTACATTATTATAGAAAATACAAAAGAAAGGTACCACTATAATCACCTTTTCCGAATTCTAACTCGTGCCTTATTTTCAATTTTAAGGTTTATATTATAAAATATTCAAAAAGTACTTTTACAATACAGAAATAGTAACATTAATTATCCCTTTTGAATTCGTTTCTTGTTGTTTCTAGTTCCATCTTTATAAAATATTCAAAAAGTACTATTAGTTGGAAAAAGTACCTACAAGTCTTTTTTTATATTCTAACTTAGTCAGGATCATGTGTGTTTAATTTCCTGCTTATAGGTTCATTATTATAGAAATTGCAATAATAGTTTCTGTTACTTAAATATCATTATGCCCTCTATCGTTGATTCTTTCTTTTCTCAGAAGCATATCAGGCAACTATTATGTATACATTTAAGTAAAATAATTTAATATAGTAAAAAGTATTATTAGAAGAAAAAGTAACAATTTTCCACACTTAAACCACTGTCAAGTTTGAAATTTCAAAGTAATTTCCTGATTCTAAATTCAATATTATAAAAAATTCAAAAAGTAGTATTTGAAAAACAAATAAATACTCCTTAGTTTATTTTAGTTCCATTTTTGGTATAATAATACAATTAAGCACCCTATTCTTGATTACTTCTTTACTGAGAAGCATATCAGGCAACTTTAATGTATATAAGCTAACTAATTTAATATATTAAAAAGGTACCATTCAAAGAAAAAGTACCAATTTTCCTATATCCTCTTGAACACTCGTCAAGTTTGAACTTTAAATTTGTATAGCATTTCCTATATTATCAACTGATTTAATAGTTAATAAATTATCACAAAACCGAACCGAAACCGATTGGTTTTAAATTTTTTAAAACCGAAACCGTGGTTTTGAAATTCTTCGGTTTTTTGGAAACTCTAGATTAAACTGAACGTGTCCGTACGTTTTGTAATAAATAAATACTATGCAGTAAAGTATATTTTCTACGCAGATTTTGATAAGGAGGCTTAGGTTTTAATGGAGGAAAGATCAGAGTATAAACAATTTGGGTAGTAGTTTTCATAAATGCTGCCTGCATTGGTTTTATTATAAATAACTTTCTATTTAGAAAGAATTGCACTAAAAACCATATCTATATAAATTCTAAAGTTATTTAATCATGTATATGGCTTTTAAATAAAAAAATTAAATGTTGAGAATAATTTGAATGCTGTGCCAAATATAAGATTTCATAATATCAATGACATGTTTCAGTACGACCTAAGTTCGGTTGTAGATGAAATTAACATTGTTTGCAGATATGTAATTTAACTTCCATCTTTAAGCAAGTTTTCATTAGACTCGCAACTGAGCTAAATTTCCATCGATAACATGAGACTAAAATCAGGGTTTGATGTCATTAAGGATGTGGGAGTTAAATTACCCATCTTGTCATTTCACGATCAGGCCAATATGATCTAGTCCAGAGTTTTAAGAACGTGAACGTTCATTGTTGAATTCAATTCCTCTTGGCAAACATGATCAGTTATATATTTTTGGTTTTAAGTGACGGATTGCATGTTCGATATCTATTCTATCCCCTAATTTCTTACGCCCGAATTAAGGGTGATATTTTTGTAGTACCAAGTACTGGGTCTTTTAATAAATCCCAGCTTATTTAAAAGAATTCCCATTACTGGCAAAAATATAGTGGTATACAATAAGGACTGAGGTCTAAAAATTCTTAACACACATTTTTCATTAAATTTTAACTCAATTATTATTTGATTTTTTTTATCAAGTTACCTTTGTTAAACATGTCAGTTATTATGTTTAATGTCAATTATGTTCATTTGTTGTTAATCTGATTCAAATATGACTGACCAGAAAAAAGTGCCTACTAAAATTATTAAATATTTTCAACAAAACCCAACTTGGTCCTACAAAAAGTTGGTCAAACAATCAAAGGTCTGCCGTCAAACTGTCTCCTATGTTATTAAACAGTACCGGGAGAACTTGTCCATTGATAGAAAACCTGGTTCAGGTAGAAGGAATGGTCCACATGATGTTTCTAAAGCCAAAACTAATAGAAAGCATTTTCAAAAGAGCTCCCAACACACCCGGTAGGAAAGCAGCCCGGTTAGCTCAGTAATCGGACTATTTGGTATGAAAAGTTAAAGTCAATGCAGGTTTAAAAACATATAAGGCTTAAAAAGATCCTGGCAGGAACTCTGCTAAAAATTTAGAGGCCAAAAACAGAGCACGGAAATTGAATTCAAGTTTTATAAAGGATGACGAAACGTATGTTCTGGCAGATTTTTCGCAGCTTTTTATGTTGCTGATGCTCGAGGGAATGTTAAAGAAAAGTTAAGGACCCAAAAGCAGACAAAATGTTTCTAAAAGTTCTTGGTGTGGCAAGCTTTATGCAGTTGCGGCAAAAAAGCCGCAAAATTTACATCAAGGAATGTTTACAAAAAAAGATGCCTCCATTCATAAGACTTCTTAATGTGTCCATTTATTTCTGGCCCAATTTGGCATCTGTCACTATGGTAAGAAAGGTCTTGAGTGGTAAAAGAAAGCAATAATGTGGTATTTGTACCAAGAGAAGCAAATCCTCCAAACTGCCCGGAGCTAAGGCCAGTGGAGTGATATTGGGCTCTTGTTAAAAGAGAATTGAAGATCACAAAAAAGGTGTCAAGTGTGGTAGATTTTAAATTGTAATAATAATTTCAATCAAATAAAAAAATCAAAACTGTAAGTTTAATGGTTTCAGTTTTATCAACATATATGTATGTTAAGAATTTTTCGATCGCAGTCCTTATTAATGATTTCATTATACATGACCAAAACTATCACAGTTGCTCACAGTTGGAATTACAATTATTTTTTTTTTTTTAATTTTCACTCTTAATGGTAAAAATTATCACAAATACTTAGATCCCATAAAAATTAAATCCAAATAACCTTGCAGAACCCATAATGGATTTGGGTTTTCAGCTGAACTTCTTTCATTATGCGCTAGAATGATTCACACTGAAATATCTTGTTGAACAGTGTTAATAGAAGAAAGAATAAATATTTATTGACATCCGAAATTCCTGATATTGACATTGTCATAGCTACCTTCAGAGATAAGAACTGGTAGCATAAATCATAATCTTAATTATTTTAAATTTAAAAAAATATGAATAACATCTTTAAATTTCATTAATTAAAAAAAAATTTCTGATAAATTTAACACTCATTCTTTTCTTGATTATTAACTAAAACTTGAATTTATTAGTTTGTATTTTTTTTCTCTTAACAATATTAAACTATTTATTCGTGTTGTTGGGCGGCTTCATGACGTTTCTTAATGTAATTCTTTAACTTGTCACCGATGGCGCTGCTCATAAAACAATTATGGGCTTCATAAGCGGCCACATCGTTGGGCTTATCGCCCTTGGGGTGTTTAGCAATACAATCTTCGACCAATTTCTTGACCTCTTCTTCCTCCATGTCCATCTTGAATTGCTTGGCAATACGATCGGCATGATAGCCCTGGTGAGAACAGAAAATGTCCATTTTCTCAGCAGTGCAGAGGAGATATTTGCGAACGGATTCCTCATTGG
The DNA here is from genome assembly GCA_942486065.2 of Calliphora vomitoria. Classification (NCBI taxonomy): domain Eukaryota; kingdom Metazoa; phylum Arthropoda; class Insecta; order Diptera; family Calliphoridae; genus Calliphora; species Calliphora vomitoria. Next base: position 4,536,630 of record OW818029.2, on the reverse strand, counting down.
GGAATTCGAAATTCTTCATTTTGTTCATTTGTTCTGGAGTGAGAGGGTGTTCTTTTAAGCATTCAATGCGAATTTCTTTGATTTGTTCGCTATTCTTAGGAGTCCATTCTTCGGCGGAAACCTTTGGAAGGAATTAGTAAAATAAATATTTTTTATAGAACCTTTTTTTTTTAATTAATAATTACTTACACAGGCCACAAAAGCTAAAATTGCCACAAATACTTTCATGTTTAATAATTATTTATTATGATTTTAAATACAACTTGAGAACGCAGACAACCTTTTCCAAGAACGATTTTAACTTGAGTGATGAAATCAGCTCTGGGTAATGTTTTATATACATATATTTAATTCTTAGTTTATTAAGAACACAATAGACACGTCTGTCCACTAGTTACTGATAATGCAATATGTGTGTGGTTTACATATACACATACAGAAATACATACACACATACATACATATGTGTATATAAAAATATACGATTTAGTTGAGGTCCAAATGCCAGCTTAAAACAGGCAGAGGTAATTTGAGCTAACATTGATAACAAGAGTATCACCGAATACTAAATGTATCTAATGGCAGAAAGCCTAATATTAAGGCTAAGCACTATGAATGAGTATATTGCTGAACAATAAAATTAAGTAAATAAATAATTTTACCCTTACATACAACAATGATTAGAAAATAGCGCTGAGATATTTTACAGAATAATTTGTATACAAAAACTTAACTAGTCTTTCAAATATATCACTGCACTTTTTTCCACTACATCGGGTTCTACGTATTTTTGTTTATTTTTTTATTTTTGTTGTTTGTCTTATATTCGGTCGGTCACAACTTAAAACCGATGATAACATTAAGATTAAATAAACCGGGTGTATGTATGTTTTGCATTAAATAAATAATTGTAAATATATAAAAACACAAATCCATAGTTAACAGAACCCGTGCAGTAAGTCTATCTCTGGAGATACTGATAAGACGTTTTTGTTTATGTTTAGTACATTATTTAATGTTACGAGTAGAAAAAACATTTGGGTAGTAATTTTTCCATATGTTGTTTTGTTTTCATTGTGAATAACCTTATAATCAGTAAGAATTGCACTTGAAAGCAATGGACAGATACAATTGTCAATTTGAGTATTTGATAACAATGGATCGATTACATCAATGACATTTTTATTTTTTTTTTTTTAAATTTAAACAAGGTTTAGCAATAGTTTAAATGCAGATTTATTAAAAAGAAAATAATTTTACTTTCCTGTATTGAGGTATGAATAAGGTGAGCAAATATGGCAAGCATATGCTGCGAGAATACAGTTTTTAAAATGTTGATATAACAAAAAACACAATTAGAGTACTAAATGATATTTCATTAAGCGCTTCCTAATTTAAATATAAGAAAGTGTGTGTGAGATATCATAGAAATTCTTTATTCGTTTAAGTTATTTATTAGCAATCATATGAATCGTAAGTTAACCATATTATGGTTAACACAATCATATAAATAGATAATGTGACTATAATATTGTTAAAAAACTTTTAAATATGTTGAAATGGTTACTGTAAACATGCATAACAATATTTTTTCTCTGCGTGTACTTTTTATAACATTTAAAGATAGGAAAATTATGTCTTATGTTTAATGTAGAATGGGGAAGTACCTAATAAGACAGACAAATTATGAACCAGAATAGGGTCCTAATCAGATAAAATTGATTGTCAATCGAATAATTTGATTATAGCCATAGATTTGTTCGACCGGGAATGGAAAAAGTTATGGAAATTAGGAACCCTAGTCCAGAAAGTTTTGATTTGGTATTATAAGTTTAACAACATCCAGCAAATAAATGCGTTTGTTTCATTCCTGAGGCACAGCAATTCATAAATACTTTGTTGTATGACTATGCAAACAGTCGAAGGACAAAACAAGCAATTTTATAATTTATCAGTGATACTTTAGAGAGAACCACAAAGTCAATTTGGTTTAACAAATGTGGTCGGTATAGAGCTTGAATATCTCGAGATTTCAGCAATGTCGAAGTCAATTCATCTTATTCAACTAGCTCTTTCCCTCTTGATGAAGGACGAAACATTGCCAAATATTAAACGGGCACAGAGGCACCGATGAGCGTTATACTTAACATTCTTAGACACAAGATTAGTAACGACTACAATTCAACACAACCTGAATTTCACATAAGGACTGAGATCGAAAAATGTTCAACATACATGTATGTTAATAAAAATGAAACCACTAAACTTACAGTTTTGAGTCTTTTTTATTTGATTGAAATTATTATTACAATTTACACAAAAAATTATGTTTATAGTTCTAATCACTAATGATGAAATTTTGAACCTTTTTCGAAAGGTTCGAAAGGTAGATTTTAAACGGAGGTGTACAACCTGCACATCTCCGTTTAAAATCTACCACACTTTTGGACACCTTTTTTGTGCTCTTCAATTCTCTTTTAACAAGAGACCAATATCTATCCACTGGACTCAGCTCCAAGCATTTTGGAAGAATTGCCTCTCCAAATACCACGTTATTGATCTTGTACCACTCAAGACCTTTCTTACCCTAGTGACAGATGCCAAATCAGGCCAAAAATAAGTGGACAAATTAAGAAGTCTTATGAATGGAAACATCCTTTTTTGTAAACATTCATTGATGTAAATTTTGGTATTTATAGAGCCCTTTGTAACAAATGTTTGGCTTTTTTGCCGCAACTGCATATTGCTTGCCATGCCAAGAACTTTTTGGGAAATTTTCTCTGCTTTTGGGTCCTAAACTTTTCTTCAACATTCCCTCAAGCATCTGCAATATAAAAAAATTGACCCAGAAGCTGAGACGTACATTTCGTCATCCATTATGCAGCAGGTATATTTTTTGTATAAAATTTGACTTCAATTTCCGTGCTCTGTCTTTGGCCTCTAAATTTTTACCAGAGTTCCTGTTAGGAACTTTTTGAGCCTTGAATGCTTTTAAACCTGCATTGGCATTAACATGTCGTACCAAATAGTCCGAGTACTGACCTAATCGAGCTGCTTTCCTACCGGATATGTTGGGAACTCGTTTGAAAATGCTTTCTAGTTTTTGGCTTTAGAAACATCATGTGGACCATTCCTTCTACCTGAACCAGGTATTATATCAACGGATAAGTTCTCCCGGTACTGTTTAATAACATTGGAAACAGTTTGATAGCAGACCTTTGATTCTGTGTCCAACTTTTTGTAGGACCAAGTTGGGTTTTGTTGATAATATTTAATAATTTTAGTACGCACAAATGAACGTAATTGAGATTAAACATAATAACTAACATGCTTTACAAAGGTAACTTGATCAAAAAAAATAAATAAAAATGAAATAATACTTGGGTACAAAGTTTTAATGAAAAACATGTGTTAAGAATTTTACGATATCAGTCCTTAAGAGAGCGAAATTAGTAACAGAGACCTACTATTTATTTTGTTGACTGAAAAATTTGCAATATTTTTTTAATTTTTTCTATACAACTTTAGCACAAAAGTTAAAATTAACTTAATTAGACATGGCTTTGTAAAGAAGTTACTTTTCTCAAAAAATATTTTATAAAAACACCAGTTTTCGATTATAACTAAAAATTTATTTATTTTGTAATTCATTTTCAATACAAATAAAACATTTTATTCATGTTTTTGAGCAGTTTTATGTTGTTTCTTTATTAATTCCTTTAATTTTTCGCCAGTAGAGCTGTTTATAAAACAGTAATGCGTTGCAAAGACCACTAAATCGTTTCCCTTATCGCCTTTGGGGAACTTAGCAATGCACAGTGGAGCAGAATCAAAATTTTTTGGAAATAAATCTGGCATTTCTAAACGGATGGCCCAAATTTGTACTAAAATTTTCTTCATTAGTTATATAACTAAATTACCAATGATATGCACAAATTTTCAGAGCAATACCAATTACGGATCCAAAAATAAATGATTTTCAATTCAAAAATTTGTAGATTTTTGTTGTTTTTTGGGCGAAAAGGTGACTTAACTCTTTTTTTTATTAAAACAAAACTTTCTTTAAGAACATATAACAGTTTTATGTTTTTCTGTAAGATATCTTTACGGAGAATATTTTGGTATAAAAAAAATGTAATATTTTTCGAATATGTCGCCCCTACTCTTTTCGCAATTTGACCTATTTTTTTATCAAAATTTTAACTTTGGACCACATGTTCTAAAATCCCAAAGCTGGGATCAGAAAACGGAAAGCAGCTATGGAAACCTTGATGTGATTCCTATTTATTTTTAAAGCATTTCCCCAGCCCCAAAGTAAATGTAGAACCTGAGGGCAAAATTTAAAAAAATAAAATTTTTGGAATTTGACCTTTTTTACACCTTGTTATTTAGAATGAGAAATTAAAAAAATCATAGCGACGCGCCTGGTGCCTTTGTAGGGTCCATTTTAATAACATGAACTCGAATGCTCCTTGGTTACACCCACGTCAAATTTTGATTCTGCCCCACTGTGCAATGCAGTCTTCAGAAGTTTTCTTGACCTCTTCTTCATCCAGATCCATCTTGAATTGTTTAGCAATATGATCAGCATGATAGCCATGGTGAGTATAGAAGACTCCCGATTTAACAGCTGAGCAGAGGAGATATTGGCACACGGCTTCCTCATCAGGGTATTCGAAATTTCTCATTTGAACTTTTAGAGTAACCAGCCATTACTTACTAATAATGAGTATTCATCTGTTTTCTAACACATACAAACTTAAGCTGCAAATAGCAGAGGTAATTTAGCTAAAATTTAAACAAATCTATCACCCTATACTTATTATAAGCAACTACCACACAATTTTCTTCCTGTGCCAGTGACATTATTTTGTTCCTGTTTTCTTAACAAAGTCGAGCACATTACTAAATACCAGACGATTACGATAAGAATAAACCAGGTTAACAAACGTAAAAAAACCAAATCCACAGATATGTACATTAGATCAGCCCTTAAAAATTAGATTTGCATTGGATGGGTCTTATTTTTTTCATTAGAAGCTACATAACGAGAACCCGACAACAAGTTTGTTTGCATTTAAAACAGTGTAAACAGTGTATTTTAACCGACAGTTGAAACTTAACTAACAGCATTTTAGCTAATCATATTTTTTATTGCTTCAAAAGTACAAGTACTTGTACATATGTATGAATATAGAGAATATAGAAACACAAATATGAATAATATAAAAACTTTGGAGATATGTTAAAACAAAAATGATTAAATCACAAATAATGCAATATATACAGAATAACTGCACTTAATTACGAGGACTCATCATCATCTTCATCTTTTCCTCGTCCTTATCAATAATGCAGGTGATCACTTTAAAAATCATTTCTCCATCAGACGCTGCTTCTTTGTTTTTATCAACACAATTTTGTACCAAACGCTTTCTGCAATTTAGTTTGCCTTTCAATCCATAAAAACTATAGGCCAAACGATCTACATTTAGGCCCGTTTCTTCATTGTAAACATTTAAACCCTTGGCCTTGCACAGGACAAATGCGTGTCCTTTTGGACTATCAATTGGTCGTTCTCTTATATCTTGCTGCATGCTGTATGATAGTTGTGATTCTTTAACACATTTCTCATTTATCTCTTCAACATTTTCAGGATACCAACTGGGTGTTTCGGCAAAAGCAGTCTGGCAAATGGAAAACAATTAAGGCTAAACTATAATACTAATTTATATACATTAACTTACTGTGAATGCCCAGCAAAGAATTAGAAAAATAATTTTATTCATTGTTAGTGTCAAGTGTGACTTAAAAAGTTTAGTGTGTACTGACCACTAGTTGATTTTAGTTTAACAATTTATAGGAAAAGGAAATCAATCGATTTATTCAAAATAAAAACAAATTTGTAAAGGGAAAAATCAATAGATTACGTGACTCAAAGGAAAATCTATTTTGATTAATTACTTACTGATAAGAAATTAAAGGCGTCATGAACATATAATTTAAAGAAATTAATTTTGAATGGTAATTCCATAAACAAATTAATTTCGTCGTTGCGCCAACATCAACAATCTAAAAACAAACAAAAATTCCCATGTGAAATTTAATATTTTTTATTTGACCTTATTGCTGATACATACATTTACTTGCCAAACTATTCTCAAATATGTCCATTGGTTCGTTCCAAAAAAGTTGTAAAAAAAATGCAGAGCAGAACTTCCTGTTATTTTACTAACAATGAAGAAAAACCGTATTATTTCCAAAATATTTTCATAAGGCGACATCTAGTTGCGAAAGTATTAACTAATGAATGAATCAAAGGTTGTTGAATTTGCTATATTCGTCCTATGCAGTGTTTGTATTGCTTGCTTGAAATTAGCAAAAGCACCTAAAAAAATGTTTTGCTTACAGTTTTTCAGCAATTGCGTCCAAGCTATAACAAACAGTAAAAGTCAAAAAATAAAAAAATGCTTATTAGCTCATAGTGGTACAGTGAGATGTTATCTGCTTGCGCAGCCAGACACAGCGATTAAATTCACAAATTCTGAAATGCTGTGATCAGTTCAGTATTTTTGTTTTTCCTTTGCTTTTGCTTTGCTTTTTGCTGCGCTCTTTCACTTACAAACAACTGCTTAATGTTTTTCTTAATCTTCATAAATAATGTGTGTATGTGTGTATGTATGTAACATTTCAAAGAGAATGGTGCAAACACACAATTAATTTCTGAACATTAAAAAAAACCTTAAGCAGTTGTTTGTAAGTGAAAGAGCGCAGCAAAAAGCAAAGCAAAAGCAAAGGAAAAAACAAAAATACTGAACTGATCACAGCATTTCAGAATTTGTGAATTTAATCGCTGTGACTGGCTGCGCAAGCAGATAACATCTCACTGTACCACTATGAGCTAATAAGCATTTTTTTATTTTTTGCCTTTGCTGTTTGACTTTGCTTGTTTATTTTCTCGTAGTTGTAGTTAAGCAAATAAGTAAAACTGAAACACAGTGAAGCAAAAACAAACTCTGGTCCTATGTATGAAAACATGATTTTCATTATGAAATTTTCAAAATAATTAAAATTGCTTATAATTCGTAAACTAAAGGGCCTAGAGCAAAAATAAAGAAAATCTGTTATCACTCATTTTTCCAACCAAAATTTGATTTTTATAATGAAAACTCCAAAATATCTAAAATTGCTTATATCTCGTAAACTAAAGGACCTAGAGCGAAAATAAAGAAAATCTGTGATCACTCATATTTCCCACCAAAATTCAATTTTTATAATGAAAATTCTAAAATTGCTTATATCTCGTAAACTAAAGGACCTAGAGCGAAAATAAAGAAAATCTGTGATCACTCATATTTCCCACCAAAATTCGATATCTAAAATTGCTTATAATTCGTAAACTAAAGGACCTAGAGCGAAAATAAAGAAAATCTGTGATCACTCATATTTCCCACCAAAATTCAATTTTTATAATGAAAATTCCAAAATATCTTAAACTGCTTATAATTCGTAAACTAAAGGACCTAGAGCGAAAATAAAGAAAATCTGTGATCACTCATATTTCCCACCAAAATTCAATTTTTATAATGAAAATTCCAAAATATCTTAAATTGCTTATATCTCGTAAAATAAAGAACCTAGAGCGAAAATAAAGAAAATCTGTGATCACTCATATTTCCCACCAAAATTCGATATTTATAATGAAAATTCTAAAATATCTAAAATTGCTTATAATTCGTAAACTAAAGGACCTAGAGCGAAAATAAAGAAAATCTGTGATCACTCATATTTCCCACCAAAATTCAATTTTTATAATGAAAATTCTAAAATATCTTAAACTGCTTATAATTCGTAAACTAAAGGACCTAGAGCGAAAATAAAGAAAATCTGTGATCACTCATATTTCCCACCAAAATTCAATTTTTATAATGAAAATTCTAAAATTGCTTATATCTCGTAAACTAAAAGACCTAGAGCGAAAATAAAGAAAATCTGTGATCACTCATATTTCCCACCAAAATTCAATTTTTATAATGAAAATTCCAAAATATCTAAAATTGCTTATAATTCGTAAACTAAAAGACCTAGAGCGAAAATAAAGAAAATCTGTGATCACTCATATTTCCCACCAAAATTCGATATTTATAATGAAAATTCTAAAATATCTAAAATTGCTTATAATTCGTAAACTAAAGGACCTAGAGCGAAAATAAAGAAAATCTGTGATCACTCATATTTCCCACCAAAATTCAATTTTTTATAATGAAAATTCCAAAATATCTAAAATTGCTTATAATTCGTAAACTAAAGGACCTAGAGCAAAAATAAAGAAAATCTGTGATCACTCATATTTCCCACCAAAATTCAATTTTTATAATGAAAATTCCAAAATATCTTAAACTGCTTATAATTCGTAAACTAAAGGACCTAGAGCGAAAATAAAGAAAATCTGTGATCACTCATATTTCCCACCAAAATTCAATTTTTATAATGAAAATTCTAAAATTGCTTATATCTCGTAAACTAAAAGACCTAGAGCGAAAATAAAGAAAATCTGTGATCACACATATTTCCCACCAAAATTCAATTTTTATAATGAAAATTCTAAAATATCTAAAATTGCTTATATCTCGTAAACTAAAAGACCGAGAGCGAAAATAAAGAAAATCTGTGATCACTCATATTTCCCACCAAAATTCAATTTTTATAATGAAAATTCCAAAATATCTAAAATTGCTTATATCTCGTAAACTAAAAGACCGAGAGCGAAAATAAAGAAAATCTGTGATCACTCATATTTCCCACCAAAATTCAATTTTTATAATGAAAATTCCAAAATATCTAAAATTGCTTATATCTCGTAAACTAAAAGACCTAGAGCGAAAATAAAGAAAATCTGTGATCACTCATATTTCCCACCAAAATTCAATTTTTATAATGAAAATTCTAAAATTGCTTATATCTCGTAAACTAAAAGACCTAGAGCGAAAGTAAAGAAAATCTGTGATCACTCATATTTCCCACCAAAATTCAATTTTTATAATGAAAATTCTAAAATATCTTAAACTGCTTATAATTCGTAAACTAAAGGACCTAGAGCGAAAATAAAGAAAATCTGTGATCACTCATATTTCCCACCAAAATTCAATTTTTATAATGAAAATTCCAAAATATCTAAAATTGCTTATATCTCGTAAACTAAAAGACCGAGAGCGAAAATAAAGAAAATCTGTGATCACTCATATTTCCCACCAAAATTCAATTTTTATAATGAAAATTCCAAAATATCTAAAATTGCTTATATCTCGTAAACTAAAAGACCGAGAGCGAAAATAAAGAAAATCTGTGATCACTCATATTTCCCACCAAAATTAAATTTTTATAATGAAAATTCTAAAATTGCTTATATCTCGTAAACTAAAAGACCTAGAGCGAAAATAAAGAAAATCTGTGATCACTCATATTTCCCACCAAAATTCAATTTTTATAATGAAAATTCCAAAATATCTAAAATTGCTTATATCTCGTAAACTAAAAGACCGAGAGCGAAAATAAAGAAAATCTGTGATCACTCATATTTCCCACCAAAATTCAATTTTTATAATGAAAATTCCAAAATATCTAAAATTGCTTATATCTCGTAAACTAAAAGACCGAGAGCGAAAATAAAGAAAATCTGTGATCACTCATATTTCCCACCAAAATTCAATTTTTATAATGAAAATTCTAAAATATCTTAAACTGCTTATAATTCGTAAACTAAAGGACCTAGAGCGAAAATAAAGAAAATCTGTGATCACTCATATTTCCCACCAAAATTCAATTTTTATAATGAAAATTCCAAAATATCTAAAATTGCTTATAATTCGTAAACTAAAAGACCTAGAGCGAAAATAAAGAAAATCTGTGATCACTCATATTTCCCACCAAAATTCAATTTTTATAATGAAAATTCCAAAATATCTAAAATTGCTTATATCTCGTAAACTAAAAGACCGAGAGCGAAAATAAAGAAAATCTGTGATCACTCATATTTCCCACCAAAATTAAATTTTTATAATGAAAATTCTAAAATTGCTTATATCTCGTAAACTAAAAGACCTAGAGCGAAAATAAAGAAAATCTGTGATCACTCATATTTCCCACCAAAATTCAATTTTTATAATGAAAATTCTAAAATATCTTAAACTGCTTATAATTCGTAAACTAAAGGACCTAGAGCGAAAATAAAGAAAATCTGTGATCACTCATATTTCCCACCAAAATTCAATTTTTATAATGAAAATTCCAAAATATCTAAAATTGCTTATAATTCGTAAACTAAAAGACCTAGAGCGAAAATAAAGAAAATCTGTGATCACTCATATTTCCCACCAAAATTCAATTTTTATAATGAAAATTCCAAAATATCTTAAATTGCTTATATCTCGTAAACTAAAGAACCTAGAGCGAAAATAAATAAAATCTGTGATCACTCATATTTCCCACCAAAATTCAATTTTTATAATGAAAATTCCAAAATATCTTAAATTGCTTATATCTCGTAAACTAAAAGACCTAGAGCGAAAATAAAGAAAATCTGTGATCACTCATATTTCCCACCAAAATTCAATTTTTATAATGAAAATTCCAAAATATCTAAAATTGCTTATATCTCGTAAACTAAAAGACCGAGAGCGAAAATAAAGAAAATCTGTGATCACTCATATTTCCCACCAAAATTCAATTTTTATAATGAAAATTCCAAAATATCTAAAATTGCTTATATCTCGTAAACTAAAAGACCTAGAGCGAAAATAAAGAAAATCTGTGATCACTCATATTTCCCACCAAAATTCAATTTTTATAATGAAAATTCTAAAATTGCTTATATCTCGTAAACTAAAAGACCTAGAGCGAAAGTAAAGAAAATCTGTGATCACTCATATTTCCCACCAAAATTCAATTTTTATAATGAAAATTCTAAAATATCTTAAACTGCTTATAATTCGTAAACTAAAGGACCTAGAGCGAAAATAAAGAAAATCTGTGATCACTCATATTTCCCACCAAAATTCAATTTTTATAATGAAAATTCCAAAATATCTAAAATTGCTTATATCTCGTAAACTAAAAGACCGAGAGCGAAAATAAAGAAAATCTGTGATCACTCATATTTCCCACCAAAATTCAATTTTTATAATGAAAATTCCAAAATATCTAAAATTGCTTATATCTCGTAAACTAAAAGACCGAGAGCGAAAATAAAGAAAATCTGTGATCACTCATATTTCCCACCAAAATTCAATTTTTATAATGAAAATTCTAAAATTGCTTATATCTCGTAAACTAAAAGACCTAGAGCGAAAATAAAGAAAATCTGTGATCACTCATATTTCCCACCAAAATTCAATTTTTATAATGAAAATTCCAAAATATCTAAAATTGCTTATATCTCGTAAACTAAAAGACCGAGAGCGAAAATAAAGAAAATCTGTGATCACTCATATTTCCCACCAAAATTCAATTTTTATAATGAAAATTCTAAAATATCTTAAACTGCTTATAATTCGTAAACTAAAGGACCTAGAGCGAAAATAAAGAAAATCTGTGATCACTCATATTTCCCACCAAAATTCAATTTTTATAATGAAAATTCCAAAATATCTAAAATTGCTTATAATTCGTAAACTAAAAGACCTAGAGCGAAAATAAAGAAAATCTGTGATCACTCATATTTCCCACCAAAATTCAATTTTTATAATGAAAATTCCAAAATATCTAAAATTGCTTATATCTCGTAAACTAAAAGACCGAGAGCGAAAATAAAGAAAATCTGTGATCACTCATATTTCCCACCAAAATTCAATTTTTATAATGAAAATTCCAAAATATCTAAAATTGCTTATATCTCGTAAACTAAAAGACCGAGAGCGAAAATAAAGAAAATCTGTGATCACTCATATTTCCCACCAAAATTAAATTTTTATAATGAAAATTCTAAAATTGCTTATATCTCGTAAACTAAAAGACCTAGAGCGAAAATAAAGAAAATCTGTGATCACTCATATTTCCCACCAAAATTCAATTTTTATAATGAAAATTCTAAAATATCTTAAACTGCTTATAATTCGTAAACTAAAGGACCTAGAGCGAAAATAAAGAAAATCTGTGATCACTCATATTTCCCACCAAAATTCAATTTTTATAATGAAAATTCCAAAATATCTAAAATTGCTTATAATTCGTAAACTAAAAGACCTAGAGCGAAAATAAAGAAAATCTGTGATCACTCATATTTCCCACCAAAATTCAATTTTTATAATGAAAATTCCAAAATATCTTAAATTGCTTATATCTCGTAAACTAAAGAACCTAGAGCGAAAATAAATAAAATCTGTGATCACTCATATTTCCCACCAAAATTCAATTTTTATAATGAAAATTCCAAAATATCTAAAATTGCTTATAATTCGTAAACTAAAAGACCTAGAGCGAAAATAAAGAAAATCTGTGATCACTCATATTTCCCACCAAAATTCAATTTTTATAATGAAAATTCTAAAATTGCTTATATCTCGTAAACTAAAAGACCTAGAGCGAAAATAAAGAAAATCTGTGATCACTCATATTTCCCACCAAAATTCGATATTTATAATGAAAATTCCAAAATATCTAAAATTGCTTATAATTCGTAAACTAAAGGACCTAGAGCGAAAATAAAAAAAATCTGTGATCACTCATATTTCCCACCAAAATTCAATTTTTATAATGAAAATTCCAAAATATCTTAAACTGCTTATAATTCGTAAACTAAAGGACCTAGAGCGAAAATAAATAAAATCTGTGATCACTCATATTTCCCACCAAAATTCAATTTTTATAATGAAAATTCCAAAATATCTTAAATTGCTTATATCTCGTAAAATAAAGAACCTAGAGCGAAAATAAAGAAAATCTGTGATCACTCATATTTCCCACCAAAATTCAACTTTTATAATGAAAATTCCAAAATATCTAAAATTGCTTATAATTCGTAAACTAAAAGACCTAGAGCGAAAATAAAGAAAATCTGTGATCACTCATATTTCCCACCAAAATTCAATTTTTATAATGAAAATTCCAAAATATCTTAAATTGCTTATATCTCGTAAACTAAAGAACCTAGAGCGAAAATAAATAAAATCTGTGATCACTCATATTTCCCACCAAAATTCAATTTTTATAATGAAAATTCCAAAATATCTAAAATTGCTTATAATTCGTAAACTAAAAGACCTAGAGCGAAAATAAAGAAAATCTGTGATCACTCATATTTCCCACCAAAATTCGATATTTATAATGAAAATTCTAAAATTGCTTATATCTCGTAAACTAAAAGACCTAGAGCGAAAATAAAGAAAATCTGTGATCACTCATATTTCCCACCAAAATTCGATATTTATAATGAAAATTCCAAAATATCTAAAATTGCTTATAATTCGTAAACTAAAGGACCTAGAGCGAAAATAAAGAAAATCTGTGATCACTCATATTTCCCACCAAAATTCAATTTTTATAATGAAAATTCCAAAATATCTTAAACTGCTTATAATTCGTAAACTAAAGGACCTAGAGCGAAAATAAAGAAAATCTGTGATCACTCATATTTCCCACCAAAATTCAATTTTTATAATGAAAATTCTAAAATTGCTTATATCTCGTAAACTAAAAGACCTAGAGCGAAAGTAAAGAAAATCTGTGATCACTCATATTTCCCACCAAAATTCAATTTTTATAATGAAAATTCTAAAATATTTTAAACTGCTTATAATTATAAGTTTTATAATGAAAATTCTAAAATTGCTTATATCTCGTAAACTAAAAGACCTAGAGCGAAAATAAAGAAAATCTGTGATCACTCATATTTCCCACCAAAATTCAATTTTTATAATGAAAATTCCAAAATATCTAAAATTGCTTATATCTCGTAAACTAAAAGACCGAGAGCGAAAATAAAGAAAATCTGTGATCACTCATATTTCCCACCAAAATTCAATTTTTATAATGAAAATTCCAAAATATCTAAAATTGCTTATATCTGTGATCACTCATATTTCCCACCAAAATTCAATTTTTATAATGAAAATTCCAAAATATCTAAAATTGCTTATATCTCGTAAACTAAAAGACCGAGAGCGAAAATAAAGAAAATCTGTGATCACTCATATTTCCCACCAAAATTCAATTTTTATAATGAAAATTCTAAAATTGCTTATATCTCGTAAACTAAAAGACCTAGAGCGAAAATAAAGAAAATCTGTGATCACTCATATTTCCCACCAAAATTCAATTTTTATAATGAAAATTCCAAAATATCTAAAATTGCTTATATCTCGTAAACTAAAAGACCGAGAGCGAAAGTAAAGAAAATCTGTGATCACTCATATTTCCCACCAAAATTCAATTTTTATAATGAAAATTCTAAAATTGCTTATATCTCGTAAACTAAAAGACCTAGAGCGAAAATAAAGAAAATCTGTGATCACTCATATTTCCCACCAAAATTCAATTTTTATAATGAAAATTCCAAAATATCTAAAATTGCTTATAATTCGTAAACTAAAAGACCTAGAGCGAAAATAAAGAAAATCTGTGATCACTCATATTTCCCACCAAAATTCAATTTTTATAATGAAAATTCCAAAATATCTAAAATTGCTTATATCTCGTAAACTAAAAGACCGAGAGCGAAAATAAAGAAAATCTGTGATCACTCATATTTCCCACCAAAATTCAATTTTTATAATGAAAATTCCAAAATATCTAAAATTGCTTATATCTGTGATCACTCATATTTCCCACCAAAATTCAATTTTTATAATGAAAATTCTAAAATTGCTTATATCTCGTAAACTAAAAGACCTAGAGCGAAAATAAAGAAAATCTGTGATCACTCATATTTCCCACCAAAATTCGATATTTATAATGAAAATTCCAAAATATCTAAAATTGCTTATAATTCGTAAACTAAAGGACCTAGAGCGAAAATAAAAAAAATCTGTGATCACTCATATTTCCCACCAAAATTCAATTTTTATAATGAAAATTCCAAAATATCTTAAACTGCTTATAATTCGTAAACTAAAGGACCTAGAGCGAAAATAAATAAAATCTGTGATCACTCATATTTCCCACCAAAATTCAATTTTTATAATGAAAATTCTAAAATTGCTTATATCTCGTAAACTAAAAGACCTAGAGCGAAAATAAAGAAAAATCTGTGATCACTTTATTTCCCACCAAAATTCAATTTTTATAATGAAAATTCTAAAATTGCTTATATCTCGTAAACTAAAAGACCTAGAGCGAAAATAAAGAAAATCTGTGATCACTTTATTTCCCACCAAAATTCAATTTTTATAATGAAAATTCTAAAATTGCTTATATCTCGTAAAATAAAGGACCTAGAGCGAAAATAAAGAAAATCTGTGATCACTCATATTTCCCACCAAAATTCAATTTTTATAATGAAAATTCTAAAATTGCTTATATCTCGTAAACTAAAAGACCTAGAGCGAAAATAAAGAAAATCTGTGATCACTCATATTTCCCACCAAAATTCAATTTTTATAATGAAAATTCCAAAATATCTAAAATTGCTTATAATTCGTAAACTAAAGGACCTAGAGCGAAAATAAAGAAAATCTGTGATCACTCATATTTCCCACCAAAATTCAATTTTTATAATGGAAATTCCAAAATATCTAAAATTGCTTTTAATTCATAAACTTAAGGGACTAATGAAAGGGGCCTTAATGAAAATTCTAAAATTGCTTATATCTCGTAAACTAAAAGACCTAGAGCAAAAATAAAGAAAATCTGTGATCACACATATTTCCCAACAAAATTAGATTTTCATGAAGAAAATTCCAAAATATCTAAAATTGCTTTTAATTCATAAACTAAAGGGCCTAGAACGAAAATAAAGAAAATCTGTGATCACTCATATTTCCAACCAAAATTTTATTTTTATAATGAAAATTCCAAAATATCTACAACTGCTTTTAATTCATAAACTAAAGGACCTAGAGCGAAAATAAAGAAAATCTGTGATCACTCATATTTCCCACCAAAATTCAATTTTTATAATGAAAATTCTAAAATTGCTTATATCTCGTAAACTAAAAGACCTAGAGCGAAAATAAAGAAAATCAAAATGATCACTCATATTTCCCACCAAAATTCAATTTTTATAATGAAAATTCCAAAATATCTAAAATTGCTTATAATTCGTAAACTAAAAGACCTAGAGCGAAAATAAAGAAAATCTGTGATCACTCATATTTCCCACCAAAATTCAATTTTTTTAATGAAAATTCTAAAATATCTTAAACTGTTTATAATTCGTAAACTAAAGGACCTAGAGCGAAAATAAAAAAAAATCTGTGATCACTCATATTTCCCACCAAAATTCAATTTTTATAATGAAAATTCTAAAATTGCTTATATTTCGTAAACTAAAAGACCTAGAGCGAAAATAAAGAAAATCTGTGATCACTCATATTTCCCACCAAAATTCGATTTTCATGAAGAAAATTCCAAAATATCTAAAATTGCTTTTAATTCAGAAACTAAAGGGCCTAGAGCGAAAATAAAGAGAATCTGTGATCACTCATATTTCCCACCAAAATTAAATTTTTAAAATGAAAATTCCAAAATATTTAAAATTGCTTCTAATTCGTAAACTAAAGGACTTAGAGCAAAAATAAAGAAAATCTGTGATCACTCATATTTCCAACCAAAATTTGATTTTCATGAAGAAAATTCCAAAATATCTAAAATTGCTTATAATTCGTAAACTAAAGGTCCTAGAGCGAAAATAAAGAAAATCTGTGATCACTCATATTTCCCCCCAAAATTCAATTTTTATAATGAAAATTCCAAAATATCTAAAATTGCTTATATCTCGTAAACTAAAGGACCTAGAGCGAAAATAAAGAAAATCTGTGATCACTCATATAAAATTTGATTTTCATGAAGAAAATTCCAAAATATCTAAAATTGCTTATAATTCATAAACTAAAGGGCCTAGAGCTAAAATAAAGAAAATCTGTGATCACTCACATTTCCCAACAAAATTTGATTTTTATAATGAAAATTCCAAAATATCTAACTATAGGTCAAGCGATCAACATTTAAGCCCTGTGTTCTAGCTGTTGGTTAATATTTCCATACACAATGCCATTCAATCCAATCATTCTGTTCCAAAGTCACACAATTTTCACACGTACAAAATATTTCTATTTTATTTGATTTTTATTTCTTATAAATAGAAGTAAACAAAAGCAGCTGATTCATCAAATGCACAATAAATTCAAGTTTGCGAGACTAAATTGTCGCGCAAACTTATTGGAGTTGTCCAAACGAATTTATATACAGATTGCACAGTTTGCGAGGCATTTGAGCGATTACATGATTTATTTCATTGTAAGTATCAAGTGTGACTTAAAGTTTGCTAAGCTCTTGTTGTGTTCTGATCAGGACCAGCTTAACAAATTATTGATTCAATAGATTTATTGAAAAAACTGATTTATTACCGAAAAAAAAAAAATCAATAGATTACGTGACTACTGATAAGAATTAACAGACGTCATGAAAATATAATTAAAAAATAAAGTAATTTATTTCGTCGTTGGAAAACAAAATTGAGTATCAAATAATTCGAAAGCTAAATTAATCGTCCATTTATTTGCCAAACTATTCCCAAATATGTAACACTGGCTATCAGTGAGATTAATGTACATATATTTTTAAATGTACACCAAAGCCAAATATCCATGGCGTTGAGGTAATTCTCTGGATTTGGGAGTGGGAGCAAAAGGGTACTTACTATATATTGTGATCTGCTAAAATCTGACCTGTACCGAACGCAACTAATTTGTTTGAAGCGATCATTGGCCGAAAATCTCCCAGAATATGTGGCCAGACATAAAACCGTAATTCTTCATCATGGCAACGCTCGACAACATGTTGCAATACCTGTTAAAAAGTATTTAGAATAGACTGGTTGGAAAGTTTTACCTCGCCCACTTTATGGTATAGATCGTGGCCCGTTCGACTACTATTTGTTTTGATCGCTACAGAATGCTCTCTCTGCGTTACGTTTCACTTTGGAACAGAGCAAGGCGAATTCATATAAAGTGTACTCGTCCCTACAACAAATACACAAAAAAAAAAAAAACAACATACATTTTGTTTTTGCTTTTTACCCAATCTGTCAAACAAGTACGGCGAATTCAATATTATACTGGAATTTAACAACAAACCAGTGCAAGGCGAATTTATACAAGGTGGAGTCAGTCAATCAGCTGATAACTTTTTTTTTCGCTTTTTGGTTCTAACAGTTGTCAAAGCTTTTGTTTATATTTAAATATCTACATATTCTAAGCTTATTAACAAAATATTTATTTTTTACATAAATAAGTGAAGCCCTCACTATTCAATTATCTACACTATATTAAGTTTTAATACATATTTGTTTAATTTTTATTTTTTGTTTTTTGACATTTGTTAAGACCAATTGTTGTTTTTGTAGAACTGCCACCACCTTGTAAGAATTCGCCTTGAACCAGTGTAAGTTTTATATTTACTGCTTGATTTCATGTGGAGGATGCTAAAATGTTTGATGAAGAGTTCAAACGCGTGGAGAAACAGAAGAAATTGAATATAAAAGTTGTATATTCAATTTCTTTATAATAAAACAACAGGAAAAAAGTGGACGCATCAAAAACACACAAACACACACATATATATGGCGCGCACCAACACAAACACAAATTTTGACAGTTTGGGTAAAACAGCTGATGATCTCAGCTTATATGAATTCGCCTTGGAACAGAGTATGCGATATTGTCTTGATTCGTTCTTGGCCTCAAAAGATGAGCAGTTCTATTGGCTCGGAATCCATATAATGTCAGAAAGATGGAAAAAGGTCGTAGCTCACAATGGTCAATACTCTGAATGAATTTATATTGAACAAATGTTTCAAAATAACAGCTAAAAAAATTAAAAAAAAACCCTCATTTTCAAGTAATACACCCAATAGTTTAATAAAATTATACATATGGTCAATTCACAAGGGGTCTTATCAGTCATATTGTCATAATGTCCTCGGCGGCTCGGCTTAACCGACTCTTAGGCATTCGTCATTTGTCTCTGCTGGTTGTTTACGATTAAACACAATAAACATAGCATAGAAAGTAGTATTATTTTAGGACATTTTTTGCTTAAAAAGCAATAAAAACCATTGTAAAATATTAGGACAATATGACATGATAAGAGACCTTGTGAATTGACCAATAAATTAAATTTAAAAAAAAAAATTAATACGATTTTTACTCTTGATATATTTAGGGCCATTATTACAACTTGCCTTTAAGTTCGCAATAGTAAAAGGTAACTTTAAGTAATAGAAAAAGGTTGCTTAAAGTTAACTTTTACTATTGGGAACTTAAAGGCAAGTTGTAATAATGGCCCTTAAAATCACAGTGATTATAGAAAATCAAATTTATACAATATACAATTGCTTAATTCACAAAACCCCTTGTATCCTTGTATCGAGTGTATTATTGTATTTAAATACAATAGTGTAAGCTTGTTATTGCAAATTTTGATACAAAAATAAAATACACTTATACACTTTTATTTGATATGTTTTTAAAAAGTTGTACTGGTTTTCAGCTAGAAATGTAATGTGAATGCCAATTATTGAGAAGATGAATAAAAATAAATACAATTTTTCTTATATCGGCATTAAATTTATAATTTTCGCAAAAAAAAAAATTCATTAATTTACTTTTTTCACCAATATTTTACATTTTATTGCTAGATTTATTTATTTGATTTTTGACAAACAAATAATAAAAATAACTACACTGAATTAAAAGAACTGGCCATCTTATTCCTCCTTTCATCATCCTTAGCAATAATACAGGTGATCACTTTAAAAATCATTTCTCCATCCGAGGCTGCTTTCTTGTTATTGTCCACACAATCTTGTACCAAACGTTTTCTACCGTTTAATTTGCTTCTTGATCCATAATAACTATAGGTCAAACGATCTACATTTATGCCCGTGTCCTCACTGTAAACATTAGTACCTTTAGCCATGCACAGAAAAACTTCGCGTATTTTCGGATTATCAATCGGTCCATTTCTCATCTCTTGCTGCATGCTGTATGGTAATTGAGCTTCTTCAATACATTTGTCTTTTATCACACCAACATTGTCAGGATGCCAAATTGGTGTATTTGCAAAAGCAGTCTGTCAAAAATAAAAAAGTTAAGATTAAGTAATTAAATAATTAAATTTAACTTACTGTGAATGTCCAGCAAAAGATTAGACAAATTATTTTCTTCATTGTAAGTAACAAGTCTGATTTAATGTTTTTTTGTGTACTGATCACTTGTTAAGCCCCGTTTAACAATTTATAGTGGCAAAAATGTTTTAGATTTATTATAAACAAGTAAGAGAGATATATTCGGCTGGGCCGAATCTTATATACCCTTCACCAAACTATACTTCAAAATAAAAATTTTAAATATTTTTAGGTAAACAAAACTTTTATTCCAGTTGTTTTTTTCATTTTTTGGAAAAAACATTTTTTCGAATTTTTTTTTTTAATTTTTTATGTAAAAGTTTTTTTATTTTTTTAAAATTTAAAAAATTTTTTTTTATATTTAAAATTTTTTAATATTTAGCGAAAAAAACTTTTGGTGAAAAAAAAAATCTGGTTAAAATTTTCTTCCCGGTTTTGACCCATTGTAGGTCCAACTTACTATGGTCTTATATACGTCGTTGCAAAGGTCTTTGAAATATCTATCATTAGATATTCATATTGTCTATATTAATGACTTAGTAATCCAGATATAGGTAAAAAAATAGGTAAAAAATCGAGGTTGGCCTGGTTTTTTCCTTATATCTCAGCCATTTGTGGACCGATTTTGCTGATTTTAAATAGCAAACTTCTCGAAAGCATGTCTGACAGAATTAATGAAGATTTGGATCCCGAAGATGTCTGGGGTCTTCAGAAAACTGATTTCAACAGACAGACAGACAGACAGACAGACAGACAGACAGACAGACAGACAGACAGACAGACAGACAGACAGACAGACAGACAGACAGACAGACAGACAGACAGACAGACAGACAGACAGACAGACAGACAGACAGACAGACAGACAGACAGACAGACAGACAGACAGACAGACAGACAGACAGACAGACAGACAGACAGAATATATATACTTTATAGGGTCGGAAAATTATATTGTCGCAATTACAAACGGAATGACAAATTTATATATACCCTTCTCACGAAGGTGAAGGGTATAAAACTAAAAATAAAAGAAATGTATAGAGGAGAAAACTAAAGCGATTAATTACTGATAAGAAATTTCAGGCATTATGAAAATACAATTAAAATAAATAATCAATTTAGAATGGAAAATCCAATGTGTACAAATGAAATGTTTGTTTGTTTATTTCCTTAACAAGCCCAAAAAAGTTTATTATTTTCAAAATTATTTTTGTTTCATGTTTTTCTTTATTGAATTCTTCTTTTTTAAAAGTTCACAATAATTATTAATTGGCCAATTCACAACCGGTCTTGTATAGTTGTAAAATTTTTTAATAGCTTTTTTTTCAATAATTAAGCTTGAAAACAAGTAAGAAATTAAGGTCGATCAAGCCCTATCATATGATACCCTACACTGAGTAAATGAGCAAAAACATTATTCTATTAAAATTTTAATCGTTAGTTTTCGTGAAATATTTTATGAAGTGTACCTTATATGGGAGCTATGACTAATTATGAACCGATCGCCATGAAATTAGATCGTGCGATTTAAAGAGTAAGCCAAAATCTATATATATAAAATAGTAACGTTACTGACTGACTGAATGACTGACTGATTCATCATCGCACAGCCCAAACGACTGCAGCTAGAATCATGAAATTTTAACTGTGGCTTCCTCCCTCCCCAAAACAATCCGATAAGAAGGGATAAAACGGGTAAATTCGGTAACCTTATATATTCAAAACTATTAAAAATACAAAAAAAATTTAAAATTGCATGTTACTCCATTTAAAAAATAAACTGGCAGGTGTTTCGTTTTTTTTCGAAATTCGAAACTTTTAGGGGAGAAAACGGGTAAAAACTCTATTTAGGTACTTTTTGGAAATTCAAACCATTAAGGGAAAAAATTGTGTTTATTTTTGGTACTTTTTCATAAAATATGTTTTTTTATAATTTGACATAGAGATACGAATATTTTATTATGATCGATACAAATTTATTTGAATATAATTTTACCACCGTAATGGGGATAAAAAAGGTAACAAAAAGGGGAGAAAATCGGGAAAATACATTTTATTTGAAATAATTAAGCCAATTTTGATATTTTTTTTAACATTGGATTGATACAAAAATTAACTAACAGGTTGTTTTTTGGAACTCGAGTGGCAAGGTTTATATTTGGCCAAATCCAGGTAAACAGTTTGGTACTTTTATTAAAACATATTTTTTCTTGACATAAGACAAGCCTCAAACGATTAAAATGTTTGAGGCATGTCTTTAGCAAAATGAAATATTTTTAAATTTCAAACTTGAGGGGTGTTCAAGGAGGAAAAGGGAAATTGGTACTTTTCTCCTAATGGTACTTTTTTAATATTTTACATTATTTCACTTATCGACATTAAAGTTAGCTGATATGTATCTGAGTGAAGTTAGTGTTAGGAATAGGGGATAATATTTAGATACCGAAATGTGAGAACTGAATTATAGGTACTTTTTTATTGTTCTAATGGTACTTTTTGAATTTTCTATAACAATGGACTTAGTAACATGAAATTAAGCATACATGGTCCTAAGTCAGTGAGAATTCTAGGGGAGACTTTTTGGTACTTTTTCCTTATTCGATTGGTACTTTTTGTAATTTCTTCACCAATGAACCTAGAAACATGAAATAAATGTTATATGGGCCCGAGTGAGTGGGAATACACAAATGGGGGACTTATGGTACTTTTTCTTTATTCTAATGGTACTTTTTGAATTTTCTATAATAATGGACGTAGAAACACGAAATAAAGCATATATGGTCATAAGTGAGAGAGAATTGAAGGTGGGGACAATATGGTACTTTTTCTTTATTCAAAAGGTAATTTTCAAATGTTTTAGAAGCTTGAAATTAAGCAGATCTGGTCCTAAGTGACTTTGAATTCTAGGGGTGACTTTTTGGTACTTTTTCTTTATTCGAATGGTACCTTTTGAAATTTCAATAACAATGGACTTAGGAGCGTGAAATTAAGCATATATGGTCCTAGGTAAGTGAGAATTCTAGGGGGTGACTTTTTGGTACTTTTTCTTTATTCGAATGGTACTTTTTGTAATGAATTAATAAACATGAAACTAGAGACATGTTATCCTGAATTAGTATTAATTTACAAACGGAGACTTAATAGTACTATTTATTTCATCCAATTGGGGTGGCGAAGCGCACCGGGTCAGCTAGTAAACTTATATTTGTATTAAAAATTCAAAATACGTAAATTTATTCAAATATTGTACAAATTCATTAAACATTAAAATATTGGCATATTACTCGGTATTTATAAATTAATCCATCCAATTTCCGGAAATCCATCCATTAAAGATTTTACAGTTGCTTCCGTTAACTTTTTGGACAAGATTGTCCACTTACGATTAAAATCGGACATGTCCTGGGATACCTTTCCTGTGATCTTTAGTTCTTTGTTGTTGTTAGTTAAGTTGTTGTGCCAAGGATAAGTTTTAGCTGGAATAATATGTATAAGTTTTTTCTGACTCACTCTTTATGTCTATATGATGCTTATTTCTGTTAAATTTTATGTAGATACCAACAATTTTAAGAGATTTATGTTCGTTAAATTGATTCTAGGAAGAGGTCCTTATATGAGAGATATTACTAGTTCTGTAGCGATCATCATAGAATTAGATAACATGACTTCCGTGTATACACAGTCTTACAAAAGTTTACATACCGCTAAAAAAATTCTTTAATTACTTTTTTTATGCTATTTCGGATTTATTGAGATAAAATAAACACAAAACTAATTTATTTTCATTAAATTATACTAAAAAACATAAAATAATTCATTTTTTGGCATAAAGCTAATTTACATAAGTTTACATAAGGGATAAAAAAAAAACTGAAAAAAAATTAAATAAATATTTTGTGTGGCCTTCTTTGGCTTTAATTACAGCAGATAATCTATTTGGCATGGACAAAGCCAATTTTGTTGGTATTTCTGGAGTAATTTTGGTCCATACTTCCATCAACTCTTCTTTGAGTGCTGGAACTGATGTTACTTGTTGATTTTTTAGACCTCGTTTGAAAATATCCCATAAATGTTCAATAACATTAAGATCGGGGGACTGTGGGGGATGTTCCAATTTGTTTTTAACGTTATATAGAAGCCATTTCTTAACTAACTTTGATGAATGCTTCGGCTCGTTGTCCCGGAGAAATATTGCGTTGTCCACCAGATCTAGAAGTTGGTCGCTGGGAAGGTAGCTATCCTTTAAAATATCTATATACATGGACTTATCCATAGTACCATCGATGAACCTGAGCTTACCGACACCATTTGCCGCCATACAACCCTAGACCATGACTGAGCCGCCTCCATGTTTTACGGTGCGATTAACATTTTGTGGTAATAACTCTGCGTTAGTCTTTCGTCAAACTTTTGTTCGTCCATCACCTCCAAAAACCATAAATTTACATTCATCTCTGAATATTACCCACTCCCAAAATGTAGGGTGCTCATGTAAATGAGAATTTTCGTACTTTTGGGCATATTCTAAGCGCTTCTGGATATTCACAGATCTAAGTAATGGTTTTTTTCTGGCAACTCTGCTATTGTACCCATTTCTCTTGATACATCGGCAAACAGTCTGATCAGAAACGTTAATTTCTAGATTTGTTCTCATTTTCCGGTTTAGTTCGACGACACTTAGGTTAAGATTTTCTTGAATGGAACGTATAATAGACCGTTCTGTTCGTTTGTCGAGAATGCGGGGAAGCCCACTACGAGCTTTGCTTTCATAATTTCCATTTTCTTTGAAATATTTTATTATTGTTTGGACTGTGCTTTTACTTAGATTTAATAAAATTCCAATTTCATTAATTACGGTTTTCGAATTGGCTCAGACATTTCTTTGTCTTTGCCCATTTTCTTCCACTAAAAATACTTTTTGATTTTATTTTGCCAGTGTGATCACTTTTAGTGAAAGTAAACTTTCTTCCACTGATTTTACACAAAGCATCATAAAAATTGTAGCGGAAATTTTAACGGTACAACATTTTTTTTGCAGAGTATGTCAACTTATGTAACATTAAAAGGATACCAATTACTCGTACAATAAAGCTATTGTTTTTTTTTTTAAATACCAACAAAATATGATGGAAATATATTTTTAAGTGCATTAAACAAAAATGTAGTTACAACTTTTAATAAAATTATATATTTTCCAAAAAAAAAATAGCAAAAAGTTCAAACGTATCTAAACTTTTGTAAGACTGTGTATAAAACTTGGGCAAATAATAACACTGCGGAACAGACATTTTGGTGCCCGAGATTTGAACTACGTTTTGTACAAGTTGATGAACCCTCAACTATGTCATACTTGTTTTTTCCAGTCAGCTCGCGTTTTCGAAATATCGCGGTTTTTATATTTTCATTGAATACCCTATTTTTTTGGTTCCGAATTAGCATGTAGTATGAAATGAATTTGACTCTGATTGTTTTTTGCTATTATCAAATTATTTATTGAAACCGAATATATATTTTCTATTTATTTTTTTAGTTTTTGTATACATATATGTATTTACAGAATATATATTGTTTCACTATAAGAGAAAAAACTGTTTCGTACGGTATGTCACGTACGATATTAAATTTTATTTATTATAAAATCATCCAAAGATTATTTTATTATGTACCTTAAAATTACTTCCGTTACGTACGACAATGCTTCGAAAGAACTTATTATTTTATTAAAATATAGTACCCTCTGAATGGAACCTAAAGGCCAAATTATTTGTCAGCTACTCTTATTTTTGCAAAATCTATTCCACTCTATAGGCGTACAAATGTCACGTACAATGACATGGAATTGCCCATATGGGAGATATTACAAGTTCTGTAGCGATCATTATAGAATTAGGTGACATGTTGTTATGTGAACTTTTTAAAGAGTTTTTCAATAATGAAAAACATGAAACAAACATAACTTTTTAAAAAATAAACATTTTTGTGCTTGTTAAGAAAATAAACAAAGAAAAATTTTATTTTTACACGTTGGATTTTTCATTTTACTTAAATGAATTATTTATTTTCATAATGCCTGAAATTTCTTATCAGTAATTAATCATTATAGTTTTTCCACTTAGTCACTTTGTTTTTTAAATTTTTGTTTATAATAAATCTAATGCTTTTCTGCCTCTATAAATTGTTAAACGGGACTTAACAAGTCATCAGTACACAGAAAAACATTAAATCAAACTTGTTATTTACAATGAAGAAAATAATTTTTCTAATTCTTTGCTGGACATTCACAGTAAGTTAAATTAAATTATTTTATTACTTATTTCCTTAATCTTAACTTCTTTACTTTTAACAGGCTGCTTTTGCAGAAACACCAAGTTGGTATCCCGAAAATATCCCTGAAATAAGAGATAAATGTGTTGAAGAAAATCATTTACCATACAGCATCCAGCAAGATATGAAAAATGGACCGATTGATAATCCCATAGTACACGAAGTTTTACTGTGCATAGCTAAAGGTACTAATGTCTACAGTGAGGACACAGGCATAAATGTAGATCGTTTGACCTATAGTTTTTATGGAGCTAGAAGCAAATTAAGCGGTAGAAAGCGTTGGGTACAAGATTGTGTTGACAATAACAAGAAAGCAGCTGGAGATGGAGAAATGATTTTTAAAGTGATCACCTGTATTATTGCTATGGAAAATGAAAATATGAAAAAAGAGAACTAATTAAGTGAAGTTATTTTTATTATATTGTATTATAGGAGTATGTGAATGAAATAATATGATTATTTAATAATTTTTGTTTTAACATACATATCGCTCATTTGCTGCAACAACGTCATAATTCAAAAAAAGTCGTTTCTAGAAAAACGGCTTTGAATGTTTTATGGCATTTTACTATTTCTTAAATAAATGTTCAACAATTCATGAGATTCCAGAAAAAAAAAAAACCTGATTGAAATAGTAGATGTTAATTCCTTCTAATGGGTATTCAACCCAAATTTTTTCTTGTCAAATATACGAGAAAACATGATGTTTGATTTTGATGTTTGCAACAAAAAAACACTCTCACGCAAAAAATGATTGACTTTTTTGAAAACTGATAAAACTATATGAAAGAATATAAAACGGCGCATATTTTGTGTTACTCAGTTCAAAAAACACGGATTTTGAGTTATGACGTTGTTGCAGCAAATGAACGATATGTACATACCTCTAAGGTGTTCTTTACTGTTGTATATTTACATATTTGATTTTCTATAAGCCAAAATAACTACTTATTATTAAAAACCAATAAAAGTTGTTTTTTACGCAAAAAATATAAATTGCACAATAATTACACTTTTTGTCAGAACTTGAAAAGCGATCTAATGGGGGTCATAGGCCTAGGTGAGGATATACTAAAACCGTTTTCAAAAAAACTGTTTTAGGGTAGGTCGTTGTATTTTAATACCACTAACTCACACATTTTTAGACCATTTTCATGTAAGTTTTTATAAAAAGTTTCGCATTATTTTTTTTTGTTCAAAATTTTCAAATTCAACAATAGTTACTTTAATTTATTTCTATGAAAACCTATTTTTTTATGCAAAGTTTTAAAGACAATTTTATATAGACAAAAAGGAGACATTACTTGTTAAATCGGTTAATATTTGCAAAAGTTATTAAAACTTATATATTAAAAATTGTACAAATATATTTTCATGCTTTCGAGAAGTTTCCTATTTAAAATCAGCAATACCGACCATAAATAACGGAGATATGAGCAAAAAACCGAGACAACCTCTAACAATTTCATCAAAAAAAGACAATTTATTGCATGCTTTGACAAAAAAGCAACAAAACATAACAATGTTTGGATGTGTGTTGGTTTCATTGCTTTGCGTATAAGATTCAGCATAGCCGAATATAGCACTCTTACTTGTTTTTATTCATATGCGCTGGGAGAGAAAATGCAAAAAAGTTATTAATGAAAAGTTGAAGTACTTGTACAATTTTCATCTGAATTGAAAAATTAAAACCATGTTTTGTTAAGAACTAAATTTAATTTCTGTATAAGCTTTCATATCAAAATAAGCAGTGAAAAGCGACTAAAATCAAAAAAGTTGAAAACGTAGTTTTTTATATATTTTCTACTTACAAATGTATCAAAAAATGCTCGCGTAATCAGCTTTCTTTATAAACCCGTTAAAAAATTAAAGTCGGACAAAAACTGTCTGAGTTACAGGTCGATAAGTTGACAAAAATCACTGAAATCTGTTTTTTTAGAATAACTTTTGAATTTTAGGGTGTTTCTGAAATTTGTAAACACAATTTGTAATGTACTTAGCAAGACCTAAAACCCACGCTAGGTCTTTTTCCAAGTTTTTTTCACCATAGCACCGTGTTATTAAGTGGGCAATTCACAACCGGTGTTGTATCGTAGTATGTTGTATAATTTTTTAATTGCTTTATTTTTGTTTTGAATAATTTAGTTTGAAAACAAGTAAGAAATTAAGATCGATCAAACCCGACCATATGATACCCTACACTGAGTGAATGAGCAAAAACATTTTGCTTGTAAAATATTGTTACGTTTTTACCTATTAAAAACGTGGGTTTATTTCCTTTAAATAAACCAGATACTTTTGATTGCAAATAAAAGTAGTTTTAGTAGTTTAAAATTGTAACAACTCTTTATTTATTTAGAATGTACAACAACAACAGAATTAAATAGTCACTCAATGTCTTTATACACGTATATCAATTCGCAGAAATGCACACAAACTTTATTACGTACAACCTTATATGCACAAGACAGTTGACGTTAACTCTAATAGCGCAAATGATAAACTCTACTCACGACTGCCAGCTCTGCCACTTTTTATACACGCGCCATTTATCGGGAATCTTCTACAATGCTCTTAACGGACATACTAGTACATTCAATTTCTAGATCTTTTCGATGTCAACATTTAGTGTTCCCATACTTAGAAACAATGCTAGTCTCCACTAATGGAAGTGTTCATAAACATGATGAATGTTTGCAGGCAGTAGTTACAGACCGTTAAATTCAAGTCGTCATTGCACATTCGTAACGATATCAATAATTTATTTTCGTGAATGATTTTCTGGGAGTTTATGACTTATTATGGACTGATCGCCATGAATTTTTTTTTTTTAAATTAATTTTTTCTCTGATTTGTACTAATTTCAATATCAATCTTACTACCTCTAATTACCCGAAGAGTTGGAAAAATACGAGAGTTGTGCCATAGCCTAAGGTAAAAAATCCATCGGAATTATCTCACTTTTGTCCCATTGGTGTCGTGAATATTTTCTCTAAGATTTTTGAGACAACCAAATGACAGAGTATGTAGAAGAAGGGGGATTTATATCTGTGGGCCAATCTGGCTTTAGAAAGGGTTATAATGCTACGGGTCTTTTATTGAATATTACTGAGGAGGTTCGTATTGCTGTGGATCGAAAAAAACTAGCTTCCATACTTAGCCTTGACTTTAGTAGAGCGTTTGAATCTATTTCTAACGAGGTTTTACTTAATAAATTATTTTCCATATATGGGTTTTCGACCTCAGCATGTCGCTTGATTGATACATTTATTAGAGGCAGATCACAGTATGTTCAATTTAAGGATGCAATTTCATCCTCCCAAAATTTATTTCGGGGTGTCCCACAGGGATCTATATTAGGTCCACTTTTATTTTTGTTGTATATCTACGATATTTTAAATAATTTATAGGCCTTGAGAGGTTTCCTGTATGCAGATGATTTACAATTAGTGGCAGTTTCTAATTCTGCTTATGAGCTGAATCGAATGATTAGTAGTTGTATGCAGACTATTAACTCCTGGTGTGATGAGAATTTTAAGTCTTTCTAAATCTAAAGCGAGGTTTTTTTAGCGTTGACGGTATGATGAAATCTGCAATTTCAGTAAATGGCGCACATATTAACATAGTTTCAAGTATTTCCGTTTTAGAAATTCATGTTGATTAAGGCCTTATGTTTTTCCAACATATTAATTTCGTAATTTCGTATGTATGTAAAGTATGAGGAATGAAATTGTAACCAAAATTTGACGCTGGCCAAAGAAAAATTACATGAGTTATTAGTGTTTTAGGACTTATTTTGAATTACGTTATGTTTTGCCTTAATACTTTAAAACCCCATTTGAAAATCTGGCTTTTAGTTATTTCAAAATGTTAACAAAAAAAGAACTACCTTGAAAAAACATTTATAATTTTTTCTATATTTTATCTATTTTCATCGGGAACAATTTGGTATATTTTACATCAAGTGGCAGAGAAAGGCAGAGAAAGGCAGAGAAGTGGACTTTTTTGGAGATAAATAAACTTATTATTGATAAGATGGGCAAGTTGAACATAATATCTTTTCTAAAAAAATATATATGGATCTTAATCAATCAGATGTAAATTGAAAATTTTGATTTTATTGGAATTTGATTTGACCATCACTTCTAATTAATATATTATGAAATGTGTACACAAAATTAATAATTTCATAAAAAGAAACATCAGAGATAATTTTTTTTAAAACGAAAGTTCTTCTTAACTGTTTCACCAACTGTCACGCCCAGATGATTTTGGTGTTTTCCAACACCCTTCAAATTCCATACTTTCTAAAGAGAAAAAAAATATCCGAATTTTTTTATATTAAAAATAATTTGAGAGTTTTTGGACCTTTTTAAATAGAAGAGTTTTTGTAGATTATTTAAAAAAAATGGAGAAAAATAAGACCACGAAACTCAAATAGGAGCAGGTTACTTACAGTTTACTATAAAACAATTGGTCTCATAATCTGATAATATTAATAATCAATTTTGTTAAATAGCTTATTATACCCTTCACATTCGTGAGAAGGGTGTATATAAATTTGTCATTCCGTTTGTAAATTTCACAATATAATTTTCCGACCCTATAAAGTATATATATTCTGAATCCTTATAGATAGCGGAGTCGATTTAGCCATGTCCGTCTGTCTGTCTGTTGAAATCAATTTTCTGAAGACCCCAGATATCTTCGGGATCCAAATCCTCAATAATTCTGTCAGACATGCTTTCGAGAAGTTTCCTATTTAAAATCAGCAAAATCCGTCCATAGATAACGGAGATATGAGCAAAAATCCGAGACAACCTCTATTTTTTGGCCTATTTTTTATCTATATCTCGATTACTAAGTCATAAATATAGACAATATGGATATCTAATGATAGATATTTCAAAATCCATTGCAATGATATATATAAGGCTATACAAAGTTGGACCTACAATGGGTCAAAATCGGGAAAATATTTTTTAACCCGAATTTTTTTTCACAAAAAACATTCTTTTGTCATGAATTTTTTTCACTAATAAATTAAAAAAAATGTTTAAAAAAAATTGGAAAAAACTTTTAAAAAACAATTTTGAAAAAAAAAATTAAAAAATTATTATTTGGTGAAGGGTATTTAAGATTCGGCACAGCCGAATATAGCTCTCTTACTTGTTTTTTCCTAAATTTTTTGCTCCATATATTAATATTAGTTTAGTATTTAATATTTTAAATTTCTCATAAAAACTTTTGTGTTAAAATTCTGTTTTAAATATGTAATGTTTTAATCAAAAACAATTAATAAATCAAATGAAAATGAAATTAGGTCGTGTGAATTAAAGAGTGAGCCTAAATAAACTGATACTTGCATTATGTTAAATAAAACTTAAATCGTTTAATACAAAATATTCGCATATTACTCGGTATTTATAAATGTATCCATCCAATTTCAGGAAATCCTTCCCTTAAAGACTTTATAGTTGCTTTCGTTAAGTTTTTGGACAAAATTGTCCACTTACAATTAAAATCGGACATGTCCTGGTAAACCTTTCCTGTGATATTTAATTATTTTTTTACAAGAGCCAAATACGTTTCTACAGGATTAAGTAGTTGTTGCGCCAAGGATAAGTTTTAGCTGGAATAGTATGTATAAGTTTTTTTTGACTCACTTTTCATGTCTATATGAAGCTTATTTCTGTTAAATTTTATGTAGACACCAACATTTTTAAGAGATTTATGTTCGTTAAATTGATTCTAGGAAGCGGGCCTTCTATGGGAGATATTACTAGTTCTGTAGCAATCATTATAGAATTAGGCGAAATGACTTCCGTATATATAAAACTTGGGCAATTTATAATTATTGTGAACTCCGCAACAAAAATAATTTTTTTAAAAATAAACTTTTTTGAGCTTGTTAAGAAAATAAACAAACAAATATTTTATTAACTTCTTATCAGTAATTAATCATTATAGTTTTTCCGTTTAGTCATTTTGTTTACCAAATCATCTGAGTTTTTCCCTCGATACATTTCTTTTATTTTTTTTGTTTACAATAAATCTAATGCTTTTCTGCCACTATAAATTGTTAAGCGGGACCCAACAAGTGATCAGTACACAGAAATACATTAAATCAGACTTGTTACTTACAATGAAGAAAATTATTTTTCTAATTCTTTGCTGGACATTCACAGTAAGTTAAATTAAATTATTTTATTACTTATTTCCTTAATCTTAACATCTTTACTTTTACCAGGCTGCTCTTGCAAAAACACCAAGTTGGTATCCCGAAAATATCCATGAGATAAGAGATAAATGTGAGAAAGAAACTCAATTACCAAACAGCCTCCAGCAGGAAATGAAAAGGAAAAATGGACCGATTGATAATCCCATAGTACACGAATTTGTGCTGTGTATGGCTAAAGGTACTAATGTTTACAGTGAGGACACAGGCCTAAATGTAGATCGTTTGGCCTATAGTTTTTATGGATCAAGAAGCAAATTAAGTGATAGAAAGCGTTGGGTACAAGATTGTGTTGACAATAACAAGGAAGCAGCCTCTAATGGAGAAATGGTTTTTAAAGTGATCACCTGTATTATTGATAAGGAACATGAAAAGGATGACCAGTTCTAGTAATTAAGTGAAGCTGTTCTTATTATATTATAAGAGCATGTGAATGAAATAATAATTATTTATGTGCTGTTTTTAGAATACAAGCGAGTATTTTGAGAGAAAATTTTACTTGTATTTTATTTTTGAAAAAAAAAAAAAAAAATTAATTAGAAAAAAAAACAATACTTCTACTAAAAAGTTTAATAAAAATATATAAAAATACAAATTTTATAAAGTTTTTAATCTGTCTTTTCAATCGTTAATTTCACAGGGAATTTCGACAAAAAGTTTAAATAAATATGTAAGAGCTGCATATCGCACTCGTTCAACAATAGTGTATTAACTCAAAATCTTTAAAGTGTTCAGAAAAGACAAAAAACTGTTTTCTTAATGCTTAAGAAAGTTTTCTTTAATGAAAATTCCGCAATATTAAGAAAATCCATAATATATCCATTTTATTTGATCATTGTCTGCAGATAGTGTTATGTATGTTTTTTGCCAAAAAGATAAAATAAACAAATTACGAGTTAATACAGTATTGAACGACTACGATATGTAAAAATGTTGTAGGTGTCATTCATTTATATAGAAATTATCAACAAGATTTGTACAACTATTGTAAATTCGGACGACTTAAAACTCATACGACTTTACAACGCACAGTGGGCAGAATCAAAATGTTTTGGAAATAAATCTGGCATTTTTAAACGGCTGGTCCGATCGGGATAAAATTTGACATGGGTATAGCCAAGGTGTATTCGAGTTTAAGTTATTAAAATGGACCCTACTTATGCTTTAGGGGCGGCGCTATGGGGGATCAAATTAGGGTACCTTCGACATGTACAATTTTTAAACTCGTGCCATCCGATTTCAAAGATTTTAAATTTTTGGAAAGCGCTTGGCTAGGTCTTGAGAAAGCATGCTTGCGTGTGCTATTTATCTCTTATAATTTCCGAGTTGTAGGCATTTCAAAATTGAACTTTTAAAATTTTGCCATACTTTGGTCCGCTTTTTTAAAAATATAGGGCTTAGTTTTAGACCAAATGGACTCGAATTTCTTTTGTTAGTTAGACATCTAAATTACCAATAACATACAAAAGGTTTCAGGGCAATATCAATTATGGATCCAAAAATAAACGATTTTCAATTGAAAAATTCAAAAAATAGTAAATTTTTGCAGTTTTTTGGTCGAAAAGGTGACTTAACTCTTTTTTTATTAAAAAGAAACTTTATTTAAGAACATATAACAATTTTATATGTTTCCGTAAGGTATCTTTACGAAAAATATTTTGATATAAAATACATGTCTTCTTTTTCGAATATGTCGGCCCTACGCCCTTCGGAATTTGACCTATTTTTTTATCAAAATTTCAACTTTGGGCCACATGTTCTAAAATCCCAAAGCTGGGATCAGAAAACGGAAAGCAGCTTTAGAAACCTCGATGTGATCCCTATTTATTTCCAAAGTATTTTCCCAGCCCCAAATGAAATGTGGACTCTATGGGCAAAATTGTAAAAAATACAATTTTTGGGATTTTCGCTCCTATTTTTGGGAATTGTGGGATGCCCTTTGACCTTTTGACAAGTTTTTTTATACTTTATTATTTAGAATGACAAGTTTAAAAAACGTTGAAAATTTCATTGAGTTTTGTTAATAAATAAAGATTTTATTGCATATTACATATTTACTGAGTTTCTAAAACTAAAATTTATATAAAAATTTTGATAGGATTGCAAATATTAGGAACAATTTGATACACATTTTTCCGAACTATTTTTCTTTTGTTTAGATAAGTTAATTTTTGGTCTTATCAAAAAAAATTCAACTCAATATCTCAATTAGATTCAAAAATATGCCACTTTAAAATACCGTGCTTCAAAAATATTTCACAGTTTAATAACTAAAACTCAAATATTCGAAATGCTAAAAGGCCTACTGCCTTTTAGTACACATAAAATACTAGAGTCTTACCTATCGGATCGCTTGTTTAGGATAAAATACGATTCTGTGACAAGCGATTATGTGATCAATGCTGGTGTGCCCCAGGGAAGTGTTCTAGGACCAACTCTGTACCTATTATACACCTCTGATTTGCCCGAGTCCGAAGAATTAACCATTTCCACCTTTGCAGACGACACTGCAATTCTTAGTTCTCATGTGGACTTAAATGTAGCATCTAGAAACCTTGATAATTATCTCAGGCACGTAGAGACGTAGTTAAGAAATTGGAGAATACAAGTAAATGAAATCAAAAGCAAGCACATAACGTTTTCACTTAGGAGAGGAAGTTGTCCACCAGTGACCCTAAACGGTGTGAACATCCCTCAGTCTGATCACGTTACATACCTTGGCATTCATTTAGATAGACGTCTTACTTGACGTCGGCACATAGAAGCCAAGCGGCTCCACATGAAACTAAAAGCTTCTAACTTACACTGGCTAATCCACCATCAATCGAAATTAAGCCTTAACTGCAAAGTCACCCTATATAAGACAGTCTTAAAACCAATCTGGACATACGGAATCCAACTATGGGGAACAGCAAGCAATACCAGTATAGATCTCATACAGAGGGCACAATCCAAAATTCTTAGAACCATGACGGGAGTTCCATGGTACATAAGAAATGAGAACATCCACAGAGACTTAGATGTGCCATTAATCAAGGACGAATTTAGAAAAACTCGCGAAGCTTATTTGTTAAAATTACATCACCATCCGAACCCGCTCGCAAGACTACTTACAGTAACTCAAGACAGATCAAGGCTGCGTAGAGCTGATTTACCACTTATCTAATATACACAATATGATTATCCACTGAGAGAACAATAATTGTTTAGTTATAAGATTTAATTACATATTGTAAGGCCTAGATTTAAAGGCAGGAACAATATTATAATAAACGTCTAAAAAAATAAAATTTTTGATTCTGCCCGCATGTGCAACATCAGTTGTGAATTGAGGAAATATAAATATTAGTTGGCCAATAATGTTTAGTCGGACTAACATCATTAAAAAGGATTAATATTGAAACTTTAAATTTGTG
Organism: Calliphora vomitoria; assembly: GCA_942486065.2. Classification (NCBI taxonomy): domain Eukaryota; kingdom Metazoa; phylum Arthropoda; class Insecta; order Diptera; family Calliphoridae; genus Calliphora; species Calliphora vomitoria. Next base: position 4,500,311 of record OW818029.2, on the reverse strand, counting down.
GTCCTTTTCGGTTCTCCCGAGGTTAAATTGTTCTCCGTCATCGAAAAATAGTTTCCTAATATTATTTACCCATTGATTGTAAAATTGTTTAACAAAATTTCAAAAAAAGTTAAATCTTAACCCTCTAATGCTTAAGCATGCCTCAAGGCACTCATCGTAAAACTGCCAAAAAATGCAAATATAATTGATTTTTCATTCCAAAAACTCTTGTAATAGTTTCTAAAAAACGTACTTAAATATTTTAATAAGCCTAGCACGTCTTAAATGCTCTCTTCTTTCTTATTTACTGCACTTTTTACAAACTAAGTGCATTGATTAAAGTGTTTCAAAGTTTCCCGATTGCAATCATATTGTTTTTCTTAAAAAGCATTCTTATATTTTATATATTGGAGTAAAGATTTATGTAAAAAAAGGTAAGCTACTCTTTAGAGACGTGTTTTATTGGTGAGTGTCTTTAGGCACTCTTGGGCATTGCAGAATAGTTTTGCTGCCTCAGTGTTTCCCTCATATAGCAAAATGTTGTTTGGTTTTCCTTGCTTTGATTTGCAATTTTTTTTACATAAAATTTTAATAAATGGCTGGTTGAGTGAACAGATGTTTCAAATTATCTGATTTGAGTGATGTACAATTAGAAAAGTTGTTTTCGATAAAAATTTACAATCAATCTCTAAAGTCCCAAGGGAGCCTTAAGGCACTCATTTAGTTTTTCCCACCTGTCAGGTAAACCAATGATTGTACAAACTTTTAAAAGTTGTTTTTGAAATCAGATGGCCACATTTACCATGAAAAAAATTATTATCAACGTTTTTTAGCAATTTGTTTAGAAATTGGTATTAGAGGCTTAATATAAAACCTGTCTAGGATAGGTGAAAAAAGTTATGTTTTAATAATAAAATATAAATATCTAGTGGTCCACTTTGTGACTACGCCCCCTTATTATTCTTAAGGTCCAAATTCAAAACATAAACTCGGCTATACCTCTTACATACTTATTTATTTCAACTTTTTTTTTCGAAATTCCCTTTGAAATTGACAATTAAAAAGACAGATTAAAAACTTTATAAAAATTGTATTTTTATGGTTTTTATTAAACTTTTATGTATAAGTATTGTTTTGTTTTAAATTAAAATATAAATTACACTTAATTTTGAGTAGTATCCATTTTTTTCATTTTCTCATCATCTGTTTCCACAATACATTTGATCACTTTAAAAATCATTTCTCCAGCTGTGGCTAATTCCTTGTACTTATCAACACAATCCTGCGCCAACGATCTTTTAGAATCCAAATCTCCAGTTGATATATAAAGACTAGAAATCAAACGATCTATATTTAGACCCGTGTCTTCGCTATAAACGTTTATACCCTTAGCCTTGCACAGAAAAACAGCGTGAACTTTTGGATCATTAATCAATTGATTATTTTTTAAATCTTTCTCAATGCCGGGTTCCACTTGATTTTCTTCATAGCACTTTTTTAATATCGCATTGGTATTTTCGGGATACCAGCTGGGTTTTTCAGCATAAGTAGCCTGGCGTATGAAAATATGTTTAAATAAAATCAAAGTTCTTTTTTTTTGTAATTTATTTTAGTTTAATTTACCGTTAAAGCCCAACAAAGAAGAAAAACAATTATTTGATTCATGTTGAGTATCAAATCTGACTTAAAGTTTAATTAGCTCTCTACTGTGTACTGACCACTATCTGGAACAGGTTTAACAATTTATAGAGGAAACAACTATAACGATGAAAAACTGATAAGAAATTAAAGGCGTAATTAACGGTAAACCAAAATGCAAAAAAAAAACAAAAAACAAATTAAATTATTTCAGATTGTGTGAAAGTATGTACTGTTTAATTCAGGCGCGGATCCAAGTCAACTATTTGGGGGAGGGGTATAACATTAAAATTTGTTCTACATTTTTTTCTTCTTCTTTTTTATAAGAAAACTTTTTGGTTTTTGGGGGGGCGAATTCCTATTTCACCCCCTCTGGATCCGCACCTGGTTTCATTCGTAGTTAAATTGTGCTTGCGCCTTTTTTTGCGAAACTTTAATTAATTAGTTATATTATAGATCATTAAACATTAATAGAGTCCGACCGAATATTCGGTTTCGGATTAGCCAACAAATCGGCATAATACCAGTACCGAAACTGGGAAAATAGTATTGTGGAATTTTAAAAGAGAAACTAATTTTGAATATAAGGACTGAGATCGAAAAATTCATAACATACATAAATGTTTATCAAAATGAAACCACTAAACTTACAGTTTTAATTTTTTTTTATTTGATTGAAATTATTATTACAATTCGTCGTCCCGAAGTTATCTTCACGTATATCACAAAATCAAAAAAAAATGAGTTAAGACCATTTTCTGGGGTAAAATTCTTAGATCTATCGATCTGTTCGATCCCCAGGTCTATATCTCTTATAATTTCTGAGATATTGTGGAGCTATTTTGTTGTATATCCATTTTTGTTAAAAAATTAATGTGTTATAATACCGTATGTGTCATTTTTGTAGATATACAATAAAAAGTGTATGAAATTTTGAAAATATAAAAATCTTGTGTTATCTTCACGTATGTGATTAAAATAAATGACAAATTAAAAAAAATTATGCTATTTTTATTATAATAGGCATTTCGATTCGTTCTATGGTCATGAATTAGATGTTGGTGGCATCATCAGAACTTATATGTTCAAAAATTAATCCGGAGCTCGCATGATCAATGATATATATTCGATATATATTCAAATCTAAATTAAGCGATAACTTGATTTCGAAAAATGAACCTGTCAATTGGCCTCCAATATCATGCGATTTAACACGTCTCGATTATTTCCTGTGGTGCCACTTGAAGTCAGTGGTATATGCTGATAAACCAGCAACAATTTACGCATTGGAGGCCAAAATAGTTCATGTTATTCATGTCATACCATCAATTCAATGCCACAATGCTCGAAAAAAGTGGTCCATAATTGGACGTCCATAATGCGCTTCATCAAAAACAGCCATATGCCCGAAATCATTTTCAAATGTTAATGCCATGCATTGATCTTTTGAATAAAAATTTTGTTTGATTAAAATTTACATTTTTGTGTTATTTTTCACAATTTCAATTCTTTCGGGTTTAAAAAAACACACTTTAAAACTAGCCATTTCCTTTCCGAGAGACCACAAAAATAAAGATTGGTAGTTTGTTTAATTGATGTTAATTTAGCATACTGCAAGTATAACCCACATACGTGAAGATAATTTTGGAGAAAAAAATGAGCGCAGTTTTTATCAGTACATTTTTAAATTAACAAATAGTTCGTAAAAAGTGGCTTATACAACAAAATGGCAAATTTAGTTTGGAGCTAAAAATGCTTATAACTTGAAAAATTTCCTCCATGACTTTGGAAATGTTTACACTAATCAATGTAGAATTTCAAGGACTACATCATACAAAAATATCGAACCACTTTTTTCGACTCAATTTTTTTATATAAATCGTAGAAACTTTAAATTCGATTTCCCAAAAAAACATTTTTGGCAGTTACGTGAAGATAACTTCGGGACGACGAATTTACAAAAAAAAAAAAATATTTTTTTTTCTAATCACTAGCGATGAATTTTCGAAACACTTCCATTAAGGTTTTTATAGTGCTTTCTGTCACTTTGTTCGAACAGGTAGTCCATCTCCGTTTAAAAATTTACCACACTTTTGGACACCATTTTTGTGTTCTTCAGATCTCTTTTAACAAGAGTCCAATATCTGTCCACTGGCCTTAGCTCCAGGCAGTTTGGAGGATTGGTCTCTCCTGGTACAAATACCACATTATTGTTCTTTTATCACTCAAAACCTTATTTACCATAGCGACGAATGAAAATCAGGCCAAAAATAAGTGGACACATTAAGAGGTCTTATTAATGGAAGCATCCTCTTTTGTAAACATTCCTTGATATAAATTTCGGTATTTATAGAGCCATTTGTAATAAATGTTTGGCTTCTTTTGCCGCAACTGAATATTGCTTGCCATACCAAGAACTTTTTGGGAAAATTTCCTGCTTTTGGGTCCGAAACTTTTCTACAACATTCCCTCGAGCATTAGCAACATAGAAATATTGACCAGGAAGCTGTGAAAATTTTTCCAGAACATAGGTTTCGTCATCCATTACACGAAGTTTTTTGCGATTTTGATCTTGAAGATTAAGATTTTTTATATGTTCACAATTTGTGTTCTTTATGACAAGGGCTACAACTTTGCCTCAGAGAGTAAATCAAAATTGCGAACTGTTTGCAAGATATGAGCCTGAGAAAATGATAACTTTTTTGCAAAAATTACACCGAGACCCTAAATCTTTGGGGGCCCATAAAGAAAAAGTGCATGACTTTGGGCAATACTGGGAGATACGGTTTTTTTTTTTTTGGTCTTTTATCACGTAGTGGAGTGCGTATATGGTTATTTTTCCATGACTCAAAAAATTACACACAGTGTTATGCAGCAAGAATATTTGTTTATAAAATTTGACTTCAATTTCCCTGCTCTTTAACTTTTCGTACCAAATAGTCTGAGTACTGAGCTAACCGGACTGCTTTCCTACGGGATGTGTTTACAGCTCTTTTGAAAATTAGCTATATTTATGGGCTTTAGAAATATCATGTGGACCATTCCTTCTACCTGAACCAGGTTTTCTATCAACGGACAAGTTCTCCCGATACTGTTTAATAACATTGGAATCAGTTTGACGGCAGATCTTTGTTTGGCCAACTTTTTGTAGGACCAAGTTGGGTTTTGTTTAAAATACTTAATAATTTTAGGGCGCACTTTTTTCTTGTCACTCATTTAAATCAGATTAACAACAAATGAACATAATTGACATTAAACTTAATAACTGACATGCTTTACAAAGGTAACTTGATCAAAAACAAAAATCAAATAATACTTGGGTTAAAAGTTTTAGTGAAAAACGAGTGTTAAGAATTTTTCGATCTCAGTCCTTAATTTATGGATTACAAAAATTTATAATTTAATGTAAAATCTCTAAGCATCCTGAAAAAAACTGTTCTCTTAAATTAACTTTTAAAATCAAGACAGCATCATATTATGATTGGATTTTATGGTTGCTGTCAAATTACATTATAGTATATGATCATACATAATCATTTGATTTATAACAAGAGTGCTATATTCAATATGTCATTTTGGGGGACTTGCAACAGTTATGGTGCTAATTGTACAGAATTTAAAAGAGAGATTCATTTCTTAAAACTTTAAATGATTTATGTTAATATCATTATATATATACATAAAAATTATTTATTGAGAGTAAAATATTTTTCTTATAATGGGGGTTGTATGGGTTATGGATGGATCCTAAAATGTTTATGTCCAATCAATCATGACGATATTTATTGCCCATATTCTATACCAAACAAACCTTTTTTGTATTGACAATTTCAACCAGCTAACTTCTATCGTTTGGGCCCTATCGTGTTTTCAACAGACGGACGGAGAAGTTAAAATCTTATGAAGACACAGAATATATATGGGGCATTTCACGTCAAGTGAACCAACTTTTGAAATCGATGTCTTTCGATCAGGATGAAATTTGCACCAATGTTAGTTCTATTGGATAGTAATTCGGACACAATTTTTCAACAAGATCGGTCAAGAACTCTCTGAGTTATAGGAGGTCAAAATTTGACATTTTGGCCAAACATGTGTTTTTTCTTATCCATATAACTTATTACCTATTGTTCTTAGCAAAATGTGTCCCAAATAGTTTAGATAGCTATTTATACAATCTTTGGAAAAACAAATTTAAAAAAAATAAATAAAATATTTTTGACTTTTTTTTAAAAATCAAAAACATTTTTGACTTTTTTTTCAAAATGGGCCCTTTTTATTTATTTTTTTATTTTTTTTAAGAAAGCTTAGGGTTTTTCCTAAGCGACCTATATGGTCGCTTAGTGTAATGCGAGTGGGATATCTATCAAAAAAAATATTTTGTAACTCAAGATATGAACTTTTTGACTTTTTTTGCAAAATCAAAAACTTTGTTGACTTTTTTTAAAAAAATGGACCCATTTTTTAATTTTTTTTTTTGCTCAGAAGAAAGCTTATGTGTTTTCCTTTTTTGTCGCTTAGTGGGATGCGAGTGGGATATCTATCAAAAAAATGTTTTGTAACTCAAGATATAAAATTTTTTACTTTTTTTTTGCAAAATCAAAAACTTTTTTTACTTTTTTTCCAAAATGGACCCTTTTTTATTTATTTTTTTTTTCTCAAAAGAAAGCTTAGGTCTTTTCCTTTAAAACCTTTTTGGTCGCTTAGTGGGATGCGATTGGGATATCTATCAAAATAAATATTTTGTAACTCAAGACAAAGGTTTTTAAATTTTTAGGATATGCACTATTTAGATTTTTTTCATATTTGTGTGTAAACCTTAAAAATTAAACTTACGCAGAGAAACTGGACACATTAGCCTTTCCGATGGTATATAACATACCTAACTAAAATTTCATAGCCTCGATACTGTAATACCCATAATATGTTATCCTCATGAATAAAAATCACTTTTTATACCCTACACCACCATAGTGGCGAGGGTATATTGGATTTGTGCAGATGTTTGTAACACCCAAAAATATTAGTCTAGCCCACCTTAAAGTATACCGATTGACTCAGAATCGCTTTCTGAGTCGACTAAACGATGTCCGTCCGTCTGGCTGGCTGGTTGTCCATGTAAACCTTGTGCGCAGAGTACAGGTCGCAATTTTAAAGATATTTCGATAAAATTTGGTACATATAATTTGTTCGGCCCAAGGACCAAGCCTATTGAAACTGGCTGAAATCGGTCCATTATTTCACCTAGCCCCCATACAAATGTCCTCCCGAAAGTGGACTTTATCGGTCACAAGTGTTCAATTTATATAGGTATCTACACAAGTTTTTCTCCAAATAAGTTTTATATATACAAAATTCATGCCACCAAATTTTGTTGTGATCGGTTCATAATTAGTCATAGCTCCCATATAAGGTCTGCTTCCGATAATCGCTTTAACGAGCATAAATCTCTTAAAAATGTTGGTATACACATTAAATGAAACACAAATAACTTTCATATAGACATTAATCACACCACCAAATTTCATGGTGATCGGTCCATAATTTGACATAGCTCCCATATAAGGTCCACTTCCAAAAATCAATCACGGATATAAATTATTAAGCTGAAAACTACCTATAGGATTGACTAAAAAGCCGCAAGATACAAAACTCAGACAAATTTTGGGGGTGGCAAATTAATAGCGGTCGGCCTCACATTGCACCCCTCCAGTGGCTATTATCGGTCAGTTGTAGTGGTTTTTATATTTAAGGTTTTAGAAACACTTACACACAAATATGAAAAACATCAATTTAAAATCCTTTGACTTGAGTTACAAAACATTTATTTTGATAGATATCCCAATCCCATCCCACTAAGCGACCAAAAAGGTTTTAAAGGAAAAGACCTAAGCTTTCTTTTGAGAAAAAAAAAAAAAAAATAAATAAAAAAAGGGTCCATTTTGGAAAAAAAGTAAAAAAAGTTTTTGATTTTGCAAAAAAAAAGTAAAAAAATGTATGTCTTGAGTTACAAAACATTTTTTTGATAGATATCCCACTCGCATCCCACTAAGCGACAAAAAAGGTGTTAAAGGAAAACACATAAGCCTTCTTCTGAGCAAAAAAAAAAAAAATTAAAAAATGGGTCCATTTTTTTAAAAAAAGTCAACAAAGTTTTTGATTTTGCAAAAAAAGTCAAAAATTTCATATCTTGAGTTACAAAATATTTTTTTTGATAGATATCCCACTCGCATCCCACTAAGCGACCATATAGGTCGCTTAGGAAAAGACCTAAGCTTTCTTAAAAAAAATAAAAAGGGCCCATTTTGAAAAAAAAGTCAAAAATGTTTTTGATTTTTAAAAAAAAAAGTCAAAAATATTTTATTTATTTTTTTTTAATTTTTTTTTCCAAAGATTGTATAAATAGCTATCTAAACTATTTGGGACACATTTTGCTAAGAACAATAGGTAATAAGTTATATGGATAAGAAAAAACACATGTTTGGCCAAAATGTCAAATTTTGACCTCCTATAACTCAGAGAGTTCTTGACCGATCTTGTTGAAAAATTGTGTCCGAAATACTATCAAATAGAACTAACATTGGTGCAAATTTCATCCCGATCGGAAGACATCGATTTCAAAAGTTGGTTCACTTGACGTGAAACTTGAGAGAAATACGTTGATGTGATACAAACGAAGTGACAAAAGCAATATAACCCTCCTATTTTGATTCTGGGTATAAATATACTATACTTCAATCGATATTTAAACATAGATATATAAGCTACACAGAGAAAACAGATTCGTACTTGCAATCGGATTTGTAGCCAACCGAATGATTCAGCCTTAGTGAACGAATTTTACAATTGTGGCTACAAAATTTTAGAAGGGGTAACAAAAGTTTGGTTGCTTCAATCGAAATTCTTGTTTGTCAACTTACTTTCTGTTGGTTGAACCAGAAAATTCCATGTGTGCAACCTAATTCGGTTGTTACTATACTTCAATCAGAGCTGAGATGTAATTGATTTCCTTAATTAAATTTGTTTACTATTTAGAGAGCTTATCAACCCTCCGTTAGTCGCAACGTATCTGTTTGATACAAGCAAACATTTTTATAACCTTCAGCATGAGTGGCAAGTTTGACATTCCATTGTAATTTCTACATTTTTCATTTGCGACCCCTCAAAGTATATATATTCTGGATCGCTATAGATAGCGAAGTCGATATAGCCATGTCCGTCTGTCCGTCTGTCCGTCTGTATGTTGAAATCAACTTTCCGTAGCCCCCAAATAACTTACAAACATAATTGATTCATCAATATATCGGGAATTCTTCCGGCTCGGTTGCTATTTAAAATCGAGAAAATCGGCCCACTGAATGGCTGAGATATATGGAAAAAACCGGGACAACCTCGATTTTTGGCCTTTGATCTATATCTGGATTACTAAGTCATTAATATATAGACAATATGGATATCTAATGATAGACATTTCAAAGTCCATTGCAACGATGTATGTAAGGCTATTGTAATTTGGACCTACAATGGGTCAAAATCAAGAAAAATATTTTTTAACCAGATTTTTTTTTTTTTACCAAAAAAAATTGTTTGTCATAAATTTTTTTTCACTAATAAATTTAAAAAAAAAATTTTGAAAAAAAATTAAAAAAAAAAAATGGAAAAAATTTAAAAAAATTCGAAAAAAAAAATTATTTAAAATTTTGAAAAACAATTTAAAAAAATTTTTAAATTTTGAAAAACGATTTTGAAAAAAAAAAATAAATGTTGTTTACCTTAAAATATTTAAAATTTTTATTTTAAAGTATAATTTTGTGAAGGGTATATACGATTCGGCACATCCAAATATAGCTCTCTTGCTTGTTTTATTATAATTTTTTTAAGTTCCCTAAATTTTAAGCAATTTTTTGATAAAAATAAATATTTACTGCAATTTTATCTTTATTACTCTTTTAAATACTTTGAATTTAATATTGCTTTTTAAATGCGGTTTTTTCTTTATTAATATAAATTTGATACATTGCGACTAGTCTCGATTGAAAATGATTGCGACTAAAGGAGTGTTAAAATCGACTTTAGTCACAGGTGTAATAACGCTAACACAAAGTGTAAAACTTAATTCAACCAAAATAAATATTTGTTTAACTACAATTATTTACAAATTTAACAAAGTAAATATAATTTATGTTGGCTTCAAAAAATCTGTACTTTTGATTGAAGGTTAAATATTTCATTGACATTGCCTTAGGGATGGACATTGCTAAATCTAGAGTTTTAATAACAAATCGGTCAAAAAGCAATCACAATTAGTCTAACGATCTACCGTATTACGCTGTTATTATTTATTGGTTTTTCAAAATTTTGAGAAAAATTAAAAAACAAAACGTTTTTGAATTTTTGGCCAACAAAATTTATTTATTATAATTATCACTCTTTCACCATATGTTCCTTTTTCAGAATACATATAAACACTTTAAAAAACATTTCAGCAGCTGGGGCTACATCTTTGTAGTTGTCAACACAATCCTGTACCAATGGCTTTTTACTATCTAAATTGCTAGTTGATCTATAAAAACCATAAACCAAACGATCTACATTTAGTCCCATATCATCGCTGTAAATATTTACACCCTTGGCCTTGCACAGAAAAAATTCGTGTACTTTTGGATCATCCTTCAACTGATTATTTAGTAAATCTTTCTCAAAGCCGGGTTCTAATTTATTGTCATCATAGCATTTTTTTGCTATCTCCGCGGTATTTTCAGGATACCAGCTGGGTCTTTCAGCATAAGTAACCTCCTGGCGAATGGAAGGAAGTTGAAATAAAACTAAAATGTTTTTTTTTTTTTTTTTTTCATTATTAATTTAGATTAATTTACCGTTAAAGTCCAGCAAAGAATTAGACAAATTATTTTATTCATTTTAAGTATCAAATCAGACTTAATGTGTCATAAGCTTTCTACTGTGCACTACTGACTATTTAACAATTTATAAAGAAAACACAATCTATAAATTTGTAAAATAACAGATTTATAGACGGAAAATGTAGAAATGTACATAAAACTGATAAGAAACTTGTAAAAAACAAATTAATTGTTTAGTATATTTTCCTAAAAATCACAACAAAATAAATAAATTTTTTCAAATAAAGTTAATTTTATATCATATAGCGCCATCAGATTTAGTGAAACTATGAAATATAAGTATAATTCGTAGTTAAATGTATTATTTACGTATTTATTGACATATGGGCAATTCCACGAGAATGACTACCACGACTGAAAACCCAAAAACCCTTGAAACTTTTTTTCAAGATGATTTGAATAGAAGAAAACACTAAAATATTACTATGTGTCAGTATTTAAAGCTTATTACAACATTTTATTGGCAAAAATAATAGTTTAAACTGACTATATTTAATTTTGTAATTTAATTGGCGTGTTTTATGCTAAAATTGCGGTTAAAACTAAGCTCCCAATTAGCATATAGTGTGAAATGAATTTGACTCTGATTGTTTATTTGCTATTATCAAATTGTTTATTGAAACCGAATGTATATTTTCTATTAATTTTTTTAGTTTTTGTATACATATATTTACAGAATATATAGTGTTTTATTTTAAGAGAAAAATCTGTCACGTACGGTATGTCACGTACGATATTAAATTTTATTTATTATAAAATCTTCCAATGATTGTTTTTATTTAAATATGAAGGATTGTAAAGGAAAAATATTTCGTATAGTGTAAGAAATGAAAAGAAAACATAACGCCTCTCACGATTCGCAAATTTTCGCATATTTCTACATGTACCTCAAAATGACTTCCGTTTTATGTCACGTACGATATACCCTTATTTCGCTCGATATTTTGGATAACAAGGTTATTTTTTTAAAATATAGCACCCACTGAATGAAACATACAGACAAAATTATTTTTCAGATACTCTTATTTTTGGAAAATCTATTCCACTATATAGGCGTACAAATGTCACGTACGATGACATGGAATTGCCCATATGTATGTACATTAGGGTGACAGCCGATTTTTTTTTTTAGATTTCAAAGAGTGGGTGGAATATTGTGACACTAGGTCTAAAAATTAAGTGTTGAAAATTTGAGGCAAATTGGACAACGATTTCGGGACGCGCATCGAAATATATGAAATAAATTTGTGAAACTCCTCAACTTTCTGCATTATGTTACAGAAATATGTAGATTTATTTATATTAATGAAAATTACAGTAAAAAAAATATTTTTCAAATTAAACCTATATCTCCTATGGGTCAAACTGTATTATCGCTTAAATTCGAAAAAAATGCAATTTTTTTAGTTTTTGTAAAAATGTTGCTACTAAATAATTATTTTTGCAATCGAATGCAAAAGAATCGAAATGTGTACGTAATTGCCGTTCTAATGAGATATAAATGGCAAAAATTCGTTAAAAAATGTTAAAGTTATTAAAAATTCCCCAAACCATTAACGTGTCTCAGGCCACTTGAACAATAAATGTAGGAACAAAATTAACATATTTTAAGAAATATTAAAATAAATGCTAATTTTTACTTAAAATATATCCTTATTTACATTTGTATGGGTTTTTGTCTTTGTAGAATACCGTTAACCAAAAAAAAATAATTTTTTAACGGCAGTTTCGAATCTCCATTTTCAAATTTTTAAAAATTTTGTTAAAAAAATTTCAGAATTTTTTGATTATCACATTGGGATTTATTAAGATCATAATAGAGAATAAAAATATGAAAAAATTATGTCAATACCTCTTACAATTTTTCCGTACCTACGATTTAAATTTTGTGATTTTCGGGAAAAAAAATTGTTTGGCCATATTTTGGCGAATGAGACAGCACTTTCCTTAATGTTACGAATTTTAAGTAAAACCTATTCAGAATCTTATAGGACAGATATTTTTAAATATATTGTGAAAGTTTTACTAAAAGCGGACAACTTTAACCCTTAAATGGTGAAGGTCAAAGGTAAAATTTAGCAATATTTAGAATATCTAAATATACATATATTGATATGTCATTCATGTACGTAAGTTATTTGAGGGCTTCGGAAGGATCCAAAATATACACATTGAATGGGGTTGCTTATTCTTTACTAGTCCGCTGCTTTATAAAAGTTTCGCTACTCGAAACGTATGAATGTATTGGTAAGAAAATCAATAAAGTTTTGGGTGTAAATGTAATGGTTTCCGAAATTTGGCTTATCAAAAACAACTTGTTTTCGGTTTGTTTTAATTAAAATTCAACATATTTATTAATTATCCACTGTGCGACATCTGGTTGTGAAAGAACGAACTAAACTGTTTATATGAGGTTGTTGCATTTGCTAAATTGAGTTGGCGCTGCCAATCTATGTTTTTAATTATTCAAGTTCAACCACCTAACCGAAACGGTTAGAAGGCATCAGCAACGATTTATGTAATAATTTATTTAACGTTATTATACCTAGACCAAATTGTAATTTGAGAATGTCTGTTGTGTTAATTGTAATCGTGTCTTTTTGTTGGGAAAGGTTGTTATTGTGCATACGTTTTTTAACAGTGACTGAAATCCTAATATATTATTATATTTTTTTCTTCATTTCTCAACTTTGGCGGCAATAATTTTTAAATTTCTTTTAAAATATTATGAATATTTAGGATTAATTTTGTGAAATCCTTATTAACACTTTAGGGAATAAAAAACGTGTGAAAACTATAGCCCATAATCATAGTCAAAAACAAGTAAGAGTGCTATATTCGGCTATGCTGAATCTAATATACCCTTCATGTTTATTGTGGATGCATTAATTGCCCACTTTCAGTGTATAGCATCCGAAATATATCAAGAAAACTTTTAAACATTTTGCATTTAATTGCTGACGAACAGATTATATTGTCAAAGTTACAAACGAAATGATAATCTTATATATACCCTTCTCACGAAAGTGAAGGGTATAAAAACAACAACGCCAAACGAAACACCAAAAAAAAAAAAATACGCAAAGCAATGAAAACAACACACATCCAAACATACGTTTTGTTGCTTTTTTGTCAAAGCATGCAATAGATGAAATTTTCTGAGGTTATTTATGGATGGATTTTTTGGAAATTACAAATGGAATGACAAACTTATGTATACCCTTCTCACGAAGGTGAAGGGTATAATAATGTATATTTTAAGAGAAATAAAGTCGTCTTTACATAAGAGTGAACTTTAGGTCTACCATAGACAAGTTAAAGTATACTTTTCACGTTAAAGTCTACTGTAAATAGAAAACTAGCTGAAGCTGTTTTTAACTTGTTTAACAACAGCATCGTATTATGAAAAAAAAAAACAAATTTAAGTTTGGTACTTATTGGAAATTCGAACTGTATAGGGGTAAAAAGAGGAAAATACATCCACAAGTGGCTGCCTTTTTGGTCCTTTTTTTATATTCTAATGGTACTTTTAGAATTTTCTATAATAATAGACTTAGAAACATGAAATTAAGCATATATGATCCTAAGTGAATGATAATTCTAGGGGGAGACTTTTTGGTACTTTTTCATTAGGTACTTTTTTCAAACTAATAATACTTTTTGACTATTTTATAAAATTAAACCTAAACATTCAAAATTAGGCACACATGATTCGGAATGAGTTAGAATTCACAAAAGGTGACTTTAGTGGTACATTTCTTTAGCATTTTCTATAATAATGGACCCAGAATCATGATGTTGAGTGGGAATACAAAATGTGGGTCTAAATGGTACTTTTTTTATTATAATAATACGTTTCGAATGAGCTAGAAGCCACATTACAATGATTCAATAAACATGAAACTAGAGACATGTTATCCTGAATTAGCATTAATTCACAAAGGGAGACTTAATAGTACTATTTCTTTCATCCAATTGGGGTGGCGAAGCGCACCGGGTCAGCTGGTATTATATAATAATGGAATTAAGCATTCATGGTTCTGACTGAATGAGAATTCAAAAGGGATAATTGGTATTATTTTTTTACTGTAATGCTACTTTTTCAATACATATTTTATAATAATGAACCTCAAATTATGAAATTAGGCACACATGATCCGGAATGAGTTAGAGTCCACAAAAGGTGACTTTAGAGATACTTTTCTTTTACGTAATCATACTTTTTGAATCTATATACATAAAAATGGTGTAAAAAATTTATAGTAATTCATAAAATGAAAACGGCTGGTCCAATTTCTGTAAAATTGTTTGTCAGTTGTTCGTATTTTCGAAGAGAAGATTTTTACGGAAGAAAATTTTGGAAAATCCCCCGAAAAAGTTGGAAAATTGCAAAAATCGAGTTTTACTCTAAAGTTTGTGTGAAGGCTTAAAATTGGGGCGAGGCGAAGTTCGCCTCTCTTCGAAATTTAATATGTATAAAGCATTAATGATGCTGATTGAGAATGCAGAATGGGTCTTTATGGTACTTTTTTTCATTATTCTAATGATACGTTTCGAATGAGTTAGAATCAACATTACAATGAACCAATAAACAGGAAACTAGAGATATGTTATCCTGAATGAATGAGAATTCACAAAGGAAGAATACATAGTACTTTTTCTTTCTTCTAATGGCACTCTCAAGCTTATATGTTCACGAGTGAGTGAAAACCCTCAAGATGGATGATATGGGTGAATTTTCTAAATTAATGAAGGTGGAAACATTAAATGGTACTTTTCTACATCTCTATCACATGAACCTGGAAACATGCATTTAGAAATTGTTATGATGAATGAGTGAGAATTTACAAATGGTGAGTTAATGGTGCTTTTTCCTTTATTTAAATATTATAAAGGGTGTGTTTTTAAGCCCGATGGAACATGAAATTGTGAAAAAGTAAATTTTAATAAAAACAAGTAAGAGAGCTATATTCGGCTGTACCGAATCTTAAATACCCTTCAGCAAACTATACTTTAAAATAAAAATTTTAAATATTTTTAGGTAAACAAAATTTAATTTTTTTTTTTCATAATTGTATTTAAAATTTTAAAAAAGATTTTTTTTTTCAAAATTGTTTTTAAATTTTTTATTTTAAAATTATTAGTAAAAAAAAAATTAATGACAAAAAAATTTTTTTGGTAAAAAAAAATTCGGGTTAAAAAATATTTTTCCCAATTTTGACCCATTGTAGGTACAACTTATATAAATCGTTGGAATGGACTTTGATATATCTATCATTTGATATCCATATTGTCTATATTAATGACTTAGTAATCCAGATATAGATCAAAAATCGAGGTTGTCCCGGTTTTTTCTTATATCTCAGCCATTTGTGGGCCGATTTTCTCGATTTTAAATAGCGACCGAGCCGCGAGAATTCCCGATATATTGATGTATGAATTATGTTGGTAAGTTATTTGGGGGCTACGGAAAGTTAATTTCAACATACAGACGGATAGACGGACATGGCTATCGACTTCGGGGATTGCAAATGAAAAATGTATAAATTACAAACGGAATGATACTCTTGCCACTCATGGTGAAGGGTATAAAAAAGAAAGATCAGTATGGTCACTGCGGCTGTTCTTGACGAAGCACATTCTGGACGTCCATTCTAGTTTAATTTTTGGTGACATAAGGTTCGGTTTTGTCAACTTTGTTTATTAACAAGCCCATTAAGCCAAAAATTAACCTAAAGCTGAACACAGTTTTGCGATAAAACAGTCGTCTATAAGTTGCGCGAAACGATAACTTATTTTCAAAGTAAATTTGGATAATTGGGCGTCAGTGTATCATCAAGCGTCAATCTATTGATGATGATTTACCAAAGTAAATAAATGTCAAAAAATGGGCGCACAATTCGTTTGACAGTTAACTCTTTCGTAAAATATATCGGGCTTAAAAAACACCTTTTTTTATCCGGAATGAGAAAGCGAATTTATAATTTTTTTACTTTTTTAATAGTAAATTTCTATATTCGGTTCAGCTACGATTAATCTAAATAGATTGTTAAGTAACATAAAATGTAAACCTTAATGTGCTAACATTTAATTAGAAAATCACTTACCCATGGCAACCGGGATGTGATGAATCTGAAGCACATGTAACACCTGCAAATAAAATCAAAGAAATGAAAATTGAAACTTTAATAAAAACGGGATAAATCAAACAATAAACAACAAAAAAAAAATAAATAAATTGTATCGGTTATTGATTCCAATATCAGATTAACATTAATACTCTCTCTACTAACTATCAAAATAAAAAAAAATCTTGTCAGTAGCTTCATTCCTGCTACAGAAAAGACTTGAAAGACACAACTACCAACAAAAGAAAGGGAATGAAACTCATATTACAAACGCCTTCTTGAAAAGTGAACACATTATTAAAACACAAAATTTAAACTGAAACTCTTGAAACAAGTCAATAATGTGAGAGACAAAAGTTCTGCTACATGGAAGAATACTCGAACATGAACCAGAAATTAAATAAAAAAAAAGAAATGCTTATGTTTAACTATATAACTCTGCTGCTACTGCATGAAACATGAAACCCACAAAACGATGTATATATGCACAACCAGCAAACGGATACGGAATGTGTTTTTTTAAGGTTACAAAAAAGGATAAAGCAACTAACACACACACACACACAATATTGGCAACTATGTATTAATAACATTTAAGACCAACATGATTTGTTTTTGTATTTCTCCGGTTCCTGGTTGTTCATTGTGCCCTAATAAGCCCTAAATAAGAGGGGTGTAATTTCTTTGTAATTTGCCTGTTTTGTGCATATTAACGAGTACTTATGTCATAATTTATAACAAATATAGTTCACTTTTTTCTGCTTTTTTCTTTATGATTATTTTACTTTGTACAAATAAGTAAGAGTGTCAAAAATATTGGCAAATAACAGTTTCCGATTACAATGTAGTACGTGAAGTGAGCTGAAGTACCACTACTCTTATTCATTGTAATATTTAGTACTTTTTGTTGCAATTGAGATGTGTTTGTTTGAATGTGAATTATATTTATTTAAATCGTAATAAAAGAACAAAATATATAGTTTTGTTTTGTTTTTTGCTGTTGTTGTACAATCTTGTGTATTTTGTTGTTGCGGCTTAAGTATAAACATTGTTACCGATAAACATCGTAATTTTTTAATTCAAGAATGTCAAGAGTGTCAAAAAGAGGAAGTGCAGAGGATGTCCAATTAGTTTAACAACCCAATAAACAGAAAGGTTAGGGAATGTATATTATATTACATAAATGATTGTCATAGTTTTGAAGATGTTTTTTTAAAAGTTTTTCTATCGATTCAAAACCGTTAAGAGCTAACGCTAATGTGTATTATTTCAGTTACGTTATTTTAATAGAAAACGAGATTTGATGTTATTTTGATAATAATGTTGCGAATAAGGCACATTAACAATAAAAATAAGTCATTATTATAAAAATATGGTCAAATCACATAATATCTTGTCATAATGTCCTAATAAGGACTGAGATCGAAAAATTATTAACACACGCTTTTCATTAAATCTTTTAATCCAAGTATTATTTAATTTTTTTTTTGTCGATCTAGTTACCTTTGTAAAGCATGTCAGTTATTATGTTTAATGTCAATTATGTTAATTTGTTGCTAATCTGATTAAAATGAGTGACCAGAAAATAGTGCGTACTAAAATTACTAAATATTTTCAACAAAACCCAACTTTGTCCTACAAAAAGTTGGCCAAACAATTAAAGGTCTACTATCAAACTGTTTCCAATGTTATTAAACAGTACCGGGAGAACTTGTCCGTTGATAGAAATCCTGGTTCAGGTAGAAGGAATGGTTCACATGATATTTATTAAGCCCAAGAAAATAGAAAGCATTTTCAAAAGAGCTCCCAACACATCCGGTAGGAAAGCAGCCCGGTTAGCTCAGTGCTCGGACTATTTGGTACGAAAAGTTAAAGCTAATGAAGTTTCAAAAACATAAAAGTTCCTGACAGGAACGCTGCTAAAAATTTAGAGGCCAAAAACAGAGCACGGAAATTGAAGCCAAATTTTATAAAAACAAGTAAGAGAGCTATATTCGGCTGTGCCGAATCTTATATACCCTTCAACAAATTATACTTTAAAATAAAATTAAAAAAAAAAAAAATTTTAAATTTTTTTAAAAATTTTTTTTTTCAAAATTGTTTTTTAATAGTTTTTTCCAATTTTTAAATATTTTTTTAGTTTATTACTGAAAAAAATGTATGACAAAAGAATGTTTTTTGTGAAAAAAAATTCGGGTTAAAAAATATTTTCCCGATTTTGACCCATTTGACCCATAGCCTTATATACATTGTTGGAATGGACTTTGAAATATCTATCATTAGATATCCATATTGTCTATATTTATGACTTAGTAATCGAGATATAGATAAAAAAAAAATAGGCCAAAAATAGAGGTTGTCTCGGATTTTTGCTCATATCTCCGTTATTTATGGACGGATTTTGCTGATTTCAAAAAGGAAACTTCTCGAAAGCATATCTGACAGAATTATTGAGGATTTGGAACCCTTCTCACGAAGGTGAAAGGTATAAAAATATTCCTTATTTTTGGTCTGATTTGGTACCCTGTCACTATGGTAAGAAAGGTCTTGAGTGGTAAAAGAACAATGTGGTATTTGTACCAAGAGAGGCAAATTCTCCATACTGCCTGGACCTAAAGCCAGTGGAGAGATATTGGGCTCTTGTTAAAAGAGAATTGAAGAGCACAAAAAGGTGTCCAAAAGTGTGGTAGATTTGAAACGGAAGGGTTTCAAAAAAGGTTACAAATTTCATCACTAGGATTAGAACTATATATTTTTTTTTTTTGTAAATTGTAATAATAATTTCAATCAAATAAAAACTGTTTTGTTTAGTGGTTTCATTTTGATTAACATATATGTTAAGATTTTTTCGAACTCAGTTTTTATGTCATGAGTCGGCGGGTCGGCTTAACCGACTCATAGGACATTATGACAATAAGACATGATAGGAGACCTTGTGAATTGACCAAATTAATTCAAAATTAAACAAGAACAAAATCATTGGGAGCTACTCAAGCAGCAATGTTTGCTAGCAGCAGGATTTAGCCAAATACAAGGAAATCGGGTACCATACGAATTGAAGCCGAGAGACCTTTAAAGACGATTTTGCATGTCCAAAATGATGTTTGAACGCTGTAAAAGAAAATCGGTTTTGCATCGAATCCTTACTTGCGATGAAAAATTTATTGATTACGATAACCCGAAGCGTAATAGATCGTATGGCCCAACAGCCGAATCGACACCAAAACCAAATATCTATGGCGCTAAGGTAATGCTCTGTATTTGGTGGGAGCAAAATGGTACAATCAATTATGAGCTGCTTAAATCTGACCAGACCATCACCGGGAACCTGTACCGAACGCAACTGATTCGTTTGAAGCGATCACTGGCCGAAAAACGCCTAGAAAACCGTAATATTCCATCATGACAACGCTTCGGTATTTAGAATGAAGTGGTTGGAAGTTTTGCCTCACTCGCTTTATATTCCAAACCGTGCCCCGTCCGACTACTATTTATTTCGATCGATGCAGAACGCTCACTCTGGGATATGCTTCACTTTTTAACAGAGTATTGGCTTGATTCGGTCCTGGAATCGAAATATGAACAGTTCATTTGGCTCGGAATACATATGTTGCCAGAATGATAGGAAAAGGTCATAGCTAATAATGGGCAATACTTTGAATAAATTTATATTGTACAAATATTTCAAAATAAAAGTTAAAAATTTGAAAAATTCCGCATTTTTAAGCAATATAAATCATATTTGGAGCAAAATTTGTGTAGATACCCATATAAGTCAGACATTTATGACCGATAAATTCATATTTCGGCAGGACATTTCAACCAATAGCAGTCACACAATCAGCCAATAGCAGTCAACCAATAGCAGTCACACAATCAGGTCGATCGAGAAAAAGAGGTAATAAACCTGAATCTTGTATGACCAAATATTTTTCTAAATAAAGTCCATGTCCTCCTATACGATTCGTTTATATAGTTCAGTCCAGTGGTGCGCGTTCATATTGTTTAGGTTACGAAGTCAATTTAAATGTACACACCCCGAATGTAAACAATAGAGCGTAATCGTGCGTAAAAATACAATTATTTCATTCAGTTGCTTGATGTTGTTGCGGATATTTTAATTTTGACACAAATTAAATTACTATATTTGCCTACCAAGGGTTTAGTCGATTGAGATTTATTACTTTTTTAGCTTCATCCCACTGTGCGTCGTCTTTATCGTTAAATCCACTCTTAAAGTAATTGTAAGTGTAATATTTTTGAATGTTACAAACATCAGCATAAACACAATTTCCGCTAAAATTTTAAGCATTTAGTTTTTATATGAGAGAACAATTTTAGAGCTTGAAAATCGAAAATGTGCAATAAGGGCCATCCTAATGTATCTATATCATTTATAAACCATTTCAATGAGTGCTCAAATTGAATACATATTATTACATTGAGTGTAAAGACATACAATTTTTTTTTTTAAAAAACTCATACTCTAAGGAGGTTACAGTTATAATCAAATTGAATACAATTAAATATTTAACAAAAACATCTAACAGAAGCAAAATAATAATGGGGTACAATTACAAACACACACTGTATTTTGAACATTTTGTGTCATTTGACAGTGAAGTGAATAAAAATAAAAAGAATAATCCGAAACGTATAGATGGCAAATTATGTAATTTTGTATTTACTCTGTTATTAATTCCATATGGCTGGAAAACAAATTTTGAAAATTTGACCTTTAGCCCGAAGGCTTCCAAAATAACTCACACACAAGCACGCTCTACGAAAGAAAGAAATCAACAACAATTTTGTTTACGTTCATTTTATTCATTTATTTATTTATTTATTCAAACATTCATAATGATTCCAACCATGATCCAGCTGTGAATTTTATTTGATTTTTATTAGATTTTTATTATTTGCAACTAAGGGTTGCAGAGTTTGGGTAGACATCACGAGAAACGAAGACTGCTGGTAACACATTCAAATTTAAACTTAAATATTATTTTTGGTTTTTTGTTTTTTTTTTTTTTTTGTTTTAATTAAATGAAGCCATTTTGTTTTCTCTTAATTTCTTCTATTATTATTATTTTTTATTTTGTATAATTTTAATGTGTAGGTGCCAAAATAAACATTTTTTTAAAATAAATACTACCTTTATTTTAGATTAAATATGTATAATATGTATAAGAGTATTCTTATTGATGGATTGTTGGTTTTTATCTCTTCAGGTAGATTATCATGATTTAGTTCATGTTTTCATTTAAAGTCATATATTGTTGAGATTAATGTAATAGTAACACAAATCCTTGTTTAAAACTTCAATGTAATTGTATGTAAATTATTCTAAATATGTAAGAACTAGTTGGTCTTATGAAAACGGAAAATATTTATGGCCTTATTCATAATATATTTTTATCTTTTTTTATGCACTTGGGATAGGATACCATTTGTAGATGTCTTCAACTTTACTATTGGAAAAACTAACTTTATATTCATGTATAGTATGTTTACTGCAGATATAGCAAAACAATTCAAATTTTTCCAAACAATTGGACATTTCTTAACACACGTTTTTCATTAAAACTTTTAACCCAAGTATTATTTGATTTTTTTGTGATCAAGTTACTTTTGTTAAGTATGTAAGTTATTATGTTTAATGTCAATTATGTTCATTTGTTGTTAATCTGATCAAAATGAGTGACCAGAAAAAAGTGCGTACTAAAATTATTAAATATTTTCAACAAAACCCAACTTGTGTTACGGATCGGTTGGCCTGGCGAGGTTTCCAACTAGCTCGGGCATGTTATTGACCTCAGGCGGTTCCAACCCTCTCACCAGCCGCGTATCCGCACAGTAAACAAAAAGGAACACTACACTAACCAGACACTATACAACTTATACCACATGCAGAATTATCAGAGACAAGCTGTTCGTCTCTCTAGCCCTCCCTACCATGTCGCAGCAGCATCCGCTTCAATAGTCTCTACGACCCAATTTCCGCTAGACCACTTCTCCACTTACCTCTCCATCATTGCCTGTACCTTGCTAAATTAATAAACCAAATAAATTTATAAATTTATAACATTCTTGTTTTATTAAATTTCTTAATTATAAACAATTAATATATTAACACAAAACATATACCTATACAATTTTCCCTTTTTACAGCACAATTTAAAATCTAATATTCTTATTTTTATTCATGTTTATTCATTTTCCTTTATTCTTTTAAATCATTACTTATAGATCCCAAATCTGATATTTTCCTAAATCTAGGTACCGATTCAACTAACTATCATATCTGAAGGAGCTCCCTAAGATAATATTTGGTATTTCTTAACACAGTCTTTACTATAATTTGCGCATTTAATTTGTGATCTAGGTTAATGAGTTTTATTTATTTACTATATTATGAGATTTTTGCCGGCTCTCAAGGGAGAAGTGTACATAACAAAACGGACAACATATACATACACACGAACTAGAACATTAAACGTTACACTTATAATTTTTGCTCACAAAATCACAACTACATTTTAACACTAACTTATATCTATTGATATGTCTATTTTCTTATTTTTCTAATTATTTATTTGATTTCTGTAAATTCATTTATCTTTTCTTTATTAGACATTAGAGACTTATTCGGAGCCATTATCTAAAATATGCTTGTTTGCTCAAATTTATTAAATTTGTCGCCATATTAAATTTTTCACTAGCCAAATCTTAGTTGGATTTTATATATTTTTTTTTTTTATAAAGTTGATTTATATTATTGTTACCTGGCTATTTTCCTGTGTGGCTCTTGTCAAGGTTTTTTTATCAGGTGATGTCTTATGGAAATAGCCAGCTACAAGAATTTCCGAATTAGTTTTAATCAAATAAAAACACATATTTCCCAATTTTTTGTAACTTACGTTTTCTTTCACAATAATTATTTTTAATATTTTATTTATTAATTTGCCACACACAGACTTTTTCTTCACCAATCTTCAAATTATTAACTCCGTCTCACGTCTTATCTTGACAACTTTATTCTTTAATTTGACGATCCTCACATTTTCTTGCCGTTAATTTACTGAAAAATGATAGTTGCCAATTTTCCTTCGCTATTTACTTATATCAATATATATATATGTATTGTATATATATTTATTCGACATTCCATATATTTATTTAAATTTACCCGCTTTGATTCTATATATTTATTCTTGCGGTTTCTCATTTACCTAAGGGTTCTAAAGTCCCCTCTTTAGCCCTACACAATCCTACCCATCATCTTCAAATATCAGGCTCACAGAAATTTCAAGATGTAGAATTTTCATTCATAAATAACTAAATTTGTAACAAAAACCGCTAAAATTAAAATAATATACTTTTGAATGACAAATACAACACTGCAACATTTACTATTATGATCACTAAACACAGCCAACATTATAGTAATCAAAACAGCTGACATACACACTAACACATTAAGACGACATTGTAACAAGAAGAAACATGTAAGTATATATTAATTTATCTAATTTATTTTTATTTATTTTCAGGAAATTCGGACAATTAAGGTTAGACAAGAAACATATAAAAGTAAGTATATAACATGCAATATAATTATAATAAATGCTGCAATCCAAAATTAAACATTTTAATTTATTCTATATTATCAGCAAAGGAAAACAACTAACAAAGCAGACGGGCAAATAATGGGAATAACAACTGTCTCATAGTATTGGTTCTTGTGTTTGTTCAGTCATGTTTTAGTATCAATAGTTTCAGTTTTCAAGTGTTTCTTTTTTTTTGTGTTCGAGTACGCGTCAGGCGAGAAGGGTTGGGACCTCCTGAGAGTCATCGAAAGAGAAGAGTTAGTCGGAAACCTCGCTTGTGCAACCGGCTCGTAACACTTGGTCCTACAAAAAGTTGGCCAAACAATCAATGGTCTGCAGTCAAACTGTTTCCATTTAACAGTACCGGGAGAACTTGTCCGTTGATAGAAAACCTGGTTCAGGTAGAAGGAATGGTTCACATCATGGTTATTAAGCCAATAAAATAGAAAGCATTTTCAAAAGAGCTCCCAACACATCCGGTAGGAAAGCAGCCCGGTTAGTTCAGTGCTCGGAATATTTGGTACGAAAAGTTAAAGCTAATACAGGTTCAAAAACATACAAGGCTCAAAAAGTTCCTGATAGGAACGCTGCTAAAAATTTAGAGGCCAAAAACAGAGCACGGAAATTGAAGTCAAATTTTATAAAAAAAAAATATTCCTGCTGCATAATGGATGATTTTTCGCTGCTTCCGGGTCAAAATGTTGATGTTGCTGGTGCTCGAGGGAATGTTAAAGAAAAGTTTATGACCCAAAATCAGACAGAATTTCCCAAAAACTTCTTGGTATGGCAAGCAATATGCAGTTGCGGCAAAAAAGCCAAACATTTGTTACAAAAGGCTCTATAAATACCGAAATTTACATCAAGGAATCTTTACAAAAAAGGATGTTTCCATTCATAAGACTTCTTCCCTATCACTATGGTAAGAAATGTCTTGAGTGGTAAAAGAACAATAATGTGGTATTTGTACCAAGAGAGGCAAATTCTCCAAACTGCCTGGTGATAAGGCGAGTGGGAGATATTGGGCTCTTGTTAAATGAGAATTGAAGAGCACAAAAAAGGTGTCCAAAAGTGTGGTAGATTTTAAAAGGAGATGGACAACGTGTTCGAACAAAGTGACAGAAATCACTATAAAACCATAATGGAAGTACAGTGCACTCGCGGTAACGTGAACACCGTCTAACGTGAACACCGCCTAACGTGAACAAGCTTTTTTTACGTTGACTACTCTGTAACGTGAACAAACTCAGAAAGGTCTATAACGTGAACATTTTTTTTCACTGCATATGTTTTCTAAGCATGTAGACAACACTAAAATACATAAATTAAATTAGATTTGGAAGTTTAAGGAATCCCCTTTTATAAAAAATGTGTTTGTATCCTCTAAATTAATATTTTTGTATGGTAACGAATGAGTAATTTTATTTGCTATGTAATTTTATTTCAGTGGATATTTTCTCGTGATCTCGTTTTGTTCTGTAATGAATTTTAATTACTAATTTTAGTTTTATATTTTAATAATGCAAATAATAATAAACGAATTTCACGTTCGAGCGTGTATAACACGGGGTTATATTGTAAAATTTTATATTTTGTTCATGAAATTCGACAATCGCTAACGTGAACAATTTTGCTAACATGAACCGCGAGTGCACTGTATTTCGAAAAAGGTTCAAAATTTCAACACTAGTGATTAGAACTATATTTTTTTTTTTAAATTGTAGTAATAATTTCAATCAAATAAAAAAAATCAAAACTGTAAGTTTAGTGGTTTGATTTTTATTAACATATATGTATGTTAAGAAGTTTTCGATCTCAGTCCTTACATATATTAAAGCTTAGACAAAACACCAACAATAATTTTCTATATATGAGAGAGCTCATTTCCACTAAACCGAAGAAATTGCTGCATACAAAGCTTAGAGACTCCCGAAATTACAAAAAGTTTTGCGAAATAACTATTAACTTTGTATGGAAGGTGCCACCCACCAGTTTCGAACCGTCACATTTTTGCTTAAACTTCATGCAGTGAGAAATTGATTTGTGTAACATTTTAAGACTGCCACAAATATAGTTCAACAGATATTCGAAAATAACTATTTACTTTGTATGGGTGCCACGCCTACTTGAAATTTCAGATATTCCTTCCAGATATAGAGGAATAAAAACAAACAAACAAACATACATAGAAAATAGATAAAGATTGAATAATTTTGATTGTTCAAAGCTAATTTCCAAAAAATTATTTGAATTTTGTGTATTTTTTTTTTTTCATTTTAATTTTTCTAAACAAAAATATTTAAATTTGAAAAATAAAATTTCGAATTAATTGATTAATCAGAAATGTTGATTAATCGTGAAATTGATTAATCAGTATATAAATTAATCAGAATCTTAAATTATTCGATTAATCGCACATCCCTTATTCTACTGAAATAGTTAAAGTTAACTTTAAGTTAAATAGTTAAAGTTAACTTTAAAGCTACCTTTTTCTATTACTAAAAATTACCTTTTACTATTACGAACATAAAGGCAAAAGATTGCATATATGAAAATATGCTAGCTATGTAGTTTGCAAAAATAACCTTTATCTAATGACATCATAAGAGTCCTATTTCTAACTTTTGGCATGTTTATACAAAAATACAAATTTTAATGACATGAATTTCGAGATGTCCTTCATCAAAGGATTCTAATCATATATAAAAATGTTGTATTGAGTAATAAAGGACTAAATTAATAAACATTTTACAACTGGTTATTAAAATATACACAAAAACGTTAAAACACTTTTTCAAATATATCCCTAAATTTTAATTATCTCATTCTGAATTTTATATATGGGCAATTCCATGTCATCGTACGTGACATTTGTATGCCTATAGAGTGGAATAGATTTTCCAAAAATAAGAGTATCTGAAAAATAATTTGGTCTGTATGTTTCATTCAGAGGGTGCTATATTTTAAAAAAATAATAAGTTCTTTCGAAACATTGTTATCCAAAATATCGAGCGAAATAAGGGTATATCGTACGTGACATAAAACGGAAGTAATTTTGAGGTACATGTAGAAATATGCGAAAATTTGCGAATCGTGAGAGGCGTTATGTTATCTTTTAATTTCTTACACTAAACGAAATATTTTTACTTTACAATCCGTCATATTTAAGTAAAAACAATCATTGGATGATTTTATAATAAATAAAATTTAATATCGTACGTGACATACCGTACGTGACAGATTTTTATTTTATAATAAAACAATATATATTTCGTAAATATATGTATACAAAAACTAAAAAAATTAATAGAAAATATACATTCGGTTGCAATAAACAATTTTATAATAGCAAATAAACAATCAGAGTCAAATTCATTTTACACTATATGCTAATTGGGAGCTTAGTTTGGCCGCAATTTTAGCCTAAAACACGCTAAATAAATTAAAAAATTAAATATATTCAGTTTAAACTACTATTTTTTACAATAAAATGTTGTAATAAGCTCTAAATACTGACACATAGTAATATTTTAGTGTTTTCTTCTATTCAAATCATCTTGAAAAAAAGTTTCAAGAGTTTTTGGGTTTTCAGTCGTGGTAGTCATTCTCGTGGAATTGCCCATATGTATGTTTTTGGAAAATTTTAGATGTATTTTTTTGAGATATCCTGTGTTCAAGGACGAAAAAAAACTTTTATATCTATGATTCATTAGCTTTAATATGAGATAAACAATTATAAAACCTGTCTAACAGCTCTTAAGCTATTTATTTTGCACTCATCTATTAAACAAAATCAAAAATCAAACTAAAGCGAATTACGAAATTCTGGCGAACTGTACGTTTTGTGTGGTCATGGAAAACATGTATGTAGTATGCTAAATATTATCGAAGTCAGATGTTTTTTGTTTCGTCCCTGTATGTAAATGATTTTAAATAAGAACTAGTTTTCTGTTAATGGGAAATATCTCGTCTATATTTCCTAAATAATATTCACAGAAATATCGTTCTAAGAAAATACTTTCCTAAGCAACAAGTTATATTAAAATTAGATTCCATACAAAAATTTGCTACTGCTGGTGAAAACTATCTGGCACTCGTGAGAATTTCTAAGAAAAAAGCCGAACAAAAAATAAAATAATAGAACAATATAATATAATAGAATAGCGCACTTGTTGACTACTTATTTGGTTTGGATACCTTCTACTACATACATATATAGATCTTTGTATTATTATTTTATTGCGTCATAACTCTAATGTAGCAACATCATTTTTATTGTTTCTTAAACAGAAAAACAACCAGCAATAATAAGCCACACAAGGACTTTCTCAGGCTTTTTTTTTTGATTTGCAACAACACGTAATTGATACTTTTTATTTTGTTGTTTTTTCTATTTCAATTTCGTAATAATATTGCAAGTATCTGTTACCTTTGTAATCATCTCACAGGTTGAAACCTGAAGGATGATTTTATTTGTATGTTAGAATTTTGAAGTGGCTTCTCTCCCTCTTTTTTTCGAATTTTTCATAAGAAGACAATAAAATCAAAAATTGCTTTTTATTTGCACAGTGTTTGTTTCTATTCTATTTTATTTTTGGTCTATTAAAGTTGTTTATTTTTCTGCGGTTCAAAGATAAATATCAAATGTACTCGTACTCATCATTCGGCGCGGTTGCTATTCTATTTAGGTATTTGTCTGTTAGTTTGCCTGTGTGTGATTGTTTTATTAATAATCAAACCATTGAAATTCAGCAACCACCTGCTTATTTGTTGGTTTATTTGCTTCTTTTCTGTATGCTTCTTGTTATCCATGCATTCTTGCCTCAATATCATCTCATCATTAGCAGCCAGGACTTTACAATTGGAAAATGGAAATGTCGAATCTGAATTGGGAATTGTTTTGTTTCTATAGTTGTTGCGTTGTTTTCACAGCTAGTGATTTACTATTTATTCTAGTACCGTGGGAATCGTTCGTTTGACTTTATTTCATTTGTTTATTTATTTAAGGACTAAATATTATTTAACAAATACAAATATGCAGTTGTATACAGGGAATTCTAACAATATGACAACAAAAAGCATTTTAAATAAAAGTATTTTAGTTCCAGTCAACAGAAACAATTTTGAAATTACAAATTAAGATCAATCTCCTTTTTTACGATTAAGATTTACTCAATTTTTCAATAATTATTGCTCTCAGTGATCAGTTGTTTTTTTTTCGGGTATTCATGGGAATTCATTTTGACTAAATCATTTAACTATTTTCTAAACTGAATTTTTGTTCTATAAACCAGTCATTCCGTTAGTAATTTCTATAATTTCTGGATCGTTACAGATAGCGAAGTCGATATAGCCCTGTCCGTCTGTATGTTGAAATCAACTTTCCGTAACCCCCAAATAACTTACAAACATAATTGATACATCAATATATCAGGAATTCTCCCGGCTCGGTTGCCATTTAAAATCGAGAAAATCGGCCCACAAATGGCTGAGATATAAGTAAAAAAACCGGGACAACCTTGATTTTTGGACTATTTTTGATCTATATCTAGATTACTAAGTCATTAATATAGACAATATGGATATCTAATGCTAGATATTAATTTGGACCTACAATGGGTCAAAGGAAACAAAATCTTAACCCGAATTTTTTTTACCAAAATAAATTTGTTTTCACTCTTTTTTCCCTAATAAATTAAAATTTTTTTTTTTAAATTAAAAAAAAAAAAATTGGAAAAAAATTAACTCGTCCATCAGCCACATACAAATCTTGACCTGGAAGTTGTGAAAAATCTTCCAGTACATCCATCAGGTGTATTTTAAAATTTTAGCTCAATTTTTTCGCTCGTTATTTTGTTTCTAAGTTCTTTAACGCATTGCGATCTGGAACTTTCTGAACTTTATACGTCTTTAACACAACATTAGCTTTGCCTCTGCGTACATAAGTATCAGTGTATTTAACTTTACAAGCTACTTTTTTTAAGAGTGGTTCAATTTCTTTTGCGTTACCAATATTGAAATGCGGTGACCATTTCGGCAGAAATAACAGTTGATTTAGAAAAAATAATAACTGACATATGTTTAAAAGCTAACATGATGAAAAAAAAAAAATTATAATTTATTGGACCAAGGGTAAGTTTTGGCTGGAATAGTGTTTTTTTTTTTTTTTTTTTTTTTTTTTTTTTGACTCACTCTCTATAAACGATTTCTAAAAAACGAAGAGAAACAGAGGTTTTAGGTTTTATATACAAAAATATAAGTGATCACAGATCAATTTAGAATTTTTTTAATTTTTTTTTTTTATAAATTTTTAGTGATTACAGGTCGATCTCCTTTTTTCAATTAAACCTTTATTTACGAAGCTAATTTAATAGTTTCCGAATTCTTATCGATTATACTCTTATTTATAATGTTATTTATATTGTATTGTTCCAAAAAAAAAAACGCAGCACTTACAAAAATAAAGGCGTTATTAGTTTTTTCATATAAAATCGATTTTAATCATACATCATAACTGATCATATATACAGTTTATTTTCTCTTGTAAACACTTTTTTACAAAGTTATATATGTGGGATTTCATGTCAAGTGAACCAAATTTTTAAATCGATGACTTCTATTGGATAGTAATTCAGATACAAAAAGACACGATCGGTCAAAAACTCTCTGAGTTAGAGGTGATCAAAATTTGACATTTTGACCAAAAAAGTATTTTTTCTCATCCATGTAAGTACTTTCTTTCTTTTTCTCAAAATAAAGCTTTGGTCTTTTCCTTGAAGAGCTTTTTGGTCGCTTTGTGGGATGATAGTTGGATATATATTAAAAACAAGTAAGAGAGCTATATTCGGCTGTGCCGAATCTTATACCAAATTATATTTTAAAATAAAATTATTTTTTTTTTTTTAATTTTTAAAAAAAGAAATTTTTAAGTTTTTTCCAAATTTTAAACATTCTTTTTTTTAATTTATTATTAATGCAACAGAAATAACTTTAATATAGACATTAATCACACCACCAAATTTCATGGTGATCGGTCCATAATTGGTCATAGCTCCCATATAAGGCCCACTTCAGAAAATCGCTCACGAACATAAATTATTGAAATTTTGAAAGAAAAATGTTTTTGCTCATTTACTTAGTGTAGGGTATTATATGGTCGGGCTTGACCGACCATACTTTCTTACTTGTTTACTTTTAAAACTGTGTGGTGTGGATATCGAAGCAGGTACAAAATTGTGGACGTCGCTGAATTTATTTGATTTAGCAACAGTGTTGGTAACTTTTTCACCAAATACCACTAAGAATATAAGAGAGCTATATTCGACTGTGCCGAATCTTATATACCCTTCACCAAATTATACTTTAAAATAAAATTTAAAAAATTCTTATTTTTTTTTTAAATTTTTTTCGAAATTTTTTTTTTTAAAACTTTTTCGAAATTTTTTTTTAAAAACTTTTTCCAATTTTTTTAAAAAATTTTTTTTTTATTTATTAGTGAAAATTTATTATTTTGTGAAAAAATTCTGGTTAAAAAATATTTTTCCCGATTTTGACCCATTGTAGGTCCAACTTACTATAATAGCCTTATATACATCGTTGCAATGGACTTTGAAATATCTATTATTAGATATCCATATTGTCTATATTTATGACTTAGTAACCGAGATATAGATCAAAAATAGGCTAAAAATAGCGGTTGTCTAGGATTTTTGCTCATATCTCCGTTATTTATGGACGGATTTTGCT
This sequence comes from Calliphora vomitoria, assembly GCA_942486065.2. Classification (NCBI taxonomy): domain Eukaryota; kingdom Metazoa; phylum Arthropoda; class Insecta; order Diptera; family Calliphoridae; genus Calliphora; species Calliphora vomitoria. The sequence continues at coordinate 4,468,292 of OW818029.2, read as the reverse complement.
GATTTTAAATAGGAAACTTCTCGAAAGCATGTCTGACAGAATTATTGAGGATTTGGATCCCGAAGATATCTGGGGTCTTCAGAAAATTGATTTCAACAGACGGACAGACAGACAGACAGACAGACAGACAGACAGACAGACAGACAGACAGACAGACAGACAGACAGACAGACAGACAGACAGACAGACAGACAGACATGGCTAAATCGACTCCGCTATCTATAAGGATTCAGAATATATATACTTTATAGGGTCGGAAAATTATATTGTGGAAATTACAAACGGAATGAAAAATTTATATATACCCTTCTCACGAAGGTAAAAGACATAACGAATATAACTTTTTATTTTTCAAAATCGATAGTGATATTAAGTTTATTTTCCCAAAAAAAAAACGCTGTATTTACAGATATACTGAAGTTTTTAGTTTTTTCATCTACTTTTGGACTGAAATATGATTGTTCACAAATTGAGCTTATTTCCCCAAATAAATGCTTATTTACCAAGTTATCGAAGATTAAAGACGATTAATTTAAGTTGAGTTATCATTAATAAAAATATAAATTTTTTGTAAAAAATTTATGTGATGTTTCAATGTTTCAAGTTTTTCCTACAAAAATTAGATTTTTGTTCAGAAAAATGAGTGATAAATGATTTATGATTGTTTGTCAGAAATATAACTGATCACAGATCGAGCTTTTCTACTCGATTAAAAGCTTTCTAAAAAATTTACTGACAATTTAAAATTTACTTAATTTTTCGTCTAAAAAACGAGTTTTGTGTCCATTTCCAATTTAAACCAAGTTATGCGCGATACTTATTTTTATTTGATATTTGGTAAGCTGTTTAAGTGATAACAGATCGAACTCTATTTCCTTATTAAACCCTTATTATATAAAGCATATTTTCGCCAAAAAAACTTATTATTTATATAGATACAGACTTTATAGGTTTTACGTAAAAAAATATAAGTGATCACAAATTTCTCGATTAAATACTTATTTACAAAATTATTATTATTATTATTATTATTATTTTTTTTTTAAATAAGTGTTTTTTAATAGTGCCTAATTAACACATGTTAATTTCATAACAATCATTTTTGCCATATTTAAATGCTATAACTCTTACCAAACCCAACAAAATTACCCAGACGTTGTGTTGTCATATTTAAATATTACATACGTAATTGATCAAAATTCTATCTTGGTGGTCTTGGGCTGAAATAAAAAAAAAAAAAATTCATTAACACCATCAAACAAGAAACTACTGAACACACAACCAACCACTTGAGAAACCATAAGAAAACAACATCATTTATTTTCGGAACAGTGTTTAGTGGCTCATACTACTACGACGCTTGAGTGTGTGTAAACAAGAAGCCACGCCACCTAGGACTAGGAAACACAGCCACTCTGAGATGAAGACAACGAGTATTAAAGTGGTATCTGGTATAGAGTATTAACTAACACACATTCATCATACTCATACACATTCACATTCACGGACATGGCTGCTGCAACATGGTAGCAATTTATGCAAATTAGTTAAAGTGACAATTTAACTTTGAAAAAATACTCAATGTTTAGTGACGACTGCAGGCAACAAACAAGAAGTAAATAATAGTCAATTAATATTGGCTGAGGGAGAAAAGTAATTTCTTACAAGCGTGAAATGTTGGTTATAATGAAATAATAGTAAGTCCTTAAGTACACGCAGATAAAAAACCTGGTTGAAGTTGAAGTTGTTTTATTTTATATGTTCACAATTTTTGTTTTTTATGATAAGAGCTACAACTTTGCCTCAGAGAGTAAATCATAAATCCGAACGGTTGGAAAATGATAACTTTTTGCAAAATTGACCCCACGGGCCCAAATCTTTGGGGGCCCATAAAAAAAGTGCATGACTTGGGGCAACATTTTTTTTTTCTTTGGTCTTTTATCACGTAGTGGTTTTTTTTCGTGTTGCTCTGTGTATTCTAAGAACTACATATTAAGATAAGATTTATGATTGTAAATAGTCCAAGCATATTGTTACGAATCTGCAATGACGATTTAAATTTAACAGTCTGTAACGACTGCCTGCAGCATTCATCATGTTTGAAGGCACGTCCATCAGTATCATGCGGTTATTGGCATTGTTTGTAAGTATGGCAACACTAAATGTTTGGGCTGCTGGCAATGACATCAAAGGCTCTGGAATTCGAACATTCGAGTATGTTCGTTAAGAGCATTGTAGAAGATTCCCGATTGATGGCGCGTGTATAAATAGTGGCAGAGGTGGCAGTCGTGAGTTGAGTTGATCATTGTCGCTGTTAGAGTTACATCAATTGTCGTGTACATTTAAGGTTGGACATTATAAAGTTTGTGTGCATTTCTGCGAATTGATAAACGTGTATAAAGACACTGAGTGGCTATTTAATTCTGTTGTTGTTGTACATTCTAAATAAATAAAGAGTTGTTACAATTTTAAACTACAAAAACTGCTTTTATTTGCTATCAAAAGTATCCGGTTTATTTAAAGGAAATAAACCCCATTTTTAAAAGGTAAAAACGTAACAATATTATGATAATTTTTAGCATCATAAAATATCACAAAATGTAATAATAAGCTTAATATGTTTTAACTATGTAATAAAGTGACTTCGAAAATGACTTTTCCCCTTAACCAACATTAACTATGAGTCAATAAATTGTGGAAACAGCAAAAACACATGAACAAAGTTAAGTTTCTTACTTGATTTTATTTATGTATGGACAGACACTACTTTATTCTCTCTATTGTCTACTCGTATGCTACAATGACAAGAGTATGGTGGATGAATTGTGGTCCAGCGGCCATCCAACCATTCAGTCATTATGACCATCCATAGCTGCTACTTGTAAGAAATGTCGTTGTTTTATTTGTTAATTGTTTATTTTTGATGTTTTCAAAAATAACAACAAGTAAAACTGAAATGGGCGGTAAATTATTTTATTTTTGTTAAGAAAACAATATTTAAAAGACACACACACACACGCAAGCAAGCAGCACTTACGGACACACACAGAAATAAATATTTAAAATACCAAAAAACAAAAAAAAAAATACAGTAAAAATCAACAAACGAAAAACACGTTTAATAAAATTCAAGTACATTGTCGGATTTTTTTTTAATTTTTATTTAAAAAACAAAAAGAAAATGTGTACAAAATAATTGAATAAATGAAACGGGAGTGATTTTTGGTCGAAAGTGTAGCTAGCTGACTATAAGGCATCATACACAAACTGAAATATTATGGAAATATAAGATATTTTTTATTTTAACATACTTTGATATCGACTATGTGATTGAAGAATTTTTGGCATAAAGTTGAATTTTACATACAAAATAGGCGTTTTATGGATGGATCTGGTCCCCTAGGTATCAAAAATTTTAAAATTTTATTCTTTTGAAATATTTGATGTAAAGCTAGCTTTTTACAAAGTACAAATGCTTTATACATCTTCTTAGAAATTTTTTGAGACAACTTAAAAAGAGAAAAAGTACTTTTTTCCCAAAAAATTAGCGTGTATACCCTTCACCTTCGTGAAAAGGGTATATGTAAGTTTGTCATTCCGTTTGTAGTTTCCAACATAAAACTATCCGATCCTACAAAGTATGTATATTCTGGATCCTTATAGATAGCGGAGTCGATTTAGCCATGTCCGTCTGTCTGTTGAAATCAATTTTCTGAAGAACCCTGGTTACTTCGAGATCCAAATCTTCAATAATTCTGTCAGGCATGCTTTCGAGAAGTTTCCTATTTAAAATCAGCAAAATCCGTCCATAAATAACGGAGATATGAGCAAAAATCCGAGACAACATCTATATTTGGCCTATTTTTGATCTATATCTCGATTACTAAGTCATAAATATAGACAATATGGATATCTAATGATAGATATTTCAAAGTCCATTACAACGATGTATATAAGGCTATAGAAAGTTGGACCTACAATGGATCAAAATCGGGAAAAATATTTTTTAACCCGAATTTTTTTTCATAAAAAACATTTTTTTGTCATACATTTTTTTCACTAATAAATTAAAAAAAAATTAATTTTTAAATTAAAAAAAATGGAAAAAACTTTAAAAATAATTTCGAAAAAAAAATTTTTTAAAAAATTTTTAAAAAAAATTAAAAAAAAAAATTTTTAATATAATTTGGTGAAGGGTATATAAGATTCGACACAGCCGAATATATCTCTCTTACTTGTTTTAAATTAAAATGCATATAACTTTAGAGTCAGTCATTATTTTTAAACATTTCTTTTTTTGATTCAACCATACATTTGTTGTTAAATAGAGAAAATTGGGAAATATTTGGATCCACTGTTATCAAAAGGCTGGAGTAGGGTGGGTAAAGATGTTGAAAATTTAATTATCAAATGCGAATATCTGCTAAGCTTTATGAGATAATTGCTAGCTACGAGGAGGTTTTTTGTAGTGCTCGATGAGGAGAGAAGGGTATATATAAGTTTGTCATTACGTTTGTAATTTCCACAATATAATTTTCCGACCCTATAAAGTTTATATATTCTGAATCCTTATAGATAGCGGAGTCGATTTAGCCATGTCCGTCTGTCTGTATGTCTGTCTGTTGAAATCAATTTTCTGAAGACCCCAGATATCTTCGGGTTCCAAATCTTCAATAATTCTGTCAGACATGCTTTCGAGAAGTTTCCTATTTAAAATCAGCAAAATCCGTCCATAAATAACGGAAATATGAGCAAAAATCCGAGACAACCTTTGAAAATTTCATCAAAAAAAGACAATTTATTGCAGGCTTTGACAAAAAAACAACAAAACGTATGTTTGGATGTGTGTTGGTTTCATTGCTTTGCGTATTTTTTTTTTTTTGTTTGTGTTTCGTTTGGCGTTGTGTTGTTTTTATACCCTTCACCTTCGTGAGAAGGTGGCCAGTTCAATCACCTTCATGATGACCATGCCCTCAAATCGCTCGTGCAGAATTCCCAATATGGCATTAGCTGTGGCACGTAGCACCGTCCTGTTGAACTCATATTCGTTGGCGACCATACCATCAAATTTGCTCACCGTTGACGGTGATGGCCTGGCCAACGTCTTTTTCAAAGAAATATGGACCGATGCCACCGCTAAAAAAAATCACTTTATCTTGGATCTCCTGCTTGGTATCGTGCCAAATTCGACAATTTGTATTATTTTTTTTTTTTAAATTCCGGTTTAAAAAAGTTTTTTCACGAATTACTATGGCGTTGAAAACTATTTGAAATGATTATATGAAAGCCAAAAATAAAAGCCTTCGAATTAAACTTCACACACAAGCCTCCCATAATTATATAAAATATATGTGCACAACTACATGTATTGCAGAACATTTTATTTATATACATTGATATTTTGTGTATAAGTATTTTATTGTGGCCAAAGTATCATCGATCCATTCATGGCATTGTCATCCATAAAAATACACAATACTCACGCAAGACGCCATAAATGACACTTGCTGTTGCTACTTTTGCCTCTTTTTTAAGGTTTTTTCAACTCTTTTTCCACTCCACTGCAGCTGGTGCTATTGCTGTTTGCTGGCCAACGGCCATTTATTATGACATCAGAAAAACGCAGTTAAGTCTGAATTGAAGTAATAGCTGAAGCTGAAAAAAACCAACAGCATTGACTGAAATTTTAATTGAAAACTCTTAAAGAATGGGGAAAAAGTCGTACATAGTATCAGCAGCTGCAGCAGCGAATTGGTTAAAATGTTTACAAATATTTGCTGTTCATTGGCCGCGTAAATGTTTGATTAAGACCGTTTTGCTTGACTTTTCGTAATTTTTAATTTTGTTTAATTTAATTTTTTTTTTGTTTTTGTTGTACTCTTTTTGTTTACTGACAACAACAATAACATTTGGATGAAATTATTAAAAAAAAAATATTTGTTGATTTTGCGTTGTCTTATTTTTAATAAATACATTTAAATTGTTTCATGATCAGCTACTGGGGTTTTTATTTTGCTTTTGGTTTTATTATACATAAATATTTTCTAAAATTGCTGCTTTGTTTTACTAACAATATTTGTGTCATTGAGTTTTGAATTTATCGACGACAGCAGTGCTGCTGTTGAAGACCATGACAATGCTTTATAAGCTGATCAGCAGTTGTATGGGTGGTCACATAACTATTAAAAAAAAATAATAAGTATTTCATAATACAAATATGTTGGTAGAATAAAATTTCAAAGATTTGTATATGGTCAAAACTATTATTTCTGCTTTAAATTTTAGAATTTATGCCGTCGGAAAATAAAAATATTTATTCGTAAAGTCTTATTTACGGGCGGGCCCCTTGTGTAGCTGTGGCCAATTAAGGATCGATGCTCCCTAACATTATATTATTATCATGCCTCTAAAAAGTGTAATTTTTTTTAATTTTTTTTTATTTATTTGACCTCTTGAGAGCATTATTTATTGTGTATCAAATGATCATAAGAAAATATATGGTTTTAATAATTTATTTTCGTGAGTGATTTTCTGAACTAGATCTTATATGACAGCTATTAGACTTGTGCTTAATAGATCATTTCAATGACCGCTCATTATAGTTTATAGTTTAAAATTAAACTACCTATTTATAAAAGAACAAGAAACGAGTGATAAAATATTAAAGTTGTCTCTCTGTTGCTGTATAATTTTGGGAACAGATTCTATCCATTATGAACCTCATTTTGTCAGCATTATCTAAGAATTCGTATAAAAAGAAGCTGGAAAAACAACGAAAACCCTCATTTAGTTAAGAGCGTACATATGAACTATTTTAGTTCATAGTTCAATACTGAACTAAGTGAGCAAACGATTCGAACTAGTTCATTTAGTTCAAATAATGGAATCTTTCAATTGAACTAGTTCGTTCATGAACTACCCAAGACTAGCAGCTATGACTATGACCGATCCCCATGAAATTAAGTCGTATGATTTATGTCTATATGAAAATTATTTCTGTTTAATTCTACGTTGAACCAACATTTTTATGAGATTTATATATTAATGCGTAAAGTCATATTTGTTAAAGTGATTTAAGAGCGCCATATATGGGAATAATTATTAATTATGGACTGATCATCATAAAATTACAAACATCAGCACAAACGCATAATACCCTCCAACTATGGTGGTGTAGGGTATAACAAATGGTTTTTTTGATTTCAAACTGAGTTTTTTTTAGAAAAGTGCCTACTGTGACGTTATTTACCATGTGATAGTAAAAACGCTTTGCAAGTATTTGAGAAACATATAGGCTTTGCCTTTTTAGACATTTTTACTTAAACCGATTTTTTTTTTTTTTTTGTAAAATTGGCCAAGTTTGGATAGGACTGGGGTGGTGTTATGTCCGCTTAAGTGAGCCAAATTTTACTTTACACGCTTTTGCATTAAGTTCTCTTACCGGATCATATAAAAATTGTATATAGTCCCAAAGAAAATTTTTTTCTATTTTTTGGCAAAAAACTTAAAAAATACAGTAATTATTACATGTCCCTAACTTTTTATAGGGATTACTGTTAGCAAGTTTTTTATTTTATTTAGGCCCGCCATATCTAAAAAATACTTTAAAATAAAAATTTTAAATATTTTTAGGTAAACAAAATTTGAAAAAAAAAATTTTTTCTGAAATTTTTTCCAATTTTTTTTTTTTAATTTTTAAAAATTGTTTTTCGCAATTTATAGTGAAAAAAAATTATAAAAAAAAATTTTTTTGTGGGAAAAAAAATTCGGGTTGAAAAATATTTTTCCCGATTTTGACCCATTATAGGTCCAAATTACTATAGCCTTATATAAATCGTTGCAATGGACTTTGAAATATCTATCATTAGATATCCATATTAATGACTTAGTAATAGTAAGATATAGATCAAAAATAGGCCAAAAATCGAGGTTGTCCCGGTTATCCCTTATATCTCAGCCATTTTCTCGATTTTAAATAGCGACCAAGCCGGAAGAATTCCCGATATATTGATGTATCAATGATTTTAACATACAGACGGGCTGACGGACATGGTTATATCGAATTCGCTATATATAACGATCCAGAATACTTTGTGGGGTCACAAATGAAAAATGTAGAAATTACAAACGGAATGACAAACTTATATATACCCTTGCCACTCATGGTGAAGGGTATAATAAATCAGTAAACGTAAATATCTCTTCAACTAATAGAGATAACCTACACAGGTAACAGATTTTTTTTAAAGTTTTGAGAATCAAGGTGACCAAATTTGAGGGGCCATACTCTGGCCCCCATTAGCGCTTAGAATCTAAACAAACGTAAATTAACTCGAAAACACCTCAGCTCTCGAGATACCGAATTATTTCCAAAAAAAAAAAAAAAAATCGTTTCTAAGCCACTAATTTCAGATTTAATGAAATCAACTTTTAATGGACAATTTTGGTCATTAACATTATGGGAAACATTTTTCCCATATATTCAATTAGTAATTAAAACAGATTTTTAGTACTTAATATAAAGTTGTTTGCTTTAATAATGTAAAATAAAGTTTACTTATATTATGCAAAATGTTAACGTAGACAGAATTTAATAAATTAAGTGTCAAATCATTGACGGGGAATCCCAAAAATGTCTTGCGCTGAGTGTTTAACAGTTTTCGTTTATTGCATTGCTATTTTATTATATTTTCTGATTTTGTCGGTTGATACATAATATTATGTGAGTATAGAAGTATAGAAAAAGTATTAAAAAATGAAAGAGTTAAAAATGTACTTTCTATATGGACTACAAGTGCAATTTTTAGTGCTACTATTACTTTTTAGATGATGAGAAAATGAACTACTTTCGGATGAAGAGGATAAACAATTCATTGAAGAGGATATTGAAAACGATCCAGATGTGGTGGAAATCGAGGACAATCATCAAGAAATTGAAAATTATGTACCTTAGGATACACTTCAGGACACTCCTCTGCAATTGGAACATATGTTAAGTTGGAGAAAACACTGTTATGTACCTCATGTATTCCACGAAAGCGTATACGAATTCGATATGTTGACTTCAATGGAGATTTTTTTGGATGTTACCAAGATGTATATGTTAATAAGTAATAATACAAGAGTACTATTGAATTGAATGGAATGAAAGAGTTTTTAGGAATGAATTACCAATCAGGGTCTGCTAAAAAAAAGAGATGTGTAAATTGTTCAAAAAAGCGTAAATCTTAGCCATTTATTCAAAACCATTAGTATTATTTGTATTACCTTTATGGTCCATAGGGAAAAATATTTCCCATAAAATTCCAAAAAATTTGTTTGTGTTTTTGAAATTTTTTTTTAATTTTTCTTTACTTTAATCTAAAATCATCTAAAAAACCCCACTGGGTACTAATATTTGCTCATAGTTTCGTTATGGTCCTGAAAGGGTTAATGTGGTGATTTTTAAAGTGGATCTTATTAAGTAATTGACTATAGATCTCATATAAGATCCACTTTAGCCTGGTCGTCATGGAATTTAGAAGTAAAATTTTCACTCTGATAAAATTTTTCTCGAAAAACATGTTATTTACAACGTATATAGTTTTTGTAGATTTTTTCCCTACTACTACTTTTAGCTCTCGAGTAATGCACTAAAATAGAAGCAAGTTGACGTTACTAACCGGAATTTTTAACCATACTGTACCTATAGATTGTTCCTTTTCCCCTCTTAAATGATATAAAACGAAGGAATATCCCTTAACGATTTAATAAAAAGTACAATAAATTGTTTTAAACATCTCCTCTAAATTGTTTTAACTCTAGTGCTTTTATAAAATTCTTCAGCACTATGACACAAAAAACAAAAATAATACGTCTAAATTGAAATTTACGTCGTGAGTAAAAACAAGTCCTTTTGGCAAAGTTGTAAGATTGTACAAAATTTATAAATAAAAAGAATAAGAAGCAAATACACACAACTTAAAATATAATTTCACGCCATGTTTAACACAACAGACGATAGACAGACACGACATACAGACAGACAGACAAAAAGAAATACATATTTTATAAATATTTTCTTACAAACAGTTCTTTAAAAGGGTTTTAACTTTAAATCGAAATCAACAAAGAACAACTAACACTGCGATATTCGTTTGTGCAGAATCTTATATACCGTAAAAACAAAACAAATTTTCGGTTACAAATACTTTTTTGTTCAAAAGAATTTTAGTTTTTTTAATCAAAATAAGTCGTTTCAAATACCTTTCATGTGATATAGTACATATTCTCTACGTATTGACAAAAAATACATTACAAAATTAAGGTTGTTCAGACCTTCGGACCTCCATATCTATAAGAATCCAAAATTTATATACTTTGTTTGATCGCTAATTAATATTGTAGAAATTACTTATATATACGCTTATCAATCAAAGTAATTTTTTTTTCTTCTTGAACCAGCACTCAGGGTATGACCCCTACTCATGCGAAGCATTGTGTTGGAACTAGAAAAATAGGTTAGGGAAGGGAGGAAAGAGGATGTAGTGTTTGTGGGCATTCGATTTGAACTTTACACATTGAAAATGACTGGAAACACTTCGGGGATAAGTTTGTTCAACAATATATGGATGAATATTGTAAATCTTCAATATCCGAGTCAAATATATTGTTTCCTATAAGGACAACAAAGTTATTCCAACCATCTCAATAATTTGCCATAAGTCTGATTTCACTCAAACTGTGTCCTAGCTTCTCTATGTATGGGCAGGTCTACCAACACATCTCTGGCCCTGGGGGCTCCAATCAATGGCCATTGTGGTAATGTCGTCTCGTGATTTCCTGAGTGTGTTCTCAATCCAAAGATATTTTTGTCTACAAATCTCTGTCTGAATGGGAATTTCCAGTCGAATAATCGAATTAAATTTGTCAAGACTCAAAAATTTATTAATCTGGGAGTTATATAAATCGAGTGTTTTAGAAGCTGTAATTTCAAAATTCCCCTTTGATTTGTACTCGTACTTACTCAACTCATTCTGAGTGCTGTTTATTATTTGTAGCTCTTAAATAGTGTAAAAATCTTTTCTTTTTTTTCTTAATGTTTTCAAAAACGTCTTTGGTTGGAGGAATTTTCAGTTTTAGTTACTTGTAAAACATGCAAATTCTCTGGCTCCCCACCATTCCACAACACTCACTCCTTTCCAACATTTCAAACAAACCAGTTTATTTTGTAAGAAGACCATTAAAGGCTGTGTTCGCTGCTGCATGCTCCTAGTGTATGATAACAAAAGGCATAACAAGGAATCTTGAAAAGAATCTTTCTTCCAACTAAAACATTTAAGCTGAATGTGTTTGTAAGAAATGTAGAAAAGAGAGAAATATAGGATAAAAATAGATAAGAACAAAGGGAAATCTACAACAAAAGTAAAACTAAAGACACGCAAAAAGCCAAGAATTCCTTTTTGTCAAGTATTAAGACACAGAAGGAACAAATGTTGACCTCCTTGCTATAGATATAGATGGTGGTAATATTGTCTGTCTGTTGCTGGTGGTAAATGATGTTTGATGGTGCGGAGTGGAGTGGTGTGGGATGGATGGGACAAATGTGCACAACAACGGAAATAAAACAATATCCGTTGTATTTAATTGTGTTTGTGTTTGTGTGTGCCTCTGTGTGTGTCTATAAATAATAATCAACTGTATTGTTATAATAAAATATTTACTGTTTTGTGTTTCTTTGGTTTTAGACAAATAAATATTGGCTACAGAACTTAACGTTTGTGACGAAGGTCGCGCTGGTGGCTATTCACCAAATTCAACAAATTCATTGTAATTTCTTGTTTTCTTTTTCTGTATAACGGATGCGTTTGATTGTTTGTTGGATTTTTTTTTATTTTCGTTTGTCTGACTGTTGCTTCACACTTCACAAAACTAAATTAGATTTTGGTTTTTCGTCAACAATCATTGGCGTTGGCCTGTATTTGACATGTTAAACGATAAGCCACAGCACAACGCCAATGGTATGGAAATACATACAAATTAAATGTTAAAACACGATTACAAGAAAATAGAAATATTAACGATTTTGTGTATACTCCTAGTAATTTGAAAAGGGGTTGAAGGAGGTTTTAAATTTTAAAAGTTGATAGATGGAGATTCTTACTGTACCCCAATGCCTTGGCGAATGGGACAGCTTCAACGTTTAGAGTCTAAGCCAAGACAATCTATCATATTTCTTACAAATAAAACATATTGCAATAATAAATAGTAACTCCCTTATTACATATAAGTACAATGTATTGCAGTCACTTTGGTACCAATGACCTGAACAATAGATTTTAAACAACATTTTTAAATACATAAAGTTTTCTATTATGATCGGAAATCTTTATTTTATACACTCTGTTTTGATGCTTTGGAAAATGGTTGATCGAAAAGCAAAATATCTGTTATGTGCTGCTCACTAATTTCAAATTGTAAAATTTTAAAATATCTTAAATTAATAACCTTATATGACTAGATTCAACCCAGAATGCTATACATATGGGCAATTCCACTGAAAGGTCCACCGATACCACAAAATTAAATGTTATCATGTTATCAAATTTAAAACTTGTAAAGAAATTTTACATTTAATTATAATCTTTTCTCATTTGAATGCACGTTTAGTTTTGATACAAATTCTTAAAGGAAGACATTATGCATTGACGTTTGATATCTAAAATCTTTCTGAGGGTACGAAGAGTCAAAAAAGAATGCAGAAAAAACTATGCGATTGCAAATAACTGTAAGTTTTTGCTTTGTATTATCACATATTTCGATATCCCGTGCGACATTGAAAAACAACATTTGATATCAGTGCGTTTCAATTGTTGGCTGCGAAATGAATTCCGAATGCCTCGGTTTTTTTTAAATTCTCTTGAAAATGAAAACTTGCCCAAAATCAAACTTAGCACCAATAATTAAGAGCTATACATTAAGCCTTTTGGCAAAATAAAAATCCGACTTATTTTGACTTTTTTCACTTTAAATGTGTATGGCGGACCAGTTGACATAACGGAATTGCCCATATGTATTAATTTTATACTCTTCACCTTCGTGAGAAGGGTATATATAAATTTGTCATTCCGTTTGTAATTTCCACAACATAATTTACCGACCCTATAAAGTATATATATTCTGGATCCTTATAGATAGCGGAGTATTAAGCCATGTCCGTCCGTCTGTCTATCTGTTGAAATCAATTTTCTGAAGACCCCAGATATCTTCGGGATCCAAATCTTCAATAATTCTGTCAAACATGCTTTCGAGTTTCCTATTTAAAATCAGCAAAATCCGTCCATAAATAACGGAGATATGAGCAAAAATCCGAGACAACCTCAATTTTTGGCCTATTTTGGATCTATATCTCGATAAATATAGACAATATAGATATCTAATGATAGATATTTCAAAGTCCATTGCAACGATGTATATAAGGCTATAGTAAGTTGGACCTACAATGGGTCAAATTTTTTTTTTTCACAAAAAACTTTTTTTTACTAATAAATTAAAAAATAAATTTTTAAATTAAAATTTTTTTTTTTCAAAATTGGAAAAAAAAAATTTCGAAAAAAAAATATTTAAAAAAATGAAAAAAAAAATTTTAATTTTATTTTAAAGTATAATTTGGTGAATATAGCTCTCTTACTTGTTTTCAATTATTGTAGTGCTGCATAAATCACCACATGCTTCGCAGTGCATTTTCATCGAGAGTTTCAGAGACACCCTAACAGCATATCGAAAAACTAGAAGCCAATCGCTGCATAATGGCTTGATCAACAGTAATAATCAATTTAAAGTTGGCGCCATTTCATTACAATAAGGCTGATGACTACAGGAATTACAAGGACGTACTGATTGGCAGAATGAACAAATTTTTCCCAAGGAATCCCTGGGAATGTGCTGTTCGAACGGGAAAGTTGTTCTGCACATTTCCGACGCCAATCCGATTTCCAAGCACTTCATTCAAAACAACCGAAAGTACAACTCGTGCTTTCAAATGACCCCCTTCGAGGCAACTAATATCGTAAACGTCGTTGGATTCATGCTCACCTTTAAAGTTCAAGGCCAAATGTATCACAGAATTGGATCACTGCCCCACTCCCCAAGATCCTTCAAATTTATTTCACTAGAAATGCAGCTACAGAAGCCGAATCCTAACGATGAACATGCTGGTGCATTTGTTGCAAGACCCGTCTGCCGAAACATTCTCAAAACAATTTTTGGACATCGGAAATGGAAAAATTCCAATTGATCTCGCCACAAATGAGATTTTGTTCCTGCCGAACTTCTGCCAAATGCAAATAAATATTCAAGCCGTTGTCGACAAAGTATTCCCAAGTCTTACAACCAACTATCAAAATTCATGCAATTTTGTCACCATAAAACTATGATAACAACCAGCTCAAAGAGCAAATTCAATTGAAACTGCCAGGCGAAACAATGAAATACAAATCGATTGACAGAGTAATGAACGAAGGAAGAACAAGCCGTCAATTATCCTACTGAATTTTGGAATTCATTGGAACCAGTGTTTAAAAAGCTACTATAACATAAACATTTTTAACATTTGCTAAAACTACTGCTTCCGAAAATGTTATGTAGCGGTAGCAGTAGCATTTATCTATTTTTGTTTTCTAGTTTGTTTTCTAAAACTACTGCTACCTTCAAAAAATAAAACTCTAAACAGAGCAGTAGTAATAAAACATAAATTATAAATGAAGTAGTAGCATTAAAATCCAAATCATTGCTACTGCTCTATATCGAGTTTTGATTTATTTTATTTAGAAGTAGCAGTAAGGTATCGATAAGGAAGCAGTTGACGAAGTAGAAGAAGTAGCAGTTGAGGTAGCAACCGAGTTTTTATTAATTTTTTAACTAGACTACTTGTGTTTTTCTGTTGCTACTGCTACTTGTAGTCTAGTTTTTTAAACACTGATTGGAACCAGTTGGAATGTATTAACATTGAAGGTTGCATCACCGATAATGCTTCTCCGCAACTTAAACGCGCCAAAATTATGCAACGGAACAAGATTGACCATCAAAAAATTTCCACAAAATTTAATTGAGGTGGCATATTCAAAAGCGAAGACGTACTGATTCCACGCATACCGATGATTTCCAACGAATTACCATATGAATTCAAGCGGCTCCAGTTCCCGTTTCGTCTTGCCTTTGCTATAACCATTAGTAAAGCACAAGACCAATCGTTGACTACTGCTGGCTTACATTTGGAAAATGTATGTTTTTCACACGGTCAATTGCTCCTGAGTTGGCACACAAAATAATTTATATATTTTTACTTGAAATAAAAAAACCAAAAACTTTGTATATCCCCTGGCCTTTAGAAGAATTCATTTAATATCCCATTTGTCTTAAATACATTCGTTTCTTTTTTAAGGGCATAGCATAATCATATGACCACCTTATTTGAAGTCAGATCACGGGTGTCCGTGCTTTAATGTTGTCTGACACTGTATAATACAAGGTGGCGCAAAAGTAATACTCCTATCAGAAAATGCTATAAATTTTGCGAATAGCCCCTTAATGTCAGTTCTGTTTTGACATTTGTGTAGTAAACACATGCGAAATACACGTTAATAAACAATGTTACTCTACACTGCTCCAGAACGCGGAATATTGCTGACTATTTATTTGACCAATAATCGGCAAAATTTATAGCATTTTCTGATAGGAGGATTACTTTTGCGCCACCTTGTACAATCAAGATCGAGATACAATAAAAAACAGATGTTTTCTAAGGGCCAGCAACGCGGACCTTGTTCAGCTAGTCATATATAGGATGTGAACCTTACTTTACTATATAATGGTTACAGCAACCATATAAATAATTACAGTGACCATAGTATTGTTAAAAAAAACTTGTAAACATTTTGAAATGGTCACAGTAAACAGGTACAGCTATATTTTGTATATATAGGGCTTTAATAAAATTAAATTTGTTACCAATCTGCTAGAATACAAGGTGAAAGTTACATATTTCACTAAAACAACAACATGATTTTCTAAACGTTTTCTGCAGTTTGTTCGGATTTTTAATAAATGTATAAAAATTTTATGCAGGAGATGAAAAATCGGCATAAAAAAATCATTAACTAATCGTTAAAATGCCATTAATAAAGGTTTTATAGAAATCCACTATTAAGACTCCACATACAAACAAATACACAAAGTGTACATTCTAAAATAATTTACAGAAAAAAAATCAAACAACATTAATGTTTTGTAACAATTACTTCACATTTTTTCCCAGTTAAAAAATTCAATTAAATTTTAGTTACATTTAAAAAAAAAAATCACATTCCTGCATGCAATTGCCGCCCAAAAAACCCACAAGGACACAAAACACCCACACACTACGGAGTTGCCATTGAAAAGGGAAATGGCGACGAGGACGTGCAAGTATGTGTGCACGTAACAGTAACTATTTCACAAAACTGATACAGGCAAAATGGCAACAACAACAACAGCAATAATAACAAATAACCGTTATATACAATTGAACAATGTGAAAAAAGAAATTATGTACTCAATCACATGCGCTCTCTCTCGTTCTTTCTCTCTCTCTCTGTGTCTTATTTATTTGTGCTCACGTTTAAATTATGTTTTTTATTTGTTTTTCTGCCAACGGATAAACTTAAATTGTACAAAATTTATTTACAAAGAAATCAAATTGTTAATATTTAGTTGTGCTGGTATGCTGTTGCTAATGTAGCTGCAGAGAGTTTTATTATTTTATATTAAGCTCCACCCATTTCTGAAACTCAGGGCGGAGTCGTAGTCAATTGAAATTATAACAAATTATATCATTGTACATTGTGTGTTTCCTCTTCGTGTATTTGTAACATTTCTTACAGATAGGTACTGTGATGTGTTAATGTGTGTGTGTGTGTGCTTATACACATTCATATTCCATTATATAAATGATGTTCACATACTCCTGCGGCAAGGATACATAAAATGTTTCAATTTTTTTATGTAAACTTTGGTAAAAAGTTAAATAATTTGAACTTTTAAAAACTTCTTCTTGGACTCAATTAAATTTTTTATCTACATAGGTATAAATAAATATAACGTGTGTATTTCAATTTGAAAGTAAATTTTAATGAATACAATGTATTTTCTTTATTATTAGCCATTTTATGAAATTGTGTATTCCCTGTATTAAGGCGAGGTCATGTCCCTGATTACCCCCTCCCAACACACCCCACTTGTTGTACAATATTTTATATACAAAGTACCTATATCAAAAACAGTTACATTGTATATGAAAAGTATATGTATGTCTGTATGTATGTATATAATGAATATTATTCCTCCTGAACAGACACATTAAACTAACCGACTAACTGTTAACAAGAGTAAAGAAACAATCATCCTTAGGCGACCTAGTGAAAGCAGGATAGTTGCAAGTTTCAGTTGCCACAAAAACTAGCAAAAAACCAACAACAAAACTTATAACATGTA
This sequence comes from Calliphora vomitoria, assembly GCA_942486065.2. Taxonomy (NCBI): domain Eukaryota; kingdom Metazoa; phylum Arthropoda; class Insecta; order Diptera; family Calliphoridae; genus Calliphora; species Calliphora vomitoria. The sequence continues at coordinate 4,450,784 of OW818029.2, read as the reverse complement.
TCGGAATTCAAATAAACTCCTCTCCCGGAGTACACAAGCATTAGGGGACCTGCGCTTTAAATTAAACAAGAGAATTGGTTTTTTAACTAAAGCGCACTGAGAGTTTCATCTCTCAGTTATAATCCTTCAAGAACTTGGAAATTCTATAAATTATATTCATACATAGTAGTACAAGTGTATAAACCTATATAGAATCTTTCCGTGACAAGAATATGTTGCAATATTGTAGTTGTTCACTGCAGAAGCTGAGAAAATTTGCAATAAAAATGCAAAGTTTTGCAAAACTTGGATTTTACATGAAATATTTGTATAGCCTTCACCATTATACATAGGCTAATAATTGTAGCGCCAGTAGTAATGTTTTCACACTATCCTTTGAGTAAACCAATCGATTTGGAATCAATATCGTTCATAAAAGCTGAGCTTATAGAAAGAAACTGAATTGAAAATCCAAAACTCATGAATTAAAACCTCAAAATAGAAGGTATTAAGTCAAAATTCATTAAGACTAGAGTTGGGTTTATTAGCTCAGTGAAGCAATCGCTCTTTTCAGCTCAGCTCACTTAAATGAACTTAAATGAGCTATTTTAGTTCATTTGCTCAGTATTATGTAAAAACAATAGCTCTTTTTTGTGAGTTGTTTGTAGTGAAACAAATCAGTTGGTGCTTTCCAGAATGGATTTCTTTTCGAGTGGAATTACAGAATAATCTCCCTGGTTTTTTAAACAAAAATTTTTGATAATTAAAGATTTCTACGTGCTTAAGCCAACAATTTAATTGGAATGTTAATTTAATTACATTTTTACAAGAATATTAAAATTGTTTGCACTAGAAACAAAAATAAATATATGAGCGAAATGGAAACTGATGCTAAAAGAACAGTGTACTAAAACGCTCAGTACTGAAAACTAGGTCGTTCATGAATTACACAACTCTAGTTGTAGCACAATGATATTATGGTTGAACTCAACCATATTATGATTACAGTTTAATCATAAATTTATTATTTTTAAACCTATAAGATGACATGACCATAACATTGTTGTAGCCACATGATCGTATTATGCTCAAATTCAGCCTATGCGATAGATTCATTGAAAATTGTAAAGGGTTTTTCAACAAGATTTCTAAAACAAAATAAAATTAGATGCAGATGATTCAAATTTTTATTGTATTACGAAAAGAAAAGTTCGGCAATTATGAATTTTTCAACAAGAACTTTGTTTTCTAAAACAAAATAAAATTAGATGAAGATGATAAAAATTTGAATCATCTTCATCTAATTTTATTTCGTTTTAGAAAACAAAGTTCTTGTTGAAAAACCCTTTACAATTTTCAATGAATCTGTCGCATAGGCAGAATTTGAGCATAATATGATCATGGGCTACAACAATGTTATGGTAATGTCATCTTATAGGCTTAAAAATAATAATTTTATGATTAAACTGTAATCATAATATGGTTGGGTTCAACCATAATATCATTGTGCTACAACTAGAGTTGTGTAGTTTATGAACGGCCAAGTTTTCAGTAGTGAGCGTTTATATTTGGCAAATGTCCACCACGACCACACTGACAGATGTCGATTCTTTCATCAACATTTTTAATAACTTTTTGGCAAAATGGCGGGTCTATTTCATTAATCATATCACGGATTTTGAGTTTTAAGCCTGTAATCGATTCTATTGGCTTCGTATAGACTCTGTCCTTAACATGGCCCCACAAAAAATTATCCAGTGGTGTTAAATCACGCGATCTGGCTGTCCACTTAACAGCTGATTTCTGCGATCGGGAAATTTGGTTTGAATAAATCGATCGTTTCATTGGCAGTGTGATATGTGGCACCGCACAGTGGTCCAAATGCTCAATCTAGCCGGAAAAAAGTCATAACTCGCTTTTCAAAAGCCGTACCAACATGAAACTTTGTACGTTTATAGATTTCATCAATATAAACAATCTGAGAAACATGAATGTTTGTTTTTGTATGTAAATTTTTTCTTTGTGGGTTTGTTTGAACCCTATAGACGGCAAAGCGATTTTCCTGAAATTTTCACATCGTCTTTCTGTATGTGTGGAAGGAACTAAAGGCTACATTTCATTAAAAAATTTGAATTGGGCGAAATGTACCCCAACCTTGAAAATAAAAATACAGCTCCTTTCTTGTAATGAACATGTCCATTACAAGAAACTCTAAATGAAATAAAAATCGTTAAGGCAAAAAGTGGCAGTTAATTTTTTAAAGATTAGAAACCTTAATCTATATAGATGACGACTACATAAAACCTAAAGCTTAACTCGGTTAAATTACCATTTGAAATTCTAATATAATTTGGACATTGAACAAAAATTTCACATTTAAAACACATATGAACATAATTGCATTTTTTTCTAAACAGAACATATTTTCTGAAAAATTTAAACAGTAATTTTTACTCTTACCTTTGTTATATTAATTACACCAAAAATTTTTTTTTAATTGTTCTTATTATTTTTTGACGACAATTTCCCTTGCACTGCAATTACTTGTTTTTGAAGCAATATATCAATGCTAGTGTAGCTATTTAAAGAAAAAAATATGCCGTTATGTACAGTGTCCATATTACCATACAAAAAAATTGCTTTTGAAACATTTAAAAAAAAAATGACTTTTTTCCGGCTAGATTTAGCATTTGGACCACTGTGCACCGTCCTGTTGAAACCACATGTCTGTGATATCCACGTCATCAATAATAGGCCAAAATTGAGCTATTAACATTTCGCAATAGCGTGATCCGCAATAGCGTGACCGTTACCGCATATCCAGCCTCATCTTCGAAAAAATCACGCCTCCAGATCACAGCGCACCATACAGTGATACGTTGCGCAATCCTAATCGGTCTAGGATTTTCAGAAGGCCAAATGCGCCAATTTTGCTTGTGCAAATGGGCTTCGTCTGAAAAAAATTATTTTTTTCAGAAAAACCAGCGAAATGTAACTTTAACGGAACCACCATTTTCATAATGAATTTTAATTATTCATTGTATCAATTGCCAATGCATCTACTACGAATACGTCAAAAAACTAAATGTAAAAACTATCATGTTGTTGGTGTTGCCACAATTGAAAACCGTTACATCTCTGATACATGCTACGGTGCGAACCAGCGGCGGCCATTTGAACGAATATGCCACACATAATGCGATTTTGAAATAAAAAAAGAATTTCGTTAATACTTCCAATATAGCTTGTTTCATATTAATTCAATATCGACCCGACCTTATTGAAAAACTCTGTGAAATAAGTCTTACAAAATTTAGTGAAGGACTGACCTAGATCTCTAGATGTTTCAAATCGCATAACAAATATTTTATGAAAAAGGCGTCAACCATAGAGAATTATACATAGAGACGAGACACTTCGATTAGTCAAACAAAAATACAACAAATCATATGTCTGATACAACAACAAAATACATTGACTAGCATGTATTTTGTTGTTGCAAGAGTTAGGTTTTGACAACAGACTTAGGTTTTTGACAATTACGTCTCGTCTCTATGTCTATGACGTTAAAAATATACATATTTAAATTATTTTGCCTAAATCTTCAAATATTCAAAATCCTCTATTTTAAAAAATAAAAATTTTCAGGAGATTTCATGAAAATCTATGACAAAGGGTATTGAATATAGTCCCTGTGATCTTAACTATTCGTGAACGCGGAACTACTTCCATGGAGTGCAGAAAATTCAAAATTTAAATGTTAAATGTCACAAAAAGTGCTAGATGTGATAGATCATCTAAATGAACTACAGTTCCGCACAATACAATTAAGAATCTAGATAAAACTTTATACTACTCGTTCCATAGCGAAGAGAAATGCATACAATTTTATAAGTTTAATTAAAAAAAATTTACAATTTAATTACATTGCAAATTGTAGCATCATGTTTCCAAAGAAATTTAAATCAGGTTCCATATTGCATCAACATATACATACCTGCTCCTTGTGAATTACATGCATACATATATAGAATTCCTTATATACTGCTCACACCAAAGCTCACTTACAAACTGATTTGTCACAATTTATAACAAAAAAGTTATTAATTTCAATATTTTCAACTACACGTAGGTATTTTTTTATTCGGAATACACAATGGGTTGGTATTGGTGGTGGTTACAAAAATAAAAAAACACACCATAGCAAACAGACTCAACATAAAAGGGGAGATGGTTGGATGTATGGCACGCACACACTTACACACTAGAAACAAAACAACAACAAACGACAAAAAACTGGCAGATGGCAGCAGTAGAAACGCTTTTGGTTGGTTAGTTTTTCGAATGAATGCACACACATAGACATTGTATAATGGAAACATGGCAACACAATGGAAACAAAAACAAAAAGCAGCAGAAAACAGAAACAGCTAGCAGTGATACTTAAACACAACAACGACGGACGGACGCATTTATTTTGTAGGCAACAACGATACAACTTTTGAACTTAAATGTTGGCAAGTAAGTAAAAAAAGACACAAACAACCAGAGGGCACACACAGGGAAGAAAACGAATCTCTCTGCAACAACAAAACTATAAAAAAAAATAAATAAATAAGAAATAAAACTTAACGAACAGTAGAGAACAGAAAAAAAAAAAAACAACGACAACAGAATCGGACCAACAATAAACAAAAGAGCTTTAAAGAACAAAAGAGAGAAGATACAACAACAACTACAACTATAACGACATAAAGTAGCAGATGAGGGAATAAAATACAAAATGAAACCAACAACCACTTCCCCACAACATAAAAAAATTACATACATATAAAGTGGAAACAACAACAACTACTACTTTTAATATATTTGGAAGAACTCAACGGTTGACGGCCCTCCTAAGGGCCTCCACTTTACTTTCCAAAAGTCGAATTCAAATTTCATCTTTACTTTCTACTTTTTCAGTACGGATGGACACTTACATATGTATGTACCACTAAGATTTAAATTCTCATAAAATGTTTAAAAGTTTTACTTTGTTGGGTTTCAAAATTCACAGATTAGTTTTTTAGTTTAACGCTATTTTGTAAGACATCATTGTAAAAAATTTAACTTAGTGAAAACTCAGTGGTAAATTTCCAACTAGCAGTCGCGTAACTACAAATGACGGATGGTATAAGTGTATAAGAGACGTATAACATATAAAGTACAAATTTTACGAAAGAGCATTATAATTCGAAAGGGTTAAGGCCATAGAGAATTATACAAAGAGACGAGACACTCCGATGTGTTAAACAAAAATACAACAAATCATATGTATGATACAACAACAAAATACATTGACTAACATGTTTTTTGTTGTTGCAAGAGTTAGGTTTTTTGACAATTACGCCTCGTATCTCCCAGCAGTTCTAGGAGACAGTCCCTTACTAGTGATTTTAGCCATAATTTAGGGTGGGAACTAGTTACTTCAATAGCTACGTGACTAGTTATTTTAACACGCACATGTCCTAAGCCTTATTGACTACACTGACACTGTCTAATAGCTGGTCTTAAGTATTCAACGCATTGGAATCACATACTGGTTGAATAGCGCCAGTTACCTTACTAGCTACCTAACTGGTAACTTATCAGCTAGATAACTAGTTATTTTAAAATGTACGGGTGCTAATTGGCCTCAAATAGTCAGCTAAAAAGACATATCATAGGCAGTCCAAAAAGCTGTAGCTTGTAAACTAACCTTTCTTCGACAACTCTCCAATGGATTGCTTCTGGTCGGTAAAATAACTACTTTCTATAGTGCAGTACAAAATAAACGTTTAAAGTGACATAACTATAGGTTACTAAGAGATACTTAAGTGACTATTGACTTCATGCTATGTTACATGGGATATCAGTATACTTGAATTATATCAAAGCAAATTCTATAAAACCAGTTTGAACGAATTACTCACAAAACGTTTAAAGTGACTACACTCCAGATTACTTAGAGATACTTAAGTGACAATTGTCCACACGCTAGATTACCTGGAATGTATAAAGTAACCAATTCTCTCTGCACTACGAAGAGCACATACGTGCCAGATGTCAAAATATATAAATTTGAGATAAGACATTTGTGACGATTACTGTCTATAAGGGATACATTGACTACTTGCTTAACTGCTGGGCTATGTTACCCTTTGGTTAAGGCCTTCCGAAGTATTTAGGAAACCTTTTTTTCTCAGAATATCGTTTTTCTGGTTTTCTTACAATGAACCAGTATTTGTAGCATGATCTTGGTTGTTTTGATACAATTGGATATTTTTGGGGTAATTTAAAATAAAATTCTTAATAAATGCGAAATTAACCCTAAGCTCTCTTTTGTTGTGTCTTATTTCTGACTTTCTGGTTAAACTTTCCGTTTTGGTGTATTCAGCTACAGCGACTCATAGTAAAATTTCACGGATAATATTTTTGCGGAACATTTTAACCCCTTAAATCCATATTCTAAAGTTGTTTTTTGCTCTTTTTTAAAAGAGGGACAAAAAAGACCCATACCTTGAGGAGTGAGAGAGTTAACATACATATCATTTACAAAAATGTTCTACGTAACATTTTTCATAAATTTGGTTTCTTATCCCGATTAACAATAAGAATGTGCCAGAGCTGGGAAACTTTAACCCCCCTAAAATTAAATTCAGATGTAAACTTTCAAAACGCCGATACACATGTCTTTTTTTTTTTGTATCCTCTTTCAAAATTTATAGGCCGGACCTTGTAATTTTGCCAAAAATTTGATTTTGTTGTACAGTGTAATTAATAGAGTACAAAAACTTAATTTTTATTGTAATATGTTTAAGCATCCTGTGCAACTGTTGGGCACCAAAAAATATGTTCTTAAATTAAAATAAATTATTTTTGTGGAAAATTAATACAGTAAAACCTTGATAATCCGGATTATCCAGTAATCCGGACATCAGTTTTCATTACATTGTGTACTCTATAATACTGATTTATTGTATGTTTATAACTTTTCCGGATTTCATACAAACTATGGATAAAAGTTTGAACAGTTCTCAACAAACAAAATTCAATGACTATTTTACCAAATCAATATTTTATATTTTTGTTGTTGTTTCCATGACTTGTTGAATTGAAATATGTAAATACGTTTTTATAAAATGTACATACATATTATAAATGTTATTTTTAAATGTAATCATTTATTAAAATGATACATAAATATTATATATCATTAGATATGTATTTTAAAAACATTTTTAATACATGAACAATAATAATTCGCATTAGGGTCTGCAATCAATTATCCGGATTATCAAGGTTTTACTGTATTACATTTGAAAAGTTTCTATTTGTCGGACTCTTCAAACTACATATTTGTTTATATGATAGCCATGTCTGTACATATTAATACTGACGTTTGTAAACAGACCTTCTCGTTGTCAAAACAATTGGATATTCATTCTGGTACAATACGAGTCACACGCGATCGCAACATATATAACAATCAGAAGTTTTTTCCTAGGAAAAACTTTTAAGACATCGTCTGTCCGTCTATTTGATTATAACTAAGAGACAGTTTTATGAACATGAAATTTTCCCCAACTAAAACTTCTTATATCAACAACAGATTTTCTAGATGACAAATAAGTAAATAACAGGTGGCGCAAAAGTAATCCTCCTATCAGAAAATGCTATAAATTTTGCGATTGGCCCCTAATGTCAGTTCTGTTTTGACATTTGTGTAGTAAACACATGCCAAATACACGTTAATAAACAATGTTACTCTACACTGCTCCAGAACGCGGAATATTGCTAACTATTTATTTGACCAATAATCGGCAAAATTTATAGCATTTTCTGATAGGAGGATTACTTTTGCGCCACCTTGTATATTACGCCTTATAGAGGCCTTCTGAGAAAAAAACAAGTAAGAGAGCTATATTCGGTTGTTCCGAATTGTATATACCCTTCACCAAATTATACTTTAAAATAAAATCAATTAATTTTTTTTTTTTCGAAATAGTTTTTTAAAATTTTTTTCCAATATTTTTAATACTAATTTTTTTTAATTTAAAAATTTTTTTTTTATTTTATGGCAAAAAAATTTTTTGGTGAAAAAAAATTCGGGTTAAAAAATATTTTTCCCGATTTTGACCCATTGTAGGTCCAACTTACTATAGACTTTGAAATATCTATCATTAGATATCCATATTGTCTACATTTATGACTTAATAATCGAGATATTGATCAAAAATACGCCAAAAATAGAGGTTGTCTCGGATTTTTGCTATATCTTCGTTATTTATGGATTTTGCTGATTTTAAATAGGAAACTTCACGAAAGCATGTCTGACAGAACATTTGGATCCCGAAGATATCTGGGGTCTTCAGAAAATTGATTTCAAAAGACAGACGGACAGACAGACAGACATGGCTTAACCGACTCCGCTATCTATAAGGATCCAGAATATATATACTTTATAGGGTCGAACAATTATATAGTGGAAATTACAAACGGAATGACAAATTTATATAAACCATTCTCATGAAGGTGAAGGGTATAATTAAAATTAGGCCTTCTGAAAGGCCCTTTTGTTTCATATTCTCTCCGCTAGGTCTGTGTTACAAACATACTAGTAAAACATAGAGAAAAGTAAGTGAGTAAGTGAATGAATGACTAAATGAAGAATGAATGTGAATTGAATACAATGGTTTCTTTTTTGTTGTTTATATGTTTCTTAATGTGTTTTTGAGTGTGTGTGCGCAAAATAAAAATATCCAAATCGGAGATGCCAGATGATTTATTTAATATGATCTCAAATACACAAAAATTGTATATTCAATGCTTTTCTTGGACGATTAAGAATCAAAGGCGTCTATTGAGAACAGTAGGCTGTTTAACTCAGGCGCGAATCCAGGATGGTGAAAAAAGGAAATTCCCTCCACCCCGAAACCGAAAAGTTTTAATATATAAAACAAAATTTTACTTTATGGTTGACCTGCATCCGTGCCTGGTCTAACTTGATTCCATTCAGCGTATCTGTAATGTTAAGTTTGTTTCACTCTTTTATCGTTATTTCATCGATAGAACAGTGGGTCAGTGTAATGATTTCTCCCTGTGTTTTTCAATGAGCCTTCATTTCAATAGTTGAAGTTGTGGTTAATGATTCAGTCCTTTTATGACGAACTTAGTTTCTATTATGTATTTAATTTCTAAATCAGTTTGCTGCCACCAAATGAAGATCCATAAAAAGGGTGTATCTTTAGAAGCGAAGAACTTTAAACTGTCGGCACTGTTTTCAATGACAGCTGATTTGACAATTCTCGGTAATTTTGAAGTTAAATTGGCTTCTCAATTTATCACACCAGATCAACGTTTGCAAATTGTTCAAATTTATTTTGAAAATCATGATCGTGCATGTCATTTGACGCTATTAGCTAATTTTCTCTGGGGATATGTAAAGTCATAGGTTTATGCAGATATATCAAAAACGATCCTGCAATTGGAAGTCAATATTCGACGCGATATTGACGAAATACAGCCTGATTTACTGCGAAGGGTGTAGGAAAATTGGAGAACCAGGACGCCATGTATGCGCAATACAGATAAATCAAAAAAGATCCTCCAATCGGAAGCACATATTTAACGCGATATTGCCGAAACACAGACTGATTTACTGCGAAGGGTGTTTGAAAATTGGACATCCAGGTTACGCCTTGTATGCGCAATATTGTTGTCGATTGTAATAAACACTAAATGAGGATTAAAAGTGTAATTTTTAACGGCTGTAGTTATTATTTGAAATTCCCGGAAATTACAAAATTGTGCGCGAAAGTAGCATTCGTGGGAGAGCTGTCATCTCTGTTGGCATCTATGTTAAGTCAGAAAGTGTACATCACCCTAGTTTGGGTTCCTGCGCATAGTGAGCCGGCGGTCGAGCTGCTTATATCAGGATTTGCTTCATATGTCTCAGATGTAATTTCTCTCGCAATACCGCTTTGAACTATTAAAATCAAAACCTTCAGATACGCAATTAAGGAATGTGCACAATACATGTCTTAAAAAGGAACCGGAAGTACATTTGAGTTAACGATTCACTGGGTGATCGTTAACCACGAAAACAGATTTTTTGTCATCAACTGCTGTTGCAGCTTCCGGGTCAGCAAACAGAAGGCAAAACTTTTTCACCTCCTCTGTAAATGTTGAGCTCTTCATTTCTATTTTTCTATGAACCAGACTGTTAGACTTTGATGTCTAAAAGGTTGGATCTAATACCTTTTTCATTAGCATCAAGGTTTAGAGCTTCGGTCGAGTTGGGTGCAAAGATTTGGGTTAAATGATACTCCATCCCAAATCTGCTTAGTTCAAAAAACAACTTTCAAAATTGACTATAAAATCCCAACAAATCTGGCAGCACCTGTAGCTGTAACACAGAGAGTTTTTCTATGTGTGAATACGAGTGTAGCGATGGTAAATTTACCCATTTAAAAGTGAGTGAACAATTTTATATACAGTGCCAAATTGGATTTTGAAACTTTTTTAATTGCGTGCGTCACACAGTCACCATCGTATACGTAGGCACACATACACACACTCGCGTATATGAGTTTCGTGTGCCAGTCTGACAGTCAATAATAAATCTACTGGATTGTTAGTTTGTTCACTACTCGCAACTTACTTATTCACCTTCATCCTGCCACCACTCAACAATATTCACTAAAATTTCTGTTGTTGTTGTTGTAGTAAGCAGAGTAAATGGATATTGAAACACACACACACACACTCAACTACTGTATATGTAGTATATTTGTATTTAAATACAATTTGTATAAATGTATTTATGTACGTACAATTTAAACATTTACATTTTATGTATATTTCTTTCATTTCTTAAAAATTGTTTTTTTTTTTTTTTGTTGTATATTGTTACTTTAGTTGATAGAAACTGTGGTTCACATACACTCACACACAAATAGAGGGAACAAAAAAACAACGCACATAGATTCATTTCTGAAGGTGGTTGGTTGATTCTGCTGCATGCAGCAAAGCCTGTCAAGGCAAACAGGCCAACAAACACAAGTAAAAAGGCATCTACGAATCAACCCCCAAAAATACAGCAGCAACAACAACAAGAAATGAATATTGTATTCAATTGTTACTCCGCGAAACTGAGGATGGATGGATGATGTTGGTTGAGGATGGCTGGGTTGGTTGGTTGGTGTTTTTCGTTTTTGTTTGTTTTTGTATTTATTTTTTTTTATCCATCAACAATATCGAAGAAATTTGAATCAGTTGCAAACGAGTTCTCAGTGCGTTACGACGACAACCAACAAACGCGCTGTTTTTAAAAATTGGTTACATTGATTTTCAACAAAACAAAAAAGAAAAAAAAGATTAAAAATAAAAACAATTAAAATTGTTACATTTTAAATTACGGATTGTGGAAAATATAACGAAATACAATTTTTGTTTTAAATAAACAAGTTTAAACAGTGACAACATATAATAAACATATAAATATAGTGATTTCTGAATTTGAAAAAAAAAAAAAATCTGAAATTAATATTTTTGAAGAAAAAAATTAATAAAAAATAATTAAAAGAATTACTGGCTATGTATTTAATAACAAACTAATTTTGTGAATTTTTCCATAAAGAATTGAATTTAAATAAAAACCACACACAATTTTATTAATTCACAATTAAAAGTGAATCAAGTTATGAGTTTACCCAGTGGTGTTGATATGCAAAACCTCATGTCTCAACATCCAGTTTTAGGTGCTTTGCCACCGGCCTTCTTTTTACGCGCCGCTTCGGAACGTTACCAGCGTACACCCAAATGTGCCCGCTGTCGAAATCATGGAGTGGTCAGTATTAATTACTAAAGTTTTCTATTAAATTTCTTTTTGACTTCTTAAAGGAAACTGGATTAAAAAGGTATTAACACATTTGTTTGTTTGTTTTTTTATTATAGGTCAGCGCTTTAAAGGGTCACAAGCGTTACTGCAGATGGCGCGATTGTCTGTGTGCCAAATGCACTTTAATTGCTGAACGCCAGCGTGTCATGGCAGCACAGGTTAGTACACTAAACAGTACTTTATGTATTAATGAAAATTAAGGCGAGTAGAAAGAAAGTAAACACTTTATAAAAATTGGTCGACCATTTGATATATAAAAAACTGGTAGTGAAGGAAATGTTTCGCAGTACTCAGTTTTAGAATTACAGTAATGAAATTCTTATCGCAACTAAAATAAAATAGACAGATTTTAAAGATCTTTTAAGATTTTAAGCTCTTATTCTATAAACGAAACAGAAAACTTTTTTAAGTCATACTCATTCATTTCTCATAATTACCCGACGCCTTTTACAATGAATAACATAAAGTAAACATTTTCACAGAACTTAATATGTAATTGGAAATCATATTTAATCATACAATTCCTGGGAAGAAATGAACTTTGTACTGACAAATTAAAGTTTAAATTCCAACCATCCAATCCATTCCTACAGCTTTGTCTATTAATATTCCTAATTAAGCCTAATATGTAATGTATGTTAACGATGACGATAATTACACAGTGATACAAAAGTGAACGACAAAAAATATGCAGGGGTTCTCATGTAAAATTCAGTTTTGTCTTGTCTTGATCACTTCGTATTAGTGCAATAACAGTATTCTTAAACTTACAACTTCAAAACATCATAAATATCTATGTCTTTTGGAAACAAATTTTAAAATTGTTTCTTTTATTTGAAAGAAATGAGTTTTGCTTTTTAAAACGAACAAGATTTGTAAAAATAGATTGAAAAAGGGTTATATCTTAACCATAGAGAAAATATATATAGAGTGGAAACTAGAAAAAAGCTCAAACAAAAAAATTACTCACAAAAGGTTACACATACCAGTCTTGTTTTTGTATTCACATAGTTTTTTTTAATAATACATTCTCAACACTTAAGTTTTTTGACAACTGAGTTAGGTCTTTGACAGAAGAGTTTTCGCTCTATGTATATTTTCTCTATGATATTGTCAGCTAGGTTTCTTTTGACAAAAAAAGAACTCTTAAGCATTTGTATGTAGAAAAACAGAAAAAAGAATTTGAAAATCGGTTTGAAAATTACGTAGTTACAGCACTTTAAAGCCAGGATGGTCCTCAACTTAAATAGCATGCAAGCATTTGTATGAAAAACAAGTAAGAGAGCTATATTCGGCTGTGCCGAATCTTATATTTTTTAAAAGTTTTTTCCAATTTTTTTTTTAAAAATTTTTTTTTCAATTTATTAGTGAAAATATTTATGACAAAAGAAAGTTTTTTGTGGAAAAAAATTCGGGTTAAAAAATTGACCCATTGTAGGTCCAGCATTGTATAGCCTTATATACATCGTTACAATGAACTTTGAAATATCTATCATTAGATATCCATATTGTCTATATTTATGACTTAGTAATCGAGATATAGATAAAAACTAGGCTCATATCACCGTTATTTATGGACGGATTTTGCTGATTTTAAATAGGAAACTTTTCGAAAGCATGTCTGAGAGAATTATTGAGGATTTGGATCCCGAAGATATTTGGGGTCTTCAGAAAATTGATTTCAACAGATAGACAAACGGACAGACGGACATGGCTAAATCGATTCCGCTATCTATAAGGATTCAGAATATATATACTTTATAGGGTCGGAAAATTATATTGTGGAAATTACAAACGAAATGACAAACTTATATACATCCTTCTTACGAAGGTGAAGGGTATAAAAAGTTACTAAACAAAGTGATTGAGAATAACTAAAGGTGGCGCAAAAGTAATCCTCCTAACAGAAAATGCTATAAATTTTGCGATTGGCCCCTAATGTCAGTTCTGTTTTGACATTTGTGTAGTAAACACATGCGAAATACACGTTAATAAACAATGTTACGCTACACTGCTCCAGAAAATAATCCACAAGAAGAATCAAAGTTTTTCTTTTTTTTTAATTACAGCCAAAAAACATCGAAAGTTTAGTTTTGCGCCACCTTGTATAAATATTTCTGGACTCTATGGAGTCCTGTAAAACAGAATTTCTATATGAAAACCCCTGCATATTTTTGGTATAGCATAGTGTTATCTAAAGGGCCAACGGCATTTCATTCAGTCAGTCTTCTAATGTCTAAAAACAAATTCTTTATTATTCCATAACAATTTAACAGGGACCGTAACGGTTATAAGCGATATCAAAAAAGTTACTTTATAACAGTTATTTTGTGACTTTAAAAATAAAAATCCATCTAAAACTGTTATTATTCAACGTAAAAATAAAAGTTCGAAAAAACTGTTAAAAAATGACTTTTAAATAGCCGTCATAAATAAAACTCATTTGAGGAGTTTTATTTTTTCCGTCAGAAAAAAAAACTCAATTGAGGAATTTTATTTTTTCCGTCAGAAAATAAAACTTATTTTATGAAAATTTACATCTAAAGCTTGCCGTTGGTCAAATCATTACAATTTGTAAAGCACCTTGCATTGCAATTGAATAAACTTTCATTAAAATCAAATCAAGTGGGATTTTAATTTGTTATTTTTCGATTCCTATTATCAAATTGTTGTTGTTTTTTTTTTTCTTAAACAAATGAATTACTACAAACATTATACCAGATAGATTCAGTAAAGAAAGATACTGAAATAAAGTAGAAAATAAACGAAAAGAGTTTTATTTTCTGACGGAAAAAATAAAACTCCTCAAATGAGTTTTTTTTATAACGGCTATTTAAAACTCTTTTTTTAACAGTTTCATTCGAACTTTTATTTTTACGTTGAAAAATAACTGTTAACTGTGAAGTTGAGACCATTTTTGTAATATCATCACAGATTCTGAAAGAGCACGTCAATACGAATCTAATGGTATATACCAATATAGGTCTCTTTTGACTCTAACATAGAGATTTTTTGATTTAAAATTTTCTGGATAACCGTTATTTACGGCCCCTGCAATTTAAAGTTACAAAAAACTATCCAATCAAAAGTTGTTCCCATTTATTTCTACATCCTTAAAAAAAGCGGACGAACAATAGATATTTTCCGATTTGCCTTTTTCAATATCAGGTCAAAAAATTTTATTTTTTTAATATTGAAAAAAGAAGTATAGAGTTAGGTTAGAGACTGCTATTTTTTTTTTTTAGATTTTTAAAAGGTCGATTTTTAGACTTGACACTTGCCATCAGAGCTTAGAATTAAGTTATTCAGTTACAGCTGAATTCATTTAAATCTTAATTCACAATAGAATTCATTCATTGTCAAATTAATTAATTGTGTAATTCATGTATAATAATATTCATTGTATTTGTATTTGTTTATCTTTCAATTATTAAAAAAAATAATTAAAAGCAATTTTCTAAAGCTTATTCGTAATAGATTTGAAATGAAGAAACTGTTAATCCATAGAAAAATACACATAGATCAGAAACTCTGCTGTCAAAGACCTAACTCAGTTGTGAGCTAGTAAAACTCACTCCAATTTTTGAACATTTTCCATAATTCCTCTTTTCAATATCAAATTTTTTAAGTATCATAGAGCCATATTTGGGGAGGATATTTGTATGGGATGGCTAGGAGAAATCATGGACCGATTCTTACCATTTTCAATACAAATTGTAGGAATGTGGACTAGAAACAAATGTTGGACGATTTTGCATACTTTACAATATAATTTCAGAGTACTTTGAATGTATTCCGGGAGTACATTTGTATGGAAGCGTGTTCTCAACAGACAATCATACGGACAGACGGATAGACATAGCTAGATCATCTTAGAATCGTATTAGTACCCAAAATATATATAATTATGTGGGTCTGCGACAAATATTTTGATGTGTTACAAATAGAATGACATCTTTTTTGATGGTGTGCTTTGATATGGATGATTATTTTGTGTAATTTTGATTTAATAAATTGTCTAAAGCTATTTGTAAACTATAAAGAGTTTTGAAATAACACAAATCATCAAAATAACGATATCATTAGATTAGTTCTCAGTATGCCTCCTTTCAAGAACACTTTGCAGTACTGGGTGGCGCAAAAGTAATCCTCCTATCAGAAAATGCTATAAATTTTGCGATTGGCCCCTAATGTCAGTTCTGTTTTGACATTTGTGTAGTAAACACATGCGAAATACACGTTAATAAACAATGTTACGCTACACTGCTCCAGAACCCGGAATATTGCTGACTATTTATTTGACCAATAATCGGCAAAATTTATAGAATTTTCTGATAGGAGGATTACTTTTGCGCCACCTTGTATATTAATCGAATTTGTTGCCAATCAATAACTTAAATTCCAAATTTGTGTTGTAAAAAGCACAAATTTGGAAATTGTTGCCGCAATAACTGAAACAACTGTACTACGATAAATTCTTATTGTGACTGACTACTTTCTCTCTTCCTATATTGATCAAAATATTTATATTTTCTTTAAAAGCACGTAATGGGGTCCTGAACTTTTGCAAAATTAACCTTTTTGTTTACCTAGAATTCACAGCTCATTGGAAATGGATTATAGTTTGATAGTTAAGATATCCATCTATATATTGATACATAATTGGACTTCCAAGAAGTGATGTTGTAGCTAGGGTATCCAGCTCTATTGATTCTCTGGAGCATCGTCGCAATGTGGGTTGTCTTTCAGTGTTCTATCGATACTATAATGGAATGTGCTCTGCTGAAAATAGGGAACTCGTTTCCGAAACCCGTAGTTTCTTACGAAATACGCGTTCATTTTCGAGGGCTCATCCATTCGTGGTCGATTGGTCAGTGGATCGCACAACACACTACAGAGAAAATTAGTTTTTTAGCCGTACTGTCCGTATGTGGAATAAGCTTCCTGTCGAAGTATTTCCTGTCCCTTTCAATGTAGAAAAATTCAAATCAAATATCCACAAACACTACTCCCTCTATCCTCCTTCTCATAACCCATTTTCCTAGTTCCAACACAATGCTTTGCATGAGCAGGGGTCATCCCCTGAGTGCTGGTCCAAGTAAAAAAAAAATAAAAAATTTAAAAAAAGCCTAGAATCCAGTTCAAGCAATTGAACTACGCTCTTGTATTACACTTTATATCAATTCTCCAGTAAAAAGGAAACATAAATTCCAGCCACATGTTTGAAAAATATTTACTTTTTTCAAATATTTTTCAAGTTTAAAACATAATTAAATTTACATTCAAGTCAAATTCCAAAAAATGTTCAAGTGCATTAGACACATTGGGTCGATGAGTCAAGGCCATGGTGTCTTACTCTCTACAACATGTCCTAATTATTTTACAATGCTTTAGTAAATGAATTTCACTTCGAACATAACTAGTCACTCCAATCATAAGACAACATTTTAGTTGTCAGTTTAAAATGGGTTTAATATGCCGTCGGCAAATGTATACCGTAACTTTAAGACATTTATTTTAGTTTATTTATATTACAAAATTGGTTATTGTTTAATTTTACCAAGTCGTGTTGAGGATATTTTTGGGTAAATATTAAACACAAATATAACCAATTTGGTGCCAGTCGAGTCTAGTTGTATTAATGAAGACTGCTGCATTGGACTGTCATTTTGAAATATATTTCATTTGATGTATGATATATTGATGTCCGTCAGATATCTGATTCAACCAGACAGACGGATATATAGACATCAACATATAACCCTTACTGCTCATAGTGAAGGGTATACAAATTAGCTTTGTTTAAAATAACTTTTGTTGCTTATATTAATTAACATTTTATAATAAAAATTGAAAAATCGGTTTATGGAAATTTAATTCTTCAAATTACTTACCAAAAAAACGCACAAAACGTTTGGTCAATTCATAATGCCTCTTATCATGTCATAATGTCCTAATATTTCACAATGGTTTTTATTGCTTTTGAAGCAAAAAATGTCCTAAAATAATACTACTTTCTTTGCTATGTTCATTGCGTTATCGTAACGAACCAGCAGAGAGCAACGCCGAATGCGTAAGAGCCGGTTAGCCGAGCCGCCGAGTCGTGATATAGTAAGACATTAGACAATATGACTGATAAGAGACCTTATGAATTGAACAATTATATATTTGTTAACTTAATTAACAACATGTACATATACATATGTATATCATTCATACATATTTTTCAATATTTTTGAAGATTTCTTCTGGAATCATGCACTTGCACTATGTTCTGATTATCGTAGGGTACCTATTGAAATTTATAATTTTAGCTACTAATTATCATACCCTCAGACTCAAATATTTAACGGTTTTACGATTATCCTTTAATATTGGGAAAATTTCAAATGCAACCCAATTAAAAATTTTCTATATAATATAAATAAAATTCAATTCTTTATTACTATTATTTAACAGTATCTCCCTATTTCTGTATGTAACCAGGTTGCCCTACGCAGACAACAAGCACAAGAGGAAAATGAAGCCCGAGAATTGGGACTGCTGTATACGAGCGTACCACCGCGTGTGCCATCACAAAATGCCAATGACAATACAAACACGGCCACATCATCACAACTATCGCCACAACAGACATCAGCCAATGGAGTATTTCATGCGGGCATACCTTCGCCACCCAGTGATGGCCTCGATTCCACCAACAACTCAACACATCATCACAACCGCATGCCATTTAGCAATGGCAATTCGGGAGATTCTGATTCGGAAATGCGCTTGAGAGCGGAAAGATTATCAATGGGTTTCTCACCCGATCGCACGGAAGTTGAAAGTCCTGGTAAGTTAAATTTCATAAATTTCATTTTGGAAAATAAACATTTCTGCCGTCTTGCACAAACAACAAAACATTGAAGTGTTGTGAATTTGTCAAAGAAAAAAAATGTAGACGAATTGTTTGTTGAACGAACGCGTTGCCTGCCAAGCGTAAAGATGTTGTAATTCTTTATGTTACCACATGTGTTTAACAATAGATTTTCCACTTTTATTATTGTGTTTGCCAAAATGAATTACATACAATTTTTCTATGTAAAACTGCTGCTGTACAAGTACTTTTGTGTACATTACATTTACGCTTTGCCAACTTGCCACCTTTGGGTTTTTTTTTTCTAGTTCTTTATTTTGCCACCCTTTCTTTGTGTCTGCGCTTTATTTATTTAATTTCTTGGCAAATTTTATTACAAAAAAAAAAAAAAAAGTAAAACGTTTAAAACATCAAAACAATGCATGTTGGTACATGTTAAAGGCTAACGAGCTACAGTTTTGTGAAAGAAATGAAAACATTCAGGCGAAAAAATGTTACAGTATTTTAAGTTTCAGTTAAGCTATATTTTTAGTAAGAGAGTTTGTAAAGTTTTAAAGGAAATTAAATTGGAGTTAATATTAATAAATTTAAATGAAAGTGTTTCCTTTTTAAACACTAAAACTAACTAAATTGTACAACTCTTGAGAACAGTTTGAAATTTGTTTGAGGTTTCGAAAGTTTTCGTTTACAAATATCCATGCTAATTTTGAGAAATAACTGACCTAAAAATCGCTTATACACATGTTAAATGTCTATGGTAAATAGCATAGTCTGGGGTATAATAAGTCACTAGTACTGGTGACTGCAGGAGAGAGAAAGAAAACAGTTTTATGTAGTTAGAAATCACATAATTGAATAATTTTAGGATTGCATCGTATAAGAACAACATCCCAAAATTCAGCAGAAAGAAGGTTTAGGGTGAAATTAACTATCCTTTGGGAAATTTGTAACAGAGGTATCGAAAAGCTTCGTTCCTTGTCCTACATTATTTCTTATAGAAAGCATTTCCAAAAGAGCTCCCAACACATCCGGTAGGAAAGCATTTTTAATTAGTTCGTAAACGTATCTCGTATTTATGTGTTTAGATTAAAACAATTTCGGTTACAGCATTTATTTTTTATTGTCTTTGAAAATTGACAGTTTTATTGGTACTCTGTTCATGAATTGTTTAGAAATTAGTCTTATGGTCGTGAAAGGGTTAAAGAAAACTTTAATGATTCAATAATTCATTCTATAAAGAATGAATTTTTGAAGGAATTACTTCAATACGTTAGTAGTACAAAGGTACAGGTGGCGCAAAAGTATACTTCCGATGTTTTTTGGCTGTAACTAAAAAAAAAAATTAAAAACTTTGATTTTTCTTGTGGATTATTTTTTTTACATCAAGTCGAGAATATAATGTCATGTAAATGGCCGCCGCCACAGTTGATTGTCATTTGAGCCCTTTTTATGGCATTTTCCATCACTTTGGCCAAAACTTCCGGCGATAGGTCCTCACATTCTTGACGGATATTGTATTTAAGAGCTGCAATAGTCTGAGGCTTGTTGACATAAACCCGCGACTTCAAAAAGCCCCACAAAAAGAAGTCTGGAGCGGTCAAATCAGGCGATCTTGCTGGCCAGTGCAAATCGCCAAAACGGGAGATTAGGCGCCCGGGAAATGCATCCTTCAGCATATCGGTTGTGGCACGTGCAGTGTGTGCCGTTGCACCGTCCTGTTGGAACCACATGTTTTCCAATTCCAATTCATCAAGTTGCGGCAAAAAGAACTCGTTGATCTTTGCTCTGTAGCGCTCACTATTCACAGTAACCGTTTGGCCCGTGACGTCTTCGAAGAAAAAAGGTCCGATGACTCCTTCAGCGAAAACAGCACACCATACAGTGACTTTGAGCGGGTGTAATGGCTCTTCGTGGGTTACACGCGGATTTCAGTGCCCCAGAAGCGTAAACGTACCCGCTAAGATGGAAATGGGCCTCATCACTCATGATTATTTTTGATGAAAAATCATCTTCCTCTTGGTGGCTTGAGCATATGTTAGACGGTCAGGAGCTAACAGCTGATGCACCGTCTGGACTTTGTACGGAAACATCTTCAAATCTTGTACCAAAATTCGCTGTAAAGACCGTCGACTGATACCCATTTGCGTGGCACGTCGTCTGGTCGATGTCGACGGCGCTTCCATGACATCCTCGGCTACAGCAGCAATATTCTCTGCAGAACGGCTAC
Source organism: Calliphora vomitoria (assembly GCA_942486065.2). Classification (NCBI taxonomy): domain Eukaryota; kingdom Metazoa; phylum Arthropoda; class Insecta; order Diptera; family Calliphoridae; genus Calliphora; species Calliphora vomitoria. Next base: position 4,429,796 of record OW818029.2, on the reverse strand, counting down.
TGCGGGGTCTGCCACGCCTGGCAGCATCTCGTGTTGTGCCAGTCTCTTCGAGGCGAGCGGCTAAACGTCGCAGTGTTTCACCAGTAGACGTTGGACGGCCAGGAAATCTGCGACGAAATTCACGTTGTGCCAAAGTCAGCGACCGATTATTGGTCAAATAAATAGTCAGCAATATTCCGCGTTCTGGAGCAGTGTAGCGTAACATTGTTTATTAACGTGTATTTCGCATGTGTTTACTACACAAATGTCAAAACAGAACTCACATTAATGGCCAATCGCAAAATTTATAGCATTTTCTGATAGGAGGATTACTTTTGCGCCACCTTGTATAAAGACAACAAATTAATTTGTGCTGAATATTAAATTTGATTTTGTCTTTATCATATATATCCGCATTGAAATGAAATACAACTGTCATGTATGTATGGTGTTTGAAGTCTATTTTGAAGAGCTTTGACATCGTATAGGAGAGGGCGAAAATGCTTATCGGCGCATCGTCGAAATGTGGCTTGTGTTTCAATGTTCTATCGATATTCCGCAGTTGTTCACGTAATATATGTTCTTCAGAAACAGTTCAAATCCATCTCGCAACACTTAACAGGGAAAATTCATCATTTAGCTGTACCGTCCGTATGTAGGACAAAATCCAACAGATGACTATCCTGTCATTTTAGATGAGGGAAAACTCAAATATAGAGTCCAACAAACTCATAGTCTTTAAATGAGAGTTCAATGTAAACATATATCGATATTAGAACAGATTAAGAGCCTAATTTTATAAAACGCAACGACAAAAGTAAAACAAATTTTGTATGGAAAAAATTCAAGTTTCAAACCTTCTTTCCAGTATTCTTCATACAAATTGTTTATGTTTCTGAACGCTTCGTTTTATAAAATGAGTTCCTAAGTCAATCATAACTCTCTGTTGATCCACAGTTTAAGCATAAAAACCAAAATTTTCAATTGTCCTGTGGAAATAAACATTGTGAAGAAGTCTTCTCTAGGTGTTAGTTACAATAGAAATTCTTCAAGATTTTTACAACGCATTATGTGTTAACCACTATTAACATTCCGCTTCTACCTTTCCGTTGAATCAATTGGTGTTGTGTTTATTTAATAACATTTCATCACAAAAATCTTTACATACATTTCCTCGATTTTAAACAAAATGCATCATCCTCAATTGATACAAAGACGTTTGAATCAAATTGCCAATATTTCCACTTTACAACAATTTTGGATTATAAGAAACACCCGCACGCAAACAAATCAATACATATGTGGAAAGGGGCTTGGAACTTAATTAAATTTCAAATTCCAAAAAAAAAGTGCTTCACAAATAAAACACAATCAGAATCACAGCGGAAAAAAACAAAACAAAAAAAAAAATGGTATAAAAATTACTTAGTGGAGTATCGAATGACTTCTGTAACTGTCTTCACTGTTTGTATTTATTTGTATAATGTTTTTTTTTATGTTTGCTTGATTCCTATGCCCCTGTTACCAGGTTACCTGCCAATGCGGACTTATTGGTAGTTAAGAGTGAGTGGGCTCTGGTAGCATTAACCTGTATGTACTTATGTTGTATTTGAAATATAAATTTGATACTTTATTTTTATTTGTTTGTCTTGTTTGATGAACAACAGAAGAACGAAGAAAAAAAACAAAAAAAAAAAACTTCTAAAAGACAAACACAACTGAAGAGGATGACTAAAGCAGCAACAGAAAGAAGTATTAAGAAGTACTTGTACAAAACAGTTAAAGTTGAGGCTGAATAAAGACACTGTTTAAATTTATTTAAGAAAAGCAAAATAATATTTGTAGTTTAAAGGCAAAAATGAGAAAAATGTTTATTTACTTTAACTAATAATGTTTATTTATGTTTGTGTGTGTTTTTTTAGGTTCAAAACGTGCACGTTTATCCAACGAAACCGATCAAGACACCGGCTCAGAATCTGCCCCCAGCAGTCCTCATCCAAAAGGTTCCAGTTATAACAACAACGGCAATCTCTCACCGGCACGCACTGGTCCACCCAGTTCCCCGGAGTCCGATTTGGATGTAGATTCTGCTCCAGACGAGGCTACGCCCGAAAATCTTAGTCTAAAAAAGGAAGATTCCACCTCGCCACCGCATACGCCCTCTAACGACAGCATGCACATGCTGAGAACATTTAGTAATGGCAATGCTCAGGGTTTTATGCCCTACCATCATACTCAGTTCTTGGCAGCGGCAGCAGCCAGTGCTCACTCACATGCCCAACATGCTCAACACTCGCCCCATCATCCACATCCACAGCAACAGCAACAAATGCCACCACAACACCACTCGGCCACCCAGCAACGTTCTCCGGTCGATGTCCTAATGCGTGTCTTTCCCAATCGCCGGAGAAGTGATGTGGAGCAATTGTTACAGCGTTATCGGGGTGATGTTTTGCAAACCATGGAAGCCATGATTTCGGGAGAGGATATTTTAACAAGTTCCGCTAATTCACCACCAAACGTACCACCGTCTCCACCATTTCCCTTGAAATCAGCATTCTCACCTTTAGTTCCGCCAGCTGCTGTATTCGGTTCACCCACCCACCACAGATATCCACCCTTTATGCAGGCCCATGCTAAACGTTTCTTGACAGCTCCCTACGCCGGCACCGGCTATTTGCCGGGCGTCATAAATCCAGCCGATGTTGAGCAATCCGAATCGAATGGTGGTGCGTCTGTGGATCGTAATAGCAATGCTGGAGATTCACAAGATTGAGATTTCGGTTTAGCCGGTGGTGAGCACAACGGCATGTTTAGACCATTTGAGTAGCGCTGGCGCAATTTGGATTCGGACTAAGTACTCAATCCACAAAACCACAAACACCCGATCAAACAACTGGATTAATCGTGTATTCAAGCTGTACATAATCATAATTAAGTTTAGACTCACAGACAAATTATTTAGGGAACTTAATATTTTAGGACAAATTGTGTAAGTATTTGCTAAATAAATACAAAAAGTTAGATGCCAACATCATCAGAACTTTAGACAAATAAATACACACATAAATATTCTTAGAACTACATGTTACTTACTTCTAATGTTAAATAGTAATTGTTGCTTAAAAAAAAAAAGAAAAGAAAAAGAAACACTTAATAATAATAAATTAGTAGAACTTCAAAATATACGTACATAATTACAACCATACAAATTACGCACATTACATACATAATTGTAATTTGTTTCAACAACATAATTATAAATATTATCATGTGTATTATAAATTATTATTGACCAGTGTTGTATTCCATTATATAAAATAATTAAAAACTAAATAAATAAATAAATAAATAACGAATGTAAAATATTAAATCTGGTGAAGAAAACCAAACAAAAATTCAAAGTAAATTTAATAATAAAAAATTATATATTGCGATATTTACTCATAAATAAATAGTTATTACATATTGTTAAGTATTTAAGTAAAAAGTGTATTTGTAAAAAAAAAAAATTAACAACATAAAAAAACAACAAAAATAATAATAATAATAAAGAAACTGAACAAATAAATCTCAATACTACATACTGTGTTAAATAAAATTATCAATTATCAAGAGTTTGGGTTTTTTGTAAGGCCTTAGGAGTGTCATTGATTCGGTTTGAAGGACTATTAGCAAATTTTTACTAACTTTTTAAAAATTTGTTCAATTGTGGAATTAAAGTTAGTTAGACACATACATATTTAACCTTTATGTGCTCGGGATTGTAAACTTATGTTGGCGGTCGGAAGGAAGTCAACCTTTGTAGCAAATATTTATTTGTATGGAAAACTATTATATCAGCATAAAATAAAAACAAGTAAGAGAGCTATATTCGGCTGTGCCGAATCTTATATACCCTTCACCAATTTATACTTTAAATAAAAATTTTAAATATTTTTAGGTAAACAAAATAATTTTTTTTCAAAATTTAAAAACAAGAATTTTCTAAATTGTTTTTCAAAATTAAAATTTTTTTTTTAAATTTGTTTTAAACATTTTTTTTTCGAAATTGTTTTAAAATTTTTTTTTTTCGAAATTGTTTTTTAATTTTTTTTTTTTCGAAATTGATTTTTAAATTTTTTTTTAATTTTTGAAAAAATTTTTTTTTTATTTTCAAAAATTTTTTTTTTAAATTTTTTAGTAAAAAAAATGTTTTTGTTAAAAAAAATTCGGGTTAACAAATATTTTTCCCGATTTGACCCATTCTAGGTCCAAATTATTATAGCCTTATATACATCGTTGCAATGGACTTTGAAATGTCTATCATAGGATATCCTATTGTCTACTTATATTAATGACTTAGTAATCCAGATATAGATCAAAAATAGATCAAAAATCGAACTTTGCATTTGTGGGCCGATTTTCTCAATTTAAAATAGCGACCGAGCCGGAAAAATTCCCGATATATTGATGTATCAATTATGTTTCTAAACTATTTGGGGGCTACGGAAAGTTGATTTCAACATACAGACGGACATGGCTATATCGACTTTGCTATCTATAACGATCCATAATATATATGGGGCATTTCACGTCAAGTGAACCAACTTTTGAAATCGATGTCTTCCGATCGGGATGAAATTTGCACCAATGTTAGTTCTATTGGATAGTAATTCGGACACAATTTTTCAACAAGATCGGTCAAGAACTCTCTGAGTTATAGGAGGTCAAAATTTGACATTTTGGCCAAACAGGTGTTTTTTCTTATCCATATAACTTATTACCTATTGTTCTTAGCAAAATGTGTCCCAAATAGTTTAGATAGCTATTTATGCAATCTTTGGAAAAAAAAATTAAAAAAATTAAATAAAATATTTTTGACTTTTTTTTTAAAAAATCAAAAACATTTTTAACTTTTTTTCAAAATGGGCCCTTTTTATTTTTTTTAAGAAAGCTGAGGTCTTTTCCTAAGTGACCTATATGGTCGCTTAGTGGGATGCGAGTGGGATATCTATCAAAAAAAATATTTTGTAACTCAAGATATGAAATTTTTTGACTATTTTTACAAAATCAAAAACTTTGTTGACTTTTTTTAAAAAAATGGACCCATTTTTTAATTTTTTTTTTTGCTCAGAAGAAAGCTTAGGTCTTTTCCTTTAACACCTTTTTTGTCGCTTAGTGGGATGCGAGTGGGATATCTATCAAAAAAATGTTTTGTAACTCAAGACATAAAATTTTTTACTTTTTTTTTTGCGAAATCAAAAACTTTTTTGACTTTTTGCCAAAATGGACCCTTTTTTATTTCTTTATTTTTTCTCAAAAGAAAGCTTAGGTCTTTTCCTTTAAAACCTTTATGGTCGCTTAGTGGGATGCGAGTGGGATATCTATAAAAATAAATGTTTTGTAACTCAAGACAAAGGTTTTTAAATTAATTTTTTTCATATTTTCATATTTCAAACTTTAAAAAAAACCACTACAACTGACCGATAATAGCCACTGGAGGGGTACAATGTGAGGCCGACCGCTATTAATTTTCCGCCCCCAAAATTTGTCTGAGTTTTGCATCTTGCGGCTTTTTTATTCAATCCTATAGGTAGTTTTCAGCGCAATAATTTATATTCGTGAGCGATTTTTGGAAGTGGACCTTATATGGGATCTATGTCAAATTATGGACCGATCATCATGAAATTGGGTGGTGTTATTAATGTCTATATAAAAGTTATTTATGTTGCATTTTATGTGTATACCAACATTTTTAGGAGATTTATGCTCGTTAAAGTGATTATCGGAAGCAGGCCTTATATGGGAGCTATGACTAATTATGGACGGATCATAATAAAATTTGGTGACATGAATTCCGTATATATAAAACTTATTTGGAGAAAAACTTGTGTAGATACCTATATAAATTAAACATTTGTGACCGATAAGGTCCACTTTCAGGAGGACATTTGTATGGGGGCTAGGTGAAATAATGGAGCGATTTCAGTCAGTTTCAATAGGCTTGGTCCTTGGGCCGAACAAATTATATGTACCAAATTTTATCGAAATATCTTCAAAATTGCGACCTGTACTCTGCGCACAAGGTTTACATGGACAACCAGCCAGCCAGACGGACGGACGGACATCGTTTAGTCGACTCAGAAAGCGATTCTGAGTCGATCGGTATACTTTAAAGTGGGCTAGACTAATATTTTTGGGTATTACAAACATCTGCAAAAATTTAATATACCCTCGCCACTATGGTGGTGTAGGGTATAAAAAGTGATTTTTATTCCTGAGGTTAACATATTATGGGTATTACAGTATCGAGGCTATGAAATTTTAGTTAGGTTGTTACATACCATCGGAAAGGCTAATGTGTCTAGTTTCTCCGCTTAAGTTTGATTTTTAATGTTTACACACAAATATGAAAAAAATCAAAATAGTGCATATCCTAAAAATTTAAAAACCTTTGTCTTGAGTTACAAAATATTTATTTTTATAGATATCCCACTCGCATCCCACTAAGCGACCATAAAGGTTTTAAAGGAAAACCCCTAAGCTTTCTTTTGAGAAAAAAATAAAGAAATAAAAAAGGGTCCATTTTGGAAAAAAAGTCAAAAAAGTTTTTGATTTCGCAAAAAAAAAAGTAAAAAATTTTATGTCTTGAGTTACAAAACATTTTTTTGATAGATATCCCACTCGCATCCCACTAAGCGACAAAAAAGGTGTTAAAGGAAAAGACCTAAGCTTTCTTCTGAGCAAAAAAAAAAAATTAAAAAATGGGTCCATTTTTTTTAAAAAAAGTCAACAAAGTTTTTGATTTTGCAAAAAAAGTCAAAAAATTTCATATCTTGAGTTACAAAATATTTTTTTTGATAGATATCCCACTCGCATCCCACTAAGCGACCATATAGGTCACTTAGGAAAAGACCTCAGCTTTCTTAAAAAAAATAAAAAAAAAAATAAAAAGGGCCCATTTTGAAAAAAAAGTTAAAAATGTTTTTGATTTTTTAAAAAAAAAGTCAAAAATATTTTATTTAATTTTTTTAATTTTTTTTTTCCAAAGATTGCATAAATAGCTATCTAAACTATTTGGGACACATTTTGCTAAGAACAATAGGTAATAAGTTATATGGATAAGAAAAAAACACCTGTTTGGCCAAAATGTCAAATTTTGACCTCCTATAACTCAGAGAGTTCTTGACCGATCTTGTTGAAAAATTGTGTCCGAATTACTATCCAATAGAACTAACATTGGTGCAAATTTCATCCCGATCGGAAGACATCGATTTCAAAAGTTGGTTCACTTGACGTGAAATGCCCCATATACATTATGGGGTCGCAAATGAAAAATGTAGAAATAACAAACGGAATAACAAACTTATATATACCCTTGCCACTCATGGTGAAGGGTATAAAAAACATTAGTACACAGAGTGTTATACTTGAATGCATATTTATTAAGAAATATATGATTTTTAGAAACAAAGTTAAGGTAAAAATTTTTAAATTTCATTAATGGTACAGCATTTAGCCACAGAAACAGGAGAATTACCGAGTGCCTTTTCAATAGCCAGGCGTGTTGGAGTATGGATTTCAGCCTTTCAGCGAATGAACCGCAAAATTTCCTTCAACCGAGATTTCAGCATTACTGCACGATAATAAATAACTGCTTCTGTACTTCACAATACATCTGTATCTTCATCGTTTGATTTATTAACGCCTGCCAGAAATAAAAGCCCAATGAGTGCTCTCAATTTGTCACCTTATTCCACACCCACTCCTTCGCGGTGCGGTTTTGTTCATCGTTGTCGAATAATTTGTCGAATAATTTTTTTAGGGTAATTATGACCTAATAAACTCAGAACTGCCATCAGAAACTAATTTGCAAATTAAGTTTAGGAACCAGGTGCAAAAAGGTGGAGAGTGCCTTAGGGCACTGTTGCCGGTTTACGTGATATAAACAATAAGATATAAACTTTAATTATGATACGATTTTATTGAAAAACAAATGAAAAAGATACAAAATGTAAGAAAATATGTTTTTTTCTTTCTACAATGATACTCATAAAAACAATTCTTGGCATTTGAGCAGCATAAATGAAGATTGCATTTTGAGCAAACACACTGTGTTTGCGGCTATTTGCATAGTTTGCACCACCTTTTTTGGCTAACCAGATTGGAAAGTAGAAGTTTTGCTTTTTAGCCAACTTTTGAACTTCCTGGCTGTGGATCTTCTTGTGGAGTATCAACTAATCATGAGTAAAGGCGGATAAATTAATCCGTCTGCGGTCCCTATGTGCCAATCCTATCATTTTTTTGTTTATATAACAAAAAATATGACAAATAATATAACAAAAAAGTAAAAAACTATAGAATATAACACGCCGTTAAATTTAGCCACGACCTGCAACAGTTCCCTGAGGCACCCCTTAGTTTTTACGTTCTCAACACACTTTTTGTTAATTGTTTAACATTTACAAATGCATAGACTGAAAGAAGAATATCCTACCTTTGGGAAAAAAAATATTTCGAATAGATCGGGCAACTAAAAGTTAATAAAACTTTGATTTAAAAAAAAAATCAGACACAAAATTTCATGTGCTAAAAATTATGGCATCATTCACAAAACAGCTAATAAAACAAAAACTTAAAGACAGAATGCATTTCGATCTTGGAGAGAAATGTTAACAAATCTATAACTAAAATCACCGTTAAATTTAATAAAAAAATTAAATTACTTTTTGAGATAATTGCTGCCTTGGAGCACTCTTGCGGGTTAAGTATCAATCAGAACTTGTTCGAGCATCGATGGGGTGAAAATCAAATCAAATACGGCTGGCTGGATGAGCCCTTATGTAGCACGACAGCAGTGCAACGAAACACATTATGAGCACCCATTCGAATTGCTTGATTAGGCAGATTGCAAAGCCAGGTAGTATTGTCTTTTGGAACTAACTCGCCAAGACGCCGTTCAAAAACTCCATCCTCCTCCTCGAAATCAAAAATCTTCCTCATAATCTCCTTCGAACATTGCACCTTCTAGCTGCTCATCGAATATCGTCTGCTTCAAGTATCATTTCCCACAAAAAAGCAAAGAGTAAAAAAATACTAAATGACATATTCGACACCCGCATTCCAAAAAATAGGGTCTCAGGGGAGCTGTAAATTATTTATTTAACGTGTTAGTGGCCAAAACTGCTTAAAATTGATTTTTAGGAAGCTACTGAACATTTGACCCTCTTGTTGTAAACATTTTTTTATTCAACTTTTTCCGCAAAAGTGCTACACATGAAGACTACCGAGCACATAAAGGTTAAGTACATTAGGATTGTTTCAAGTAAACATTGCCAAAGTATCTAAAATTCTTTGTTCTAGAAATAAAAATGTATGAACTGAACTGAATGATACGGACGTTTTGTTTTTCATATTTGTCCAAAATAATGATCTGAGATTTATGTTCAATTTCATCACGATAGTAATTATTATAAGAGGGGGGGGGGGGGGTCCCCTTGCATGGGGTCTAAGGACAAGTGTTGACCGATTTTCGCCATATTTTACAGTATAATTTTAAAGTACTTAGACAGACGGACGGACATAGCTATATCTTCTTAGAATCTTATGAGGACCTAGAATATACTGATGGCTTAATATAGAAAGGTCGTATCTCAATTTTAAATTACTTTACAGGAGAAGGAAAAAACTGAATAAAATCTGAAAGTTAAAGTGAAAAACAAACAACTAAAAATTTGTAATATATGGAAATATACTTTTAAGAAAGATGTTTGTTTCAATATAAACCAAAAAATATGGATTCAACATTAAATGAGTTAGCGCTTTTTCTTTCAAACTTTTATTGAAATAGTTTTTTAATTACTGTAAATCTGTTATTCGTCAACATAGGAAACTGAATTTTTTTAGTTTTGTCTACCAGAATATGTGAAAATCCGATTAAAAAAAAAACGAGATACGACGAGATATGTTCTTTTGTCTGTGATGAATATATCGATGTTGATGGTGGGGATAATTATCAAAAGTTAGAGAGTATAGCACTGGGAAATACCCAACACCCTACATTTTTGACATGTATTATTTTTCTTTTCTTGCACCAGCACTCAGTGGATAACTTTACTCATACAATACATTATGTTGGGACTAGGAATATATGTTATGGGAGGGAGAATATAAAAAGTAGTGTTAGTGGACATTCGACTTGAACTTTCTACATAGAAAGTTGCAGGATTTTGATTCCACAAACGTAGAGTACGGCTAAATAACAAATTTACCATGTAATGTTTTGTGCGTCCACTGGCCAATTGAGCACATATGGATGAGTACTTGTTCAAAAAGGTCTATAACGTAAAAATGTTCAGGTACCAGAAACAAGTTTCCTAATTTCAGCAGAACAGATTCCGCTATGGTATCGATTAAGCAATGCGACGGTGCTCCATCGAATCCATAGAGTTAGAAAAAATACTGACACCTAAAGGGTTTTTGTTAGTCGATCCCTATCTTTAAATTTAAATAAAACATAGTGTGTGTGAGAAATCGAAATTTTTTATTCGTTTGAAAGGTGATACATGATGCAAATGTTCGCCTTGTCTTCGCTTGGTGGCGCGCATCCGATATGTCCAATGTCCCGAACATTAAGAGCTTCTGATTCCATAATATTTGCACCCTCATAAATAAATACAGATGAATCAACATAATCTGACGTGCATTTCTGTGTTAACATTCAACATTTAGTGTTGCGAGCATTGAAATCCATATTAAGCGGATCAATTATGTTTTGATAGTTGATAGCCTCAATATTAGTGTTGTTATCATCTGCAAATTAATAGATTCGAAGTTTGACGAAGATCATTTAGAAAAATAAAGATAGAGAATAAGAAAAAGAAACAGAGCTTTCTCAGGAGACTGAGAATTACTTGCGAATATTTCAGTAAAAGCTTTGCCAATCATTCTTTAGAATTGTCCAACTAGCATTATGCTTAACTCTTTAACGAATAACCATTTGTTTAGATACCGCATCCTGTTTGTATTTTTTTTCAAATACAGCATTTGTAATAATTGGCCTACAGAAATTTGAATTCCCAAACTGATAATTTTCTTTAAAACCAATTAAAAAAACCTACTCCTTCAATACATGGCATGCATTCTAAAATCTACAAAAGTCCTATTTTGTGATTATCCCAAAAACAAAACAAACAAACATACAAATACTTATTGACTTCCCAAAATAAATCCTAAATTGCAAATATTTTCGTATTCGCACAAAGGAAATGTTCATAAAATTACAATTACAGTGTAAAATTGTATATGAAATTGTATTGTACGAATATTTATTTATTTATTAATTTCTACTACAATTTTATAAAACAATACAATACGTATCTATTGTAAGTAATTCAGTCCCCTCCGTTCGTCTGGCTATAATACATTTATGCAGTTTGTTTTATGGAACAATGAAGCAGCAGCCAGCAACACAAACAAAAACAAAGAATTGTAGTCAAAGTCATCATCGTCGGCCATCGTACGAGTGAGTATGCTATGTATTATTGTGGTCATTGTTTGGAATGTTTTGTGGCATGAATTGATTGTTGGGTTTTGTTGGTACAAAATATGGTCGGTTATGCCACTCGCCAAACAATATGAATGTATGCGTGTGTGTGTGTGTAGTAACAAGAACAACAACGACAACAACTAAAATTACAACCAACACAGTATCACAGGCTGACCTCTCTCTCTATCTGACAATTGAATTATTGGATAAGTTGTAAGGATATTTATTCTATTTGTCTAATATGTTTATTTGTAGATTGTACACATCCCAGCAGTTCTAGGGTAATGTCCCGAACTAGTGATTTCACCTATAACATTGGGTGATAACTAATTACATAAATTGATACGTGACTAGTTATTTTAACATGTGCGTGTTCTAAGCTGGGGAGTCAATTGACCCTACATAGATTACAAGTAGGCTGTCTAGTAGCTGGTCTAAAATAGTCAAAGCATGGGATGCACATAAAGTGTCACTTTACGGCAATAATTTTAGTAAGTAATATACCAAAGATAAAAACATTGTCTTAAGTTTTGTCTGCTAAAGTTTAATCAAATATGATTGACCGACTCTAGATTAAATGACATTTCTGACTTTGACAGATAATACTACTGGTGAAAAAAGTAGCATGTCCTTCAACAGAAATATAATTAGACTTTTGAAATGACTAGATTGATCTAACCAGGGGGAAGTAAATGGATAATTCACCTAGCATTATGTACTTTATAACTTTGTAGTAAAATAGCTTAACTCTAAAGTGAAAAATAAAAAAATTAAACATACTAAACTTCAGATTACAAAGTGACAATTGACTCTTTAATAGTTCACTTCTGGTGGGTAAATTACTTAGAGACACTTAAGTGACAATTGACTACATGCTAGATTACCTGGGATGTATAAAGTAAGCAATTGTCTTATATCAGATCCAAAATATATAAATTGCAGTCACCCAAGTGATCAGACATTAGTGAGAATTACTGTCTACATGGAATACATTGACTGCATGTAAAGCTACTGGGATATGACAATTTATATAACAAGTCATATGTGTAAGCTTCACGAGGGTTAATTGGAAAGAAATTCGAAGATATCGGAAATCAATACAAATAGTAAAAAGTAATAGGGCTATTACTTATTCCAATAAAGAAGTAAAACCACAGCATGCTTACCGTTTGCGTTTTGTGGTGATTTCCTTTTTCTGCTATAAGCAAATTTTTACAACAGAATACAATCTGCGGTTCAACGGTTTAAAACTTAAGGTCTAAATTGTCAGTATCCGATACCGAAATATTCGTTCGAAGTCTACTATTGATAAATTATCTCTCTTTGAACAGATAACACAACTCCCAGAGCATTTCCTAAAAAGTTATCAGGAGACCTAGAGAGAAGATTTGTAGAATTAAAAAAGACTTGATAATAATTTTATTCCGGACTTTTCATTCGATTAAAAGGATTTCAAATTCTATCATACAAATTGCGTTGGGATTGTATGAAAGGAATCTATTTTTAAATAGCTTCGTACTCTATTTGACTTAACAGTATTTGGCATTAGTCAAAAAACATTTAAATAGCACTTAATGGTCAGCAAACAATTTGTGGAACATCAATTTAAGGAACAACTGAAGATGGTACGAAAGCAACGTTAAATATCAGTACTCAATACACTGGTGGTAGTAGGATTGTTTACATAAATCTTTGATTTCAAATAACCCCTTAAGAGGATCATAAGGGCACAAGATATAGGGGGCGAAAGAAAACATAAGCGGGAATTGTTTCATGTAGCAATTGAAGTGGATGTTTTTGTTTTCCGTCAAAATATGGATCATGCTGTAAAGAAGCATCCAACATTGAATGTCAGCTCGTAATAAATGATTGTGAAGAGTTGTAACTGTATATGTGAAGTTACAGAATCTTTCGGCATATACATAGATCGATATAGGTTATGGGAGGTAGGATAGAGGGAGTAGTATTTGTGGACATTTGATTTGAATTGTGACAGTAAAGTGACAGGAAAGACTTCTGGAGGAAGCTTATTCCACATAACGACAATACGGCTAAAAACGAATTTTCCCTGTAATATGTTGTGCGATCCACTGTCCAGTCAAAAACTCGGGGTTTCAGAAGAGCACATTTGTAGCACCATTGTAGTATCGGTACAACAGTAAAACACAGCCCACACTGGATACCCTACTGTCACCGATAAGCACCGGCCCACACATGAGAGTTGTATTCCATTTTAGGTCGGATATAAGAGGTGTATATAGTAAGGAGATCAGATGGAGTGAAGAACATCAAGAGCTTCTGATTCCTTAATATTTACACCACCCATAAAAACAGATGAAACAACATGATCTGTTGTGCATTTGTATGTTAACATACAACATTGAGTCTTGCGTGCATTGAAATCGACTCTATTCGCACAGTCCAGACTTTCACAAGATCTTGTTTAAGATCATTCATGCTTTGCCTCAGTGCCACAATCTCCGACAGGCTTCGTCTATAATTGAATGTATATGAATGGCAAATGTTGCTGTCATCTGCAAAAGAGTAGATAGGGTTGGAAGTTTGACTCAGAACGTCGTTTCTAAAGATAATAAACATAGTAGAAGAAAAGACGGAGCCTGAGGTACCCCTGAATTGATCTTGAACTCGTTTGATGAGATTCCATCTATAACCACTCGTATAGTGCGATCTCTGAGAAAGCTCGATATAAATCGAGAGAAGTTATTACCGACACCAAAAGCAAAGACCATGTTATACTCTATCAAACGCTTTAGAAATATCTAGAGCCAACCACTTTACTTGTATGAAACGACACCATTTTTCTGATAGAGCGTCCTCTACGAAAGCCATACTGCCGGTCGCTGAGTAAATTGTTGGACTGTAAATATTTCGCAAGATGGCAGTTAACCATTCTCTCCATAACTTTTGAAAGTGCAGAACAAATTGCTATTGGGCGATAATTTTCAGGGTTTTTACTCCCTTTTTAGGAATTGGCGTTACATTAGCAACCTTCCAACATATAGGAAATTTGCCGGCACGGTATAAAGTGCTGGACGAGCTAATGGACAAGCTAGCGTCACAGAACACTGTTGATATCCGCTAAATAAATATGCATTTTAAAGTAAAATATATCAAATTATGCATTAATAAAATATGTCCTTACAAATCGATGCCATTTTACAGCAATATTTTTGATTCAGATAGTTAATTAGTCTACGTAGTATTTGAAATAAAAACATACTAGTTTTTTTTCACATTTTTTACCTGTTATAACCCAGCAGTTAAGCAAGTAGTCAAGACAGTAATCGTCACAAATGTCTTATTATTTGGCTGACGCGTATGTGCTCTTTGTAGTGCAGAGATAAGACAATTGGTTACTTTATACATCCCAGGTAATCTAGCGTGAAGACAATTGTCACTTAAGTGTCTCTAAGTAATCTGGAGTGTAGTCACTTTAAACGTTTTGGGAGTTATTCGTTCAAACTGGTTTTATACAAATTGTATTGATATAATTCTCATACAATTAATTTTTATTTTTGCTTAAGTATACTGGTACCCCACGTAACACAACATGAAGTCAATAGTCACTTTAGTGTCTCTTAGTAACCTATAGTGAAGTCACTTTAAACGTTTATTTTGTACTGCACTTTAGAAAGTAGTTATTTTACCGATCAGATGCAATCCGTTGGAGAGTTGTCGAAGAAAGGTTTGTTTACAAGCAACCGTTTATTGGACTGTCTATGATATGCCTTTTTAGCTGACTATTTAAGGTCAATTAGCACCCGTACATGTTAAAATAACTAGTTATGTAGCTGATCAAGTTAGCAGTTAGGTAGCTAACGCTATTTAACCAGTATGTGAATCCCATGCGTTGACTACTTTGGATCAGTTATTAGAAAGTCTCATTGTAGTCACAATTGACCCCCTGCTTTGGACATGCATGTGTCAAAATAACTAGTCATGTAGCTATTGAAGTAACTAGTTCCCACCCTAAATGATGGGTAAAATCACTAGTTCGGGACTGTCTCCTAGAACTGCTCGGAATCTAACCAGCTATAGATTGTGATTTTTGTTTCTTATTGGATATTTTTATGAACTCCGTTGGCATACTCGTTTTTTTAGGTAAAGGTTTAGCAGAATTACACATTATTGCAGAGTAATTCTACATGAACAATTATTTTCCAAATTCCAGCTACATAGTATAGTATTTAATAATATTATGGTAGAGCAGACAATGCTTTATCTGTCTTCAGAGCAGAACAGTTTGTTTTAATTAAATATTTTATAAGAAACTTTTCAATTGCACCACTAACTTTTATAAGATTATAATTTGAATTGTAATGTATTTAGATGACTCTCAGTGAGTGAGTGAGTGAGTGTGTAGGTTAACTTGTATAGAATTTAGTTTTAGCTCGTTTTGCTGTCCGTCCATTTGTTAATAAATTGCTCGGTTGCATGTTTTGGCAAATAGTTTTGTAATTTGTTCCCATATTCACAGGAATAGATAAATAGATGAACACAATCACTAGAGTGTGTTTTGAAATAGATTCACAACCTTTGTAGTAACAAACAATACAATGGCTGGGTCCATTTATAAATAAACATATAAACACTCACACACGCACACACACACACATTCTAACTCACTCATACATTCATACATATTAGAGGCATTTGTTGTAGTAAATAGTTAAACGGAAACTGGGGCTTCTGTGTAAATGATACTATTATGTTTCCTATTGTTTTCTATTTTATTACGTTTTTTTTTTTTTTGTAGATTATTAATCTATTGTTGTTTATAACTACAACTTGTAATGAGTAAATGTGTGAATGGGTCTAAATGCTGGTCACTTTTCTTTAAACACACTGCCTCACACACAAACACACACACAAACATAATGGCCTTTAACCTTCAACTTTTGTGTGGCAACCTTTTGGAAATGGCAAAATTTTGAAATTTGTTTTAAATCCTCATTGATCATTAGAGGATTAATACGTGTAGTGGTTGTGGATTTTTAGTTTTATTTTATAGTTTGGCTTCTATTTATGGTTTTAGTACCAGTTCTCTAAGTATGTGAAAGTGAAAAAAGGTTTTCACACTTGCCATTGTGAAAGACACATAAACACACACACACTTTCATACATTCCCCATTATTATTACAAATAACAACAACTAGAACAACAGCAGTATCAGTAGGCACTACAACAAAGTCATCATCATTAACAATTGATTTCATTGGATTGGTTGCATTGGCCATTGTTTGGAAGGAACTGTATGGGTGTGTGTATGTGTTATTTTATCATTGTATTGTTTTATTTAATAATTATAAATTTATTGGGATTATAATTTGGCAACTCATTTTGTACACATAGCAAATAAAATTTAAATTCAAATAATAATGAGGCTTCCGTCCTCCGTCCGTCCGTCTGTCTGTGTGTGGCCAGCGCTTGCTGTATTTCAGAGTTTTTGTTGATTGTGGTCCATTTAATGGCGTTTTGTTTTGATATTTTACAAAATTTAAACGGGTGTCATCGATATCTTTCACACAATTCCAATCTTTTGTTTTACTTTTTATCATTTGCAAATGTCAACAGAATCAATCTATCGTGTGAATTGAAAAATTTTATAGTATTTAGATATGTTAAAGGGTGTTGTTTGATGTTTAGTAGGTCTTTGGCATGAGTTATAATTAATTTCGTTGATGTTTCATTTTAATGAAAAATATACATAGGCATGTACGTTAATATATGTATATGTATATAAGTAGACAATTTCAATTGCAGCAGGCAACAAAATCATAATGGAATTCTGTGGTCACTCATATTTCCCACCAAAATGTGATTTTTATATCGAAAATTCTAAAACATCTAAAATTGCTTATAATTCGTAAACTAAAGGGCGTAGAGCGAAAATAATGGAATTCTGTGATCATTTATATTTCTCATCTAAATTTGATTTTTATAACGAAAATTCCAAAATACTTAAAATTGCTTATAATTCGTAAACTAAAGGGCGATATTTCTCACCAAAACTTGATTTTTATAATGAAAATTCCAAAATATCTTAAATTGCTTATAATTCGTAAACTAAAGGTCCTAGAGCGAAAATAATAAAAATCTGTGATCACTCATATTTCACACCAAAATTTTGTTTTCATGAAGAAAATTCCAAAATATCTAAAATTGCTTATAATTCGTAAACCAAAGGAGCTAGAGCGAAAGTAAAGAATATCTGTAATCACTCGGATTTCCCACCAAAAATTAATTTTTATAATGAAAATTCCAAAATATCTAAAATTGCTTTTAATTCATAAACTAAAGGGCCTACAGCAAAAATAAAGAAAATCTGTGATCACTCATATTTCCAACCAAAATTTGATTTTTGTAATGAAAATTCCCAAATATCTAAAATTGCTTATAATTCGTAAACTAAAGGGCCTAGAGCATAAAGAAAATCCGTGATCACTCATATTTCCAACCAAAATTTAGTTTTTGTAATGAAAATTCCCAAATATCTAAAATTGCTTATAATTCGTAAACTAAAGGGCCTAGAACGAAAATAAAGAAAATCTGTGATCACCCATATTTCCCACCAAAATTTGAAAACAAAACAAAAAGTCCAAAAATATCTAAAATTGCTTATAATTCGTAAACTAAAGGGCCTAGAGTGAAAATAATGGAAATCTGTGATCACTCATAATTCGCACCAAAATTTGGATTTCTTGAAGAAAATTTCAAAATATTTAGGATTGCTTATAATTCATAAACTAAAGGGCCTACATCAAAAATAAAGAAAATCTGTGATCACTCATATTTCCCAACAAAATTTGATTTTTATAATGAAAATTCCAAAATATCTAAAATTGCTTTTAATTCGTAAACTAAAGGGCCTAGAGCGAAAATAAAGAAAATCTGTGATCACTCATATTTCCCAACAAAATTTGATTTTTATAATGAAAATTCCAAAATATCTACAATTGCTTTTAATTCATAAATTAAAGGGCCTACAGCGAAAATAAAAAAATCTGTGATCACTCATATTTCCCAACAAAATTTGATTTTCATGAAGAAAATTCCAAAATATCTAAAATTGCTTATATCTCGTAAACTAAAAGACCTAGAGCGAAAATAAAGAAAATCTGTTATCACTCATATTTCCAACAAAAATTTGATTTTTATAATGAAAATTCCAAAATATCTAAAATTGCTTTTAATTCGTAAACTAAAGGGCCTAGAGCGAAAATAAAGAAAATCTGTGATCACTCATATTTTCAACCAAAATTTGATTTTTATAATGAAAATTCCAAAATATCTAAAATTGCTTTTAATTCATAAACTAAAGGGCCTAGATCAAAATTAAAAAAATCTGTGATCACTCATATCTCCCAACAAAATTTGATTTTTATAATGAAAATTCCAAAATATCTAAAATTGCTTATAATTCATAAACTCAAGCGCCTAGAGCAAAAAAAATAAAGAAAATCTGTGATCACTCATATTTCCCACCAAAATTCGATTTTTATAATGAAAATTCCAAAATATCTAAAATTGCTTATAATTCGTAAACTGAAGGTCCTAGAGTGAAAATATTGGAAATCTGTGATCACTCATAATTCGCACCAAAATTTGGTTTTCATGAAAAAAATTCCAAAATATCTAAAATTGCTTATAATTCATAAACTAAAGGGTCTACAGCTAAAATAAAGAAAATCTGTGATCACTCATATTTCCCAACAAAATTTGATTTTCATGAAGAAAATTCCAAAATATCTAAAATTGCTTATAATTCGTAAACTAAAGGGCCTAGAGTGAAAATAAAGAAAATCTGTGATAACTCATATTTCCGACCAAAATTTGATTTTTATAATGAAAATTTCAAAATTGCTTATAATTCGTCAACTAAAGTGCCTAGAGCAAAAATAAAGAAAATCTGTTATCACTCATATTTCCCACCAAGATTTTATTTTTATAATGAAAATTCCAAAATATCTAAAATTGCTTATAATTCGTAAACTAAGGGACCTAGAGGGAAAATAAAGAAAATCTGTGATCACTCATATTTCCAACCAAATATATATAATGAAAATTCCAAAATGTCTAAAATTGCTTATAATTCGTAAACTAAAGGGCCTAGAGCGAAAATAAAGAAAATCTGTGATCGCTCATATTTCCAACAAAAAATTGGTTTTCATGAAGAAAATTCCAAAATATCTGAAATTGCTTATAATTCGTAAACTAAGGGCCTAGAGCAAAAATAAAGAATATCTGTGATCACTCACATATTCCAACCAAAATTTGATTTTTATAATGAAAATTCCAAAATATCTAAAATTGATTTTAATTCGTAAACTAAGGGCCTAGAGCAAAAATAAAGAAAATCTGTGATCACTCATATTTCCCAACAAAATTTGATTTTTATAATGAAAATTCCAAAATATCTAAAATTGCTTATAATTCGTAAACTAAAGGTCCTAGAGCGAAAATAAAGAAAACCTGTGACCGCTCATATTTTCCAACAAAATTTTGTTTTCATGAGGAAAATTCCAAAATATCTAAAATTGCTTATAATTCGTAAACTAAAGGGCCTAGAGCGAAAATAAAGAAAATCTGTGATCACTCATATTTCCCACAAAAAATTGGTTTTCATGACGAAAATTCCTAGAGGAAAAATTATGAAAATCTGTGATCACTCATATTTCCCACCAAAATTTGATTTTTATAATCAAAATTCCAAAATATCTAAAATTGCTTATAATTCATATACTAAAGGTCCTAGAGCGAAAATAAAAAAATCTGTGATCACTCCAACCAAAATTTGATTCTTATAACAAAAAGTCCAAAAATATCTAAAATTGCTTATAATTCGTAAACTAAAGGGCCAAGAGCGAAAATAAAGAAAATCTGTGATCACTCATATTTCCCACCAAAATTCGATTTTTATAATGAAAATTCCAAAATATCTAAAATTGCTTATAATTCGTAAACTGAAGGTCCTAGAGTGAAAATATTGGAAATCTGTGATCACTCATAATTCGCACCAAAATTTGGTTTTCATGAAATTGCTTTTAATTCATAAACTAAAGGGCCTAGAGCAAAAATAAAGAAAATCTGTGATCACTCATATTTCCAACCAAAATTTGATTTTTATAATGAAAATTCCAAAATATTTAAATTTGCTTATAATTCGTAAACTAAAGGGCCTAGAGCAAAAATAATGAAAATGTGTGATCACTAATACTTCTTACCAAAATTTGGTTTTTATGAAGAAAGATCGATTAAAGTATAAGAAAAGTACAATTTGTGGATTCTCACGTATTGATGATCACATGCATAATACATTTAATATCAAATTTTCCAGTTGATTATGATAGAAAACAAGTTAGAGTGCTATATTCGGCTATGCCGAATCTTAAATACCCTCCACCTAAATTAGATGAAAATTATAGAAATTACATTGGTATAAACATTCTAATATCCACATTCAGTGTTTGTTATTGGGACTTAGCTCCGATTATGAAGATTGGTAGAATGTTAATGTAATACAGTAGTTTTCGCTTATAGTCTACAAATACAGTTGCAACATTTTTGTGGAATATAAGCGAATTAGGACTATAACCGAATTTCTTTTTAAGACACTTTATGGATTATAGATGAATCCTGATATCATACACATTTTGTACTGTATAAAAATTATATACGTTCTTCAATAAAACCACTTTTTTAAACAAAATAAAAGTTTATTTAAAATATAGTAGTATAGTAGTATTGTTAGAAAAACTAGTTTACGCAGAAGATATTTTATTCCAAATGTATAAAAATGTTATATAATTCAGCAATTTATAATTGTCTATAATTTATAATTTTATAATAGGAATAAAATGTACTATTTAACGATTTGTATACTTAATAATTGGTTACCATTACCGATTGGCTCAACATTTTCCTTATTCACCACAAGTGAAGTAAAATAGTATAAAAAAGGGTAAACAAATATTATTAGTTAAACTTCAAAAGTATATTTTTGGTCTGTTCTAATGAATTTTCCGAATGTGAGCCTTATATATATAATTATGAACCCATAGTCACCAAGTCTTGTTGAAAATTTTTTTCTAGTAGTATCATTTGTGAATTAATACTACCGATCTCAGTAAAATTTTAATTCGATAACGATATTTTTCAGATATTTATGAAAATTAATGTGTTTTTTGGAAGTGGTCCTTATATGGTAGCTATAACCAATTATGGGCCGATCTTCATGGAATTCGCTACACCGATTTTCATGTACATGGGGATTATTCAGTTTGAATTTCAACCTGATACCGATATATATAAATTATTTAAGCGTATTTAAATGATTTTCAGAAGTAAACTTTATATGGGCGCTAGGGTCAAATAGTGCCCGATCCAAAAAAAAAAATTGGTCTCGGGATTTCTGTTTGCACGAAACATAGTTGTGCTGAATTTTGTATGGATACTGCAATTTTATGGGCATTTATATACCATAGCACCATATTTCGGGAAGAAATTTGTATGGGGGCTACGAGAAATTATGGACCGATTCTTTCCATTTTTAACAGAATTTTTCCTTTTATCATATCAATAATGAGTGCAAAATTTCATGGTATTCTCTGCAATGAATTTACCCAAAGTCACAAAAAATCATGTGAAAATTATCAAAATTTTTGGAGGTTGTCGTACATTTTGATCCATAACCCTGGTTCTACCAATTCGATTTTGCTGATTTTCAATACCAAACTGCTTAGAAAAATTATAAACATTCTGATATGCATTTCATTAATTTTGCTTATGTATTTTGGACGTGAGAGTGTTTTACACAGACAGACAGACAGACGGACAGACGGACAGACGGACAGACGGACAGACGGACAGACAGACGGACATTGATCAATCGACTTAAAATTTCATAAGGATCAATAATATATATACTTTGTTGGGTCTCAGATGAATATTTCTCAATGTTACACACGGAATGACAAACGTATATATACCCTCTTTCACCACTTGTGGTGGTGGAGGGTATAACTAGGAAAAAAATTATACTTAGAGGCCTAAAAAGTACTAAATACAAATTTTACCTATTTGCTGGACTAATAAGTTCGAATTTAAATAAAACTAATAAAATAAATAACGGAAGAGTCCTAAAATGACTCTTGAAAACATCTTTAAACAACACAAAAGTGTAACCAAACTAAACATAAATAGTAATAATAATAATAATTTTGAAATGTTTATTTTGGACCAACAACGAATTGGAAAAAAGGCTTGAGGTTCACTGCAACAATTTGTCGGTATTTCAAAAATACTGTTTTATCTATTTGTTGGCTTAAAATTACAAAAAAATAATGTTGGTAATTGTGTAAACAAAAATACATATTTATTGTATTCATAGTCAATTTAAAATAACAACAGAAAAAAAAAAAATAATAAGGAAAAAATATTTATAAAATTATGAATTTATTTTGTAAAGAAGCAAATGCTACTACTTATTACTTACTCTCCATTTTCCACAATGTAGATACAAGATTGAGTAAATATTGAAAAAGAAATGAAACACAAATGCCGATAAAATGATGAATTGTGATTTTGAGTTGTTGCTGTTTGTTTCGTTTGTCGATCCGTTAGTATGTAGGAAGATCATGTACATGTGCAACGATCGTTTGTTGATCATGAATGGAATGGATACATCTTTGTATCTTGAAAATGCATAATATTGCCTTCATTAGGCTTATTAACTTGATAAATATGGGTGTTGTGTTGTGTGCGTGCGTGCGTGTGTATTTTTAGGTGACTGACTACTGTGTGGTTTCAGTGCCTAACGAACAACGGAAAATAAATATATGTATGTATATGTAGGAGGATCGTACGATAATCCACAATATAAAACGTTATTTTGTTTCCAAAGTTAAATCAAATATTATATTGTATAAAACCTTTAAACAAATTTGCATGTAATTTGAACATTAAAGATTTCGGGAGAAACTTAATTTTTGCCAATAATTTGAACAATATGCTGCTTTGTTTTAATAAAACAAATTCAAGTGTTCCAATAGGGACTTCCGATGGAATACATTTTTCAAAAATGTTGGAATTCTTTTTAAAAACTATTTAGAATGAAGTGGTTGGCAAGTTTTGCCTCATCCACGTTATAGTCCAGATCGTGCCCTGTCCGATTACTATTTGTTTCGATCGATGGAGAACGTTCTCTCTGGGATACGCTTCACTTTGGAACGGAGTATCCGATATTGAATTGATTCGTTGTTGGCCTCAAAAGATGAGCAGTTCTTTTGGCTCGGAATCCATATGTAGCCAGAAAGATGAGAAAAGGTCATAGGAAACAATGGCCAATACTTTGAATTGTACAAACGTTTCAAAATAAAAGATAAAAATTTGAAAAAATAACAAATTTTTAAGAATTTTCACAAAAGCTTTAAAACACTATCATTTCAATGTTGCACAGTGGTTTAGACACGTTTTTTCTTTTGGAAATAATCCTTTATTTCGGGAACTAAATTTCACATAATTGGAGCTGAGGTGTTTTCGAGTTGATTTTGGTCAGCTTCCTAGCGCTAATGGGACCCAGAACATGGCCCCTCAAATTTGGACACCACAGGTCTCAAATCTTTAAAAAAAAAATCTCCAAAAATCCATTTATGATCCGAATGAGCTGAAATTTAAAATATAAATAGTCCTTAAGAAGATCTACACAAAATACGCTTACATGTGTGAGATATTTAGATTTATTTTTTTTAATTTTGCTAGATCTTTCTATGGTTTTTTAGATATGGAGGGCCTACGGAGGGTCGAAATTTATTTTTAAAATATCAACTACATTGGTGATAAAATTCTAAATAACATAAAAAACTTGCTAACAGTTATCTTGTCCCTATAAAAAGTTATACGCTTCCAAAGTTGAAATATGTAAAAAGGGTATTTTTTTAGTTTTTTTTCCCAAAAAGGCCCATATATTTTTTCTTTTGTAGGAAAAAATCTTCCGGACTATACACAATTTTTATATGATTCGGAAACAGAATTTAATGCAAAAGCGTGTAAAGTAAACTTTGCCTCACTTAAGCGAACACAACACCCCCCAGACCTATTCAAACTTAGCAAATTTTTAAAAAAAATTTCAGATTTGAGTAAAAAATTCTAAAAAGGCAAAGCACCGATTCCCGAAAAAGCTTCATATTTGTGTAACCCTATATGTTTCTTAAATACCTACAAAGCTTTTTAACTAACACACGGTAAATATCATCACAGTAGCTACTTTTCTTAAACAAACATAGGTTTTGGAACACATTTACCCCGGTTTAGGAATTTCGTTATTTCGAAATACAAAATGTTAAAAATTGTAATGCCGTTGATTTCAGGACATTTGGGTCTATATTAGTTTAAAATTTTGTTATGATATCTTTAACCGTTAACATTTTACATTAATTCAAATGTTATATATTTCTTCATGGAAAATCAACATATTATAATTATTTTAGTTTTTAGGGAAAATGACGTCATAAAAATATATAAAAATAAGTACATTTTACTAAAATACCAATCTTCAAGGCCTAAGGTTTTCAACAATATCAAATACTTATATAAAAAGCCTTTATTTATTCGTCAGAAGTTCCACAAACCTTGACCCCTTTGAAAAATTTGTACGTTTTTTCATATATTCCATGCAAAATGTTTTACAACAAACATTCTTTTAAGTCAGTATGTGTTTGAATTCAAAAGTTACAGTTGATAAGCAAGTATATCTCTTCAACTAATAGATTTAAGCATATTTTGTGTAGATCTTCTTAAGGTCTATTTATATTTTAAAATTCAGCTCATTAGGATCATAAATGGATTTTTGGAGATTTTTTTAAAAGTTTTGAAACCCGAGGTGACCACATTTGAGGGGCCATGCTCTGATCCCCATTAGCGCTAGGAAGCTGAACAAATGCAAATCAACTCGAAAGCACCTCAGCATTTCGTAACAATACCGTTCCCGAGATACCGAATTATTTCAAAAAATAAAAAAGTTTCTAAATCACTGTGTGTTTTAACAAGCAGAATCAAAAATTTTTGGAAATAAATCTGGCATTTCTAAACGGATGGCCCGATCTGGACAAAATTTGACGTAGGGGTAACCAAGGAGTATTTAAATTCAAGTTATTAAAATGGACCCTACAAATGCTCCAGGCGCGGCGCTATGGGGCCTCAAAGTAGGGTACCTTTGACATGTAAAATTTTTAAATACGTGCCATTTTTTTGTTTCCTATCCGATTTCAAAGATTTTTATATTTTTGGAAATCGATCGGCTGGATCTTGAAAAAACATGCTTGTGTGTGCTATTTATCTCTTACAATTTCCAAGTCATAAGCATTTGAAAATTTAAATTTTAAAATTTTGCCATACCTTGGTCCGATTTTTTTTAAATATAGGACTTACTTTTGAACCGAATGGACTCGAATTTTGTTCATTAGTTAGATAACTAAATTACCAATAATATGCACAAAATTTCAGAGCAATATCAATTAAGGATCTGAAAATAAACGATTTAAAAATTCAAAAATTTTTAGATTTTTGCTGTTTTTGGGCGAAAAGGTGACAACTCTTTTTTTATTAAAATAAAACTTTCTTTAAGAACATATAACAGTTTTATGTTTTTCTGTAAGATATCTTTACGGAGAATATTTTGGTATAAAAGACATGTCTTGTTTTTCGAATATGTCGCCCCTACGCTCTTCGCAATTTGACCTATTTTTTATCAAAATTTTAACTTTGGGCCACATGTTCTAAAATCCCAAAGCTGGAATCAGAAAACGGAAAGCAGCTTTGGAAACCTTGATGTGATTTCTATTTATTTTTAAAGTATTTTCCCAGCCCCAAAGGAAATGTAGGATCTATGGGCAAAATTGTAAAAAATACCATTTTTGGGGTTTTCGCTCCAGTTTTTAAGAATTGCGGGAAAACCTTTAACATTTTGACAAATTTGTTTATACTATGTTATTTAGAATGAAAAACTTAAAAAACCCTGCAAATTTCGTTTAGTTGTGTTAATAAATAAAGATTTTATTACATATTACATATTTATTGAGCGCTAAAACTAACATTTTTATCAACATTTTTATAGGATTGCAAATATTAGGAACAATTTGGTCCACATTTTTTCCGAACTAACTTTTTTGTTTAGATAAGTTGATTTCCGATATTACAAAAAAAATTTCAAGTCAATATCTCAATTATATTCAAAAATATGCCACTTTAAATCTGTGTCCTTCAAAAATATTGCTCTATTGAGCCCCCATTTCCAAAAAATTTTCATTCTGCCCCACTGTGCACTGTGTGATGGTGAATAATGTTGTAGTGATTGTCTTTTTCTACACAAAGAAGTACTATTTGTAGATTTATTTTAGATAATAACAAATCAACTTTCATAGTATTTAAAAATTAAATTACTAACTAGTCATTATTTCTCATATAAACCTCGTAGATGTGGTTAGTGACTTCCAGCCATAACGGCGGAGTACTTGAAATGTGCGGGATTCTGGTTTTTTTTTCCTTCTTATTACAATTCATTTATATAAATTTTTGTTGTTTTTTTTTTTAAACCAACAACAACGAGTAAAATAAATTGGGTTTCCTGAGTGAATTGCCACTGATGTGTTTATTTTGTGAATGTGTGTACACTGTCAAAGTGATGTTTAATAAACGTCATTGTCAATAATAATGATCAATGATCAACGTCATTATCATGCCACCGATGATGATTATAATGCCTCTAATAACAATATACATTTCTACGACACAACCAAAAAATAAAAATAAAAAATCTGGTGCATTGGCAGCTACTAGTTGTCATTTTTACCATATTTCTTGTTTTTATTTAAAATTTCTTGTATTTATTTGTAACAACGATATGATTTTTCTTTGATTTATTTCCAGTGTTTTGAAAATGTTGCTTAAAATAATATAAATAAAAACAAAATAAATAGAATATTGAAAATGTGGTTGGTTGCATTTTAATTTTTCGGGAAACCATTGTGAAATAAAGAAAACAATAACAAACTCTAATAACAAGAAATTAATACCCAACCAACCACATTGATGCCACAAAATCCCTTCACAAATTCGTGCAGTACTCACCGCATTTTATGGTTGTTGGTGGGCCCACCAAAAACACAGCCATGGTGGGACCACCCTTGAGTCTGAAGACTCTTTCTGGTGTTTATTTAAACATAATCGTACATTTAATTTCACTCATAAATGCTGTGGTATTTTCGTATTTTATTTTCTCAAAAGTGCCAACAACAAAAACACATCAACATTTATTAATTGTGTTGGAAAATGTTTACCCCTTTTTCAGTGCTAGACCCGGTGTTTTGTTTATTGTGTGCCATGCAGTCTAATGTAGAAATGGTTTTTTTTTGTTTTGCTCTGCATATATGCCCCTGGGGAACTTGCGTTTAACCCCATATTTGTATTGTTTTCGTTAAACGTCTTCTTAAACGTTTGCAATTTCTTCTTAGTTTTGCCCTTTTTTGCTTCAATTAATGATTAAATACTTTTTAAATGTTGGCAATTTATTTGTGCAATTGTGAAAGAAAGAAAGAAAGTTAGTTGTTGTTGGTGTTTATTTCTTTATCTGTGTTACAAAATTAATGCTGCTACTGCTAATGTGGCTGTTCGTTTTAACCCTTCTAAAGAGTGTCTAATGATGACGTTAATTGTTTTCATTACCATCACCCAGGGAGAGATTGCAGGAACACTTAATCGTATTTATTTAAAGGATTTTCTATTTCTTACCTGAGACATATTAAGGTTTCTTTACACAGTGGGAAAACATTATTAATAATAAAAAGTTGAACAATTTTTTTATAAAAACTGTACAGAATATGTATAAAATAAAGAGGTTTTCATGTGAAAATTGAAAATTTATGTCAAATCTGAGAATTTTAAACCATTTTCAAGATATTAAAAACTCCACATGTAAAGGAATAATAAGTTTTAAAATTTTTATAGTGTAAGGCTAATTTCCCCTTTCCAAGTTTCATAAATATGTCTATTTGTCTTGCTGAGATAACGTTTAGCCATTATCACTCCAATTTCAAAATTTTTTATGTTCAAGAGAATATTTGGGAGTTTTCATAACGAAAAGTTTAAAAGTTTTGTGAATTTATTAGCGGAAAATTCTGCAACGTATTCAAGAAGGTCTGAAGATTACATATTAGTCAAAACGGGTTAATCGTTGATGCACTTGGTATTAGAGTTCCCAAAAAACCGAAGAATTTCAAAATCGCGGTTTCGGTTTTAAAAAATTTAAAACCGATTGGTTTCGGTTCGGTTTTGTGGTAATTTATTAACTATTAAATCTGTTGATAATATAGAAAATGCTATACAAATGTTCAAACTTGACGAGTGTTGAAGAGAATAAAGAAAATTGGTACTTTTTCTTTTAATGGTACCTTTTTAATATATTAAATTAGTTAAAGTTGGCTAATGTGCTTCTCACTAAAGAAATAATCAAGAATAGGGTTGTCAATTGTATTATGATATCAAAAATGGAGAACTAAAATAAACTAAGGAGTATTTTTTCGTTCTTCAAACAGTACTTTTTGAATTTTCTATAATATTGAACCTAGGATCAGGAAATTACTTTGAAATTTCAAACTTGACAGTGGCTTAATGGTGGAAAATTGTTTATTCTAATGGTACTTTTTATTATAATAGACCCTAATTTTGTAAATCACGTCACCAAACTGATATTTATGTGGAAAGCAAAAATAAAATTTCAACAAATTTTAAAATTTGTTTTTGTTTTATATAACAAATTTTCAAATTATGAAAGGCAAATCAATGCCTGAATTTTGGTGCGTTTGTTCTGTTCAGAATTTGCATATAAAACAAAAACGTGATTTACAAAATTTACTTATATGTATAGATAATAGTTGGCTGATATGCTTCTGAGTAAAGAAAGAATCAAGGATAAAAGGCATAATGATATTGAGGTAACATAAAACATAACGATGGACCTAGAAACACGAAATTAAGCATTCACGGTTTAGTGAATTCGAATTCAAGAGGGATAATAATTGTTACTATTTCTTTATTGTAAAGGTACTTTTTGAATATTTTATAATAATAAAAATTAATATTGAAAATTAGGCACAAATGATTCTAAATGAGTTAGAATTGACAAAAGGTGATTATTAGACTGTCCACTATTTATATGGGGGAAAAAAAATGTCGGAATCTTGTTGGTCTTAACCCCACAAAATGATTCCCCTTTCCAGATATTGAGATAGCCGAAATTTGAGCTCGATTAACGACGTTAACCCGTGCCGCTCGTCGCTCAAAGTTTGAAAAAATCAACATTTTTGGCCAAAAAGCTAACATAAGAAGCTATAACTCCAGAACGGTAAATAATAGAAACACGATTAGTATCTCAAAACAAAGCTAATAATGTTCTTCAAAATTTATTTTATATACATTATTCTTGTTACTTTAAGCCAAACAGAGTTACAACAGCTTTTGTCTCCAAAAACGTGACCTAGTCGCGGTAGGAGCATACTTCGTATATTTTGATATTATGTGAAAAATGTTGCTAGTAAGTAAATATTTTTATATTTTATTGTTATTGAATCATAATGTACATCGATTTAGTATTTCAAAAAGATATAAAACACAAAGATTGGTTGAGAAATGTAAAAGTTATTAAAAATTCCCCAGGCCATTAATGTGTCTCAGAGCACTTGATTATGATATGTGGAAAAAAATTTAACTTATTTTAAAACTATACGAATAAAACTATTTTATTACATAAAATATACCTATTTTTGCTCAAATATAAGTTTTTTTCCTTAAAATATAACGTGAATCTGTTCTCAGCTATGGTCAAAAAAAATTTTTTTTTTAGACGACAGTTTCAAAACACCATTTTCAGTTTTTTTTAAACTTTGTTAAACAAATTTTTAAATTTTTTAAATATCACCGGGGGGTTTATGGTCAATAGATTAGGGAACAAAACAGTGAAAAAATTAGGTCAATACCTCTTATAGTTCAGGTGTACCTGCGGTTTGAATTCTGTGGATTTCGCGAAAAACTCATTTTTTTGGAATATTTTAAAAAATATGTCATAATTTTTGATTGTTATACATTTTAACCAAAATATTTACAGAATATTAAGAAATATGTCCCTGAAGTTATATATAAATCGGGAAATCCTAAGGCGTAAACTTTGGAGGTCAAAGGTCAAATTTCGCAATATTTGGAAATTCGCATTGAAACATATGGAAATAATCTTTATTTGTCGACCATATTTACTAAAATTACAGGATTTTATGGTATATGGTCCGATATTTAGAATAACATTAATTATTATTTTTTTTTTCCTGAATATAAATTATATTCATTTTTTTATTTTTAAATTTATTAAAATTGATTTTATTAACTTTGGGGTCATATTTGACCCAAATGCTTTAAAGGGTTAATTTGATTTTTTTTTATGTTATTCTAAATATCGGACCATATACCATAAAATCCTGTAATTTTAGTAAATATGGTCGACAAATAAAGATTATTTCCATATGTTTCAATGCGAATTTTGAAGAACAATATTAGCTTTATTTTGAGATACTAATCGTGTTTCTATTATTAACCGTTCTGGAGTTATAGCTTCTTATGTTAGCTTTTTGGCCAAAAATTTTGATTTTTTCAAACTTTGAGCGACGAGCGGCACGGGTTAACGTCGTTTAATCGAGCTCAAATTTCGGCTATCTCAATATCTGGAAAGGGGAATCGTTTTGTGATGTTAAGACCAACAAGATTCCAAAATCGATTTTTTGTGGACAGTCTAGTGATTATAGTGGTATCTTTCTTGTGTATTTTCTATAATAATGGACACAGAAATATGAAATTAGACATCCATGATGCTGAATATAAATACAAAATTTGGGTTTTTATGGTACTGTTTTTATTCTTATAATACGTTTTGAATGAGCTACAATCCTTACAATGAATCAATAAACATGAAACTAGAGACATGTTTTCCTAAATCAATATTAATTCACAAAAGGAGACTTAATAGTACTATTTCTATCCTCCAATTGGCACGGCTCAGCTAGTACTCCATACTTTTAGCGGATATCTGAAAATAACTAAGACTTCGTTAAAAAAATGTTTAATTATTTATTTGAAACAGTCATTTGAAGTTTAATTGTCAGGAAATACTCGTAGATCAATATGTTGTGTCATGCTTTATTAACAGGTTCCCTTGCCTAGCTAGTGAAAGGTAGCCTGCTACATCATCTGAAGCAATTATTGTAATACAATTTAAAAAATTTAAACAAATCTTAAGATATTTTTACTGATTTTGATGATCAATTGGATGAAAAAGTTTGTCTCTCATTTCTAAATTTTAAATTCTTCTACTGAAAATAGATTAAAAGTAAAAACCGAAGAATAATTGTCGTTTTCAATTTCGGTTTTAGTCCTTGAAAAACCGCGGTTTCGGTTAAAACCGAATTGGAAACTCTACATGGAATTCAGAATAAATGATTGATGAATGAATATTTAAAAATGTTATTATACATATGAAACAATTTAATGAACCAACAAAGCGTCATATGCGGGAAGTGCTGCTTTACTTTTTTTAATTTGGAAAAAAGTGCTCATCAAAGTTTATGGTAAATGTGTTCCATTGGAGATGGTTTGCTTTTGCGGTTCAGAAGTGATGAAGCCCGGTTGGTGGGATCCATCATTATATTCGAAAGTTGAAAAGTTTTTTTGGCTCGTAAATGTTGCCAGAAAGATGCTTAAAAATGGCCAATACTTCAAATAAATTTATTTGTACAAATGTTTCAAAACAATAGCTAAAAATTTTGAAAAAATACCGCATTTTTGAGTCATACACCTAATACTTAATACAATAAATGGCGAAAGGATTATTTAATAATTTTGGTCGGTAAAAAGTCGAAAAGTCGATTAACTAAAAAAGTCAAATATTGGATAAAAGTAGCAAAAACTCGATAATAATAACTAATAACTCGGTTGTAATAACTATTAATAAATTTAAAAAAAATCGATAGATTGCAAAGTCGACTTTTTGTTATTACTTACTAAAGAACCGAAATAATAATATTCATAATTTGTCTTATTAAAACCAAGCAAACCAAGCAAAAACCAAATTATTATCAAAAATTATTTTTTTCTCGAAATATTTAAGTTCAAAATGCAGGTACGGCAAAATTATGAGTGGTATTGAACTAATTCTTGTTGGCTTTTATTCTCGTATATATCCTTAATAAAATCCTTAAGAAAAATTCTTAAAATTTTTGCTTTGAAAATATTCACCTTTTTGACCGCATATGAGAATGGGTAAACGTTATCTTAAGGTAGGGTCAGACTACGCAAATTATTTGACACAAGATGTTTCATGTGTTGGATCAAAACTACATCAAATAATCCATGGCTTGATTTTGTGGTCACACTGTACACATTTATTTGCCATATTTGTTTAATCTAACTACACCGAAATACTATCAAACACACGAAGGGGAAAATATATTTGTTTTGTGGTCACATTTATGGTAATATTTTTTCTAAATAATTATTAAATAAATCTGAAAAAAAAACTTTAATTTCTTTCATCAATTAAAACTACATTTCTAGAAAGTAAAATACTACTAGATTTTGCTTTACATTTGAAAGAATTGTGAAATTTCAGTACTTTTATTTAAACGTCAAATATTTTATATTTCTAGTATGAACAGAAAATATTTTTGCACGGCAAACAATAAAACACAAGAAAACAGCTGAATTTGGTCAAACAAATTTACTGGCCGATAAGAAAACTTTCATGTAATGTGACCAATGTGTGACCACTAAACAGCAAATATTTTTCTCAATTTTGGGTAATTTTTTATTTGATCTTGCAATTCATTTGCAAGATCAAACAGCGTCAAATAACAGCTGTTGCATCATGTGTAATCGCAAAAATAGTGTTGCTATATCTTAAATTAAAAATCGCTAAATAATAAAAACAAATCGCTAAAAGAACTCAAGCTTGAACAATTTAATAATTATTAAATGTTTATTTATTAAATTATAGTACTATCAACGTATTAAAATTTGTAGATATAATTGTACCTAAAAACTACAAAATATCCCTAATATAATTAATAATTTTGCAATTTTATTGTATTTTTTTTTTTTTTTTTGGGCTTTTCTTGGATTTTGAACTAAAAATCGCATTATTCAAACAAAACGAATGAAATTTACAATAATCAAATAAGAGAACTGTTAAAAAGAAAAAGTATATTTTTAAAATATTGAAACAAGTAGTCCAACGCTTTGACAGCAGTACCTAACTATATATTGGATGCAAAACGAAATGAAAATGTGCTAAAAGTGTAAAATAAAATTATAAAATTCTGTGTTAAAGAATTAACGTGATATTTAATCGAAAATGTTTTCTTAAAATTTCGAGACATTTGATGTGTTTACATTTTTCATAGGGGTGTTGAATTCACAGTAATATTGAAAAATAGAGTCGGACTACTTGTTATACTTTGGTTGAAACTATACTTATATTTAGAAGGAAAAAAGAAATTCATAATTGAAATTATTTTTTTTAATAAAAATTATTAATCGAACAGGACTTTTTCCAATATTTTTTCATTCAAAATGTTCACAAATATTATATTCGCATTAAATTTTTATTGCAGTCAAATCAAAATATTTATGTATGTCTAAACTATTTTCTTTGATTTTAAATTCAATAAATATTAAATACATTTGAGTAATTTTAAATTTTGTAAATAGTCAAACTCCATGTATAAAAAATAATCAAACATCAGACTATGTTAAATGTATAAAAATATAAATCGAATAAAAGTGCAAAAATCGCAACATAGACTTCATATCTTCAATTAGTTTTTCTCCCAGTATGTCATTCTAGGCTGAATGACTTTTATGTGAAGAAGAAGACTTTATTTATTGATGTTTTTTAGTGCAAATAATTTAAATAACAAATTTTTAAGAATATTGATATGTATTATAGTTAAAGAATAAAAATAGTGCAATTTTGATTTTAATTTAGTACCAAAAATATTTAAATAATCTCCTTTTATTTATCCGCCATGTTGAGCAAATAATTTTCTTTGTTTGCTCTATTTGATCAAACAATTATTTCATGAAAGTATTTGATATAGTGTGACCACACGGTAAATATATTTACTGATTGTTTTTCGCAGCAGTTTGGTCAAACAAAAAGTGAAAAATTAAATTCCCTATATGATAACAAAATTCAATAAAACTTTAATAAAATAATTGGTTTACAATTCCAAATAAGTGTGTTAACTTTAAAAAGATTTGTAGGATCAAATTATATATTTTTAGGTATTTATATAGCTAGTGGTCACACTATGTTCACATTAAGAAAATATTTTGTTTACAGACAAATAAATTTGTTTGACTAAAATCATCTGTTTTGTTGTTTGCTCTAAACTTTATTTGTGGTCAGATTCAGACAATGAAATATTTGACGATAAACGTCAAATATTAGCAGTGTCTGAGCGTACCTTTAGTTAGACAAAACTTCATATCAAAGCTTTTATGAAACTTAGGAAGGTTAGAATAGATATTCATTACAAAATTTTAGAAAACGAATACATATATTAATTTCTTATATTTGTTTTTAACTGTGAACTGGGAAACTTATCAAGCTGAAAAAAAACATGGTTGTGGTAAACACAATCTAAAAGCAAACATATTATTATAAGATTAGCATCATAAAATATCATATTATGATAAAATATAGTCGTAACATTACACCATAATATTTTCCTAATTATTATAATCATAACATTATCATATATGATCGTAATATGTTCTGAAGTTATCATAATATGATTCAAAGCAATCATAATATGACCATAAGTAATCATATTATGAAGTAATCATATTATCATTAAAAGTTATTTTTGGAAATAAATACAAACTTTAATTTTAATAGGTTTTAGTTTTAATGTGCTATATTCCAATTAAAATATTTTTGATAAATTCACTGAAATGTATTGTTGTTCGCTATAGGAAAGCTAGAGCTATTATGCAAATAAAACTATACAGCGGATAAGAATTACAGATACTTAAACTTTACTTGTAAACATTTGATAGCTTAGTCAAAACTCCAACAATAAACAGTCTTGTGTATATGTGTATGTACTTATAGTATCCTAGCAATTAAGCATGTAGTCAATGTATCCCTTATAGACAGTAATCGTCACAAATGTCTTATCACTTGGCTGACTCCAATTTATATATTTTGGTCATTTGACACATATGTGCTCTTTGTAGCGCAGAGATAAGACAATTGGTTACTTTATACATCCCAGGTAATCTTGCGTGAAGACAATTGTCAATTAAGTGTCTCTAAGTAATCTGGAGTGTAGTCACTTTAAACGTGTTGTGTGATAATTCGTTCAAACTGGTTTTATACAAATTGTGTTGATATAATTCTCATACAGTTTATTTTTATTTTGCTTAAGTATACTGATATCTCATGAAACGTAGCGTGAAGTCAATAGTCACTTTAGTGTCTCTTAGTAACCTATAGTGAAGTCACTTTAAACGTACTGCACTTTAGAAATTAGTTATTTAACCCATCAGAAGCAATTCATTGGAGAGTTGTCGAAGAAAGGTTTGTTTACAAGCTATCGTTTATTGTACAGCCTATGATATGTCTTTTTAGCTGACTATTTGAAGTCAATTAGCACCCGTACATGTAAATACCTAGTTATGTAGCTGATCAAGTTACCAGTTAGGTAGCTAGTAAATTAACTGACGCTATTTAACAAGTATGTGAATCCAGCGCGTTGACTACTTTGGACCACCTATTAGACAGTCTCATTGTAGTCAAAAAGGGTCAATTGACCCTCTGCTTAGGACAAGCACGTGTTAAAATAACTAGTCACGTAGCTATTGAAGTAACTAGTCCCCATCCAAAATGATGGGTAAAATCACTAGTTCGGGACTGTCTCCTAGAACTGCTGGATGTTTAAGATACAAACACAATTGGTCAATTCACAAGGTCTCTTATCATGTCATATTTTCATAATGTCCTAATATTTCACTACTTGGCGGGTCGGCTTAACCGACTCTTAGGCGTTCGGCGCAGGTTTCTGCTGGTTGGTTACGATATTTTATGCAAACTTTAGAGCCGATGTTACACTTTAAGACCATGGACAGACAATAAACTTCTTCCAAATATTCTCTAGCAATACAATATTTCATTAGATTGTAGGCAATACAGCAAAATCTAGTAAAAAAATGGCAATATACATGCTCCTATTAAAGTCTTAAGTAAAATACATATATTTGAATTATTTATTATTCGACTAGTTATTCAATATGCGCAGTTAAAGATTTTTTAAATTATATCGAAATTTATTCATGAGTTCAGAGCAACACAAGTAAATAGCCTATTTGGTACTTATGTCAAAAGTTGTCGATAAATATTAATAAACAATTTAAATATGTTTTCTAAAGAAATCTCCACAGATACATCTGTGTACATTTACACATGCCAATGTCGCTATTAAATTATTATTGTACATTAATATTAAAATATTTTGTATTGTTTAAAGTATTGATTATTTTTTCCTACATCTACTAATAATAATAATAATCACATTTTTTTGGGGGTCTTTGAAATGTTTACATTGCCCGTGATGCATGAGTATGAAAATATTATTTTTACCCAAATTTCTTTCTTTAAACAAAATATTTTTTTAAATTATTTTTTTTTTTTTTTTGACTTTCTGAAATAAATTGAAAATTTTTGTGTTTTTTTACATTCATCACATCATCTTATATTCTTCTTAACAATTCGTCAAAGGTGATTTTAATAAAAAATGTGTTTAAACAAATGAAACAGTTTTAAAAGGGTAAATAATGAAAATATGTACACATTCATATGCATATGTATGTATGTACTTATGTAGGTAAATCCCCAGCGGGAATAAAGTTCTAGGTCTTTACTTTGTAGGCCTTGTAAAAGATCTGTTTACACATTATACTTTGCCTTCACGCGGTAGATGTTCAAGAAGGGCTTTGCTTCGCCAAAATAAACCTTAATTTAAAATTCAAAAATGATTGATTTTGCAATTATTACTTTATGTTGTCCCTTTATAATAAAACTAGCTGTTCCGGTCTCTGTTTGTGAATTAATACTAATTCAGGATAATTTATGGTACTTTTTCTTTATTCGAATGAGATGAAAACTAGAGACAGTTTCATGTTTATTAATGCATTACAAAAAGTACCATTCGATAGTGCCCCGATAGACTATACGATAGACTACACGACTGGGCTATCAATCTGGGGGTTGCGGGTTCGATTCCCGCCAGAGACTCTGGGTGTATCTGCAGACAAGCAAAACGCTTCGCAGTTTGTGTTTGTGTTTGTTTTTTAAAAAAAATGTACCAAAAAGTCTCCCCCTAGAATTCTCACTCACTTAGGACCATATATGCTTAATTTCATGTTTCTAGGTCCATTTTTATAAAACATTTGAAAAGTACCTTTAGAATAAAAAAAAGTACCATATTGCCCCCACCTTCAATTCTCTTTCACTTATGATCATATATACTTAATTTCATGTTTCTACGTCCATTATTATAGAAAATTCAAAAAGTACCATTAGAATAAAGAAAAAGTACCATATTTCCCCCATTTGTAGATTCCCTCTCACTCGGGGCCATATAACATTTATTTCATGTTTCTAGGTTCATTGGTGAAGAAATTATAAAAAGTACCATTAGAATATACAAAAAGTACCAAAAAGCAGCCACTTGTGGATTCCCACCCACTCGGCCCATGTAAAAAGCTTGATTTCATGTTTCTAGGTTTATTGGTGAAGAAATTACAAAAAGTAGTATAATTCAGTTCTCACATTTTGGTACCTAAATATTATCTAGCACTAACTTCCCTCAGATGCATATCAGCTAACTTTAATGTCGATAAGTGAAATAATGTAAAATATTAAAAAAGTACCATTAGGAAAAAAGTCCCAAATCCCCTTTTCCTCCTTGGACCCTCAAGTTTGAAATTAAAAAAAATATTCCATTTTGCCAAAATTGTTTATGCTAAAGACATGTCTCAAACGATCAAAATCTGCGATAATGTGCCCAAGAAAAAATATGTTTGAATAAAAGTACCAAACTGTTTACCCGGATTTGGCCCAATATAAACCTTGGCACTCGAGTTCCAAATAACAACCTGTTAGTTAATGTTTGCATCAATCCTGGAAATAAAATGTATTTTCCCTATTTTATCCCCTTTTTGGTACCTTTTTATCCTCATTACGGTGGTAAAATTATATTCAAATAAATTTCTGTATCGTGGTGGGAGCTCAAAATAAAATATTAGTATCTCTATGTCAAATTATAAAAAAAAAAAAAAATATTGTATGAAAAAGTACCAAAAATAAACACAATTTTTATCCCTTAAGGGTTCGAATTTCCAAGAAGTACCAAACTTATATTTTTTATTTTTTGATAAGTAAAGAATACGATTTAAAATATGTTTCTATGTTTATTAGTTTAAAAGATACATAGGGTGCCAAAAAGTACCAAAATAGAGTTTTTACCCGTTTTCTCCCCTAAAAGGTTCGAATTTCGAAAAAGTACGAAACACCTTTCAGCTTATTTTTTAAATGGAGTAACATGCAATTTTAAGTTTTTTTGTATCTTTATTAGTTTTGAAGATATAAGGTTACCGAATTTACCCGTTTTTACCCTTTTTTACCCCATAAACGTTCGAATTTCCAAAAATCCCTTCTTATCGGATCGTTTTGGGGAGGGAGGAACCCACAGTTCAAATTAAATGATTCTAGCTAAAGTCGTTTGGGCTGTGCGATGATGAATCAATCAGTAACGTTACTCTTTTATATATATAGATTTATTTTGTTCTTCTTATAATAAACGTTATATGAAACCAGGAGAAAATTTTATGAAATTGTATGTTGTGGAGATTTTTATACAAAAAAAACTACACACGCGATTCTTTAAAGTGCAGTCTTGAAGTTTTATGCTGAAATCATTTAGAATAATTTCCTTATTAACGTTCTTTTAAGGCTTGCATACGACAGACCTTCAGATAGACATCAGGTCTATCTGAAGGTCTGTCGTAGGCGTAAAACACATAAGCCAACCGAGATAAGAGTTTCCTTCGACGGAAACCCTTCTTAGTTAGCCCTTCTATCAGCACTGTAACAGAAGCGTGTATGCAAGACCTTGGCTCCCAATAGCATGCCATGTAAAATTTTAACAATTTGGTTTTGCGGCTGGGTTTCCTTGTGTCTGCAAAATAAGGCCTTTATGAAGGCCTCTTTACTGCATCTCATTCCCGCAGGTCAGTACGTAAATGGATATAGTCGTATTATGGCCATTAAGAAACAAACATGCTACCGTTTTAGTGTTTTTATTAATGTACATTTATATTTATTTATTTATTCAAATGTGTGTGTGTTTAAACAAAAATATATTAAAAACTGAGACGTACAAACAAGAAGAAACAAAATCATATGAAGGTACTTAAAATAACAACAAAGTTTAATGACTACCGGGAGGCACAAGGTAAAAAAATTAAAAAAAAATAAAACAAAAAACTAAACGGAGGACTGATTAAGAGGAATGTCAAATGTACACACAGGGACTCAGCAACACACACACAACACCAAAACGAACATAAACTTAAGAAAATCATTAAAACAGGTATCAAGTGTGTCTTTTTAACTGAGAAATAATACAAATTATAAAATAAATTATTTTATTGAAATTAAAACTTGCTTAAATATCCAATAATCTTCTATAAAAAATTGTTTAGAGCCTTCAACTTATTTTGTCATAGTATTTTTTACCACACCCTATAAACATTTTATAAACTGTATTTTAACTATAAAATTCAATAAAAAGTAATAAATAATCGACCAATCATTATTGGTCAAAATACGCTGAAATGGGCGATTCCAAAAAAAAAAAAAAAAAATGAAAATAAATACAGTTGACAATACAATGGAAACTTTTCAATAAATATGTCAAAATCTAAAAAAATTATTTAGTATTTGATTAAATAATACTTTTATTTACTTACTTATATTAACAAAAAAAAAAAAAAACAGAACTAAAGTAAAAAAGTCATTAAAAGGTTATTCGGGAATACAAAATTAATATTTTAGTAAGATTTAGTTTTCATATGCTAAATTCCTAATTTTATTGATAAATTCACTGAAATTTATTGTTGGGGGATAAGCTAGTTCCTATGCACATTTCATTGGTTGCTTAGGCCGGATTACTAGGAAACCTTTTTCCCAAAAGGCAAAATATACTATACAAACAAAATTGTAGAGTGAATGAGAATTACAGACACTCAAGCTTTATTTGTAAAAATATCAAAGCTTTTATCTTTTCTTACATTCCCTAGTCATGTTTTTGAAAACTAAAAATTCAGACTCCAACTTCAAACTTGTTGATTAACAAATTTTAAAAATATAAAGTTCGCTCTTTAGTATTTTATAAACTATAAACTGAATTAATTAAGTCTCCATACAGACATACTCATGATATAAACTAGCAATTGATGGTCAATTTTCAATACATATTTATACATTTTTATACCCTTCACCTTCGTGAGAAGGGTATATAT
This sequence comes from Calliphora vomitoria, assembly GCA_942486065.2. Taxonomy (NCBI): domain Eukaryota; kingdom Metazoa; phylum Arthropoda; class Insecta; order Diptera; family Calliphoridae; genus Calliphora; species Calliphora vomitoria. The sequence goes on along the minus strand of OW818029.2, from coordinate 4,388,587 downwards.
AGGAGTTTGTCATTCCGTTTGTAATCTCCACAATATAATTTTCCGACCCTATAAAGTATATATATTCTGGATCCTTATAGATAGCGAAGTCGATTTTAGCCATGTCCGTCTGTCTGTCTGTTGAAATCCATTTTCTGAAGACCCCAGATATCGTCGGAATCCAAATCTTCAATAATTCTATTACAAATGCTTTTGAGAAGTTTCTTATTTAAAATCAGCAAAATCCGTCGGAGATATGAGCAAAAATCCGAGATAACCTCTATTTTTGGCCTATTTCTGATCGATATCTCGATTACTAAGTCATATAGACAATATGGATATCTAATGATAGATATTTCAAAGTCTATTGCAACGATGTATATATAAGGTTATAGTATGTTGGACCTACAATGTGCCAAATTAAAAAAAAAAAAAATTTTAACCAGAATTTTTTTGTTATACATTTTTTTCACTAATAAATTAAAAAATGATAATTTAAAATTAAAAAAAAAAATTTTTAAAAAATTCGAAAAAACTTTTTAAAAATAATTTCGTAAAAAAAGATTTTAAAAATTTAAAAAAAAAATTTAATTTTATATTAAAATATAATTTGGTGAAGGGTATATAAGATTCGGCACAGCCGAATATAGCTCTCTTTCTTGTTTAATTTCATTTTATAAAAAAAACTTATAAACTAGAAATCAACACCAAAAAAAATGTAAACATTTTCATTAAAAACATACAAATTTACATAAAACATTAATTGTATGAAAAGTATAACCAAAAAAGTCTCCATACAGTTAACCGTTTTAAGGCAAGGAATCCCAATATTAAACTTAATTGCATTTAATATGTGGTAGGTACTCCCTTCTGAGCAATTGCTCTATTTAAATGGCTGAGCATGGAATGGACCAGCTTTGTTGTTGTCAGGGAATGCAAAAATAAGCAAATTTCAATGGATAGAAAGAAAACTATTATTAACCTGCTAAATGAAGGAAAAAGTCTAACCAAAATCAATGATATTGTGAAAGACCTCGCTCTTCCATTCAGTACATTATTCAACAGTTCCGGAACAATAGCAAATAAAGCAAGAACTGAGAAAAATTGTACGATTTATAGAAGGTAATCCAAAAATTAGTGCATATGTAATTGCGGGAAACTTGAAAACTAGTGATGAATTAGCTGTAAACCCCCAAACTATAAGAAACGCTCTAAACTAAACGAATACAAAGGTCGGGTAGGCCGTAAGAAGCCCCTTGTTCGAAAAGTGAACATGAAAAAAAAAAATTGGATTGCGCTATCGAGCATATTAATAAAGATTTTTTATTTTAGCGATGAAAATAAATTTTAGGTTTTTGTTCTGATGGAAGAAAAATGGTATGGAGATAGCCATATACTGAAATGAATCTGAACCATTTGACACTTACCGTAAAGCATGGAGGAGGTAACGTTATTGTTTGGGGTAGCATGGCTTCATCAAGGGTGGGAAATCTTAGTTTTGTTGAAAACACGATGGATAAATATGCATACCTTAATATATTAAAAGAAAACTTTAAACAAAGTGCTAACAAATTAGGCATGGGACGTTTGCATTGCTTCCAACAAGACATCGACCCCAAACACACCCCTAGATTAGTAAAGAAATGCCTTATTTATAATGTTCTTAAGCAATTAAATCGCCCAGCTCAGTCGCCTGGTCTCAACCCGATGGAGCATCTATGAGATCACTTGGAAAGAAAGATTCGGCAGCACAATATAACGAGCAAAGCTCAGCTAAAAGTCGTTATAAGGGAAGAGTGGTATAAAGTAGTTTCCCTGACAACAACAAATCTGGACCATTCCATGCAAAGCCATTTAAATGCAGCATTTTCTGAGCAATTGCTGCATTTAAATGGTTGTGCATGGAATGGACCAGCATTGTTTTTGTCAGGGAATCTATTTTATACCACTCTTCCAATTGAGTTTAATATTGGGATTCCCTGCCTTAAAACGGCTAACTGTACGGAAACTTTTTTGGTGATACTTTTCGTACAATTAATGAATTTATGTAAATTTATATTTTTTTAATGAAAATGTTTCTAATTTTTTATGTTGATTTCTAGTTTATAAGAATTTTTATAAAATGAATTAAAACAAATATTTAAATAAGTATGTATTGAAAAGTGACCATCAATTGTTAGTTTACATTATGAGTATGTCTGTACGGAGTTGGATATTCAATTAATCGGGTTTCTGGATTAATCGGTTAATCGAGCAAATAATTAATCGCGGTTTAGATTTAATCGGTTAATAATCGGTTAATTTTAAATTATTCGATTAACCGAATAATTTTTATTTTAATTTAAAATTGAAAATGGAACCACAAATTTTGTATACTTATTTAAGCATTTTATAAATAAAAACAACAAAATCATAAATACAAAGAAATCATAACAATTCAACAAAGAAAGTAATAGCAAAAAAAAAATATGGTATCTGAGATCCTTTTTTTATACACATGTGAGTTTCTTTAGGATTTTAGTGAGATCTTCTGAAATAAGCTCTTGAAAAAGAATATAATTGAAATGTTTTCCTTTTAAACGATTTTTCATTAGATGTAATAAAACTTGAGAAATCAAAAGTAAAGAATATCCAATTTCTCATATAAAATTCTCAATTCATTTTCGGATAAAAAATCTGTAACTTTTGAATGGATGAGGATTTTTGTAAGATTTTTTAATCTTTTTTAATCTTAAAAATCGAATCATAATAAAAAAATGTAATGAACGGTTAAAAATACATTTTTGATTTTTTTAGTTTTTGTATAAAAGTGATATGTTAAGACAAGTAAAAGAGGTGATTTTATGTACTTTTTCATTAGTTTTAATAGTATTAACAACTGACACTTGTTAATAGCCGTTTAGCTTATTTTTTTTTTTTGTAAAAATACAACCCGTAGCCTTAGAAGCCCCAATATTTACAAAGCCCAAAGGTTGCATTTTTTGAAAAATATGTTCAGCTACAGTAGAGTTAAAATAAAACTCCAATGGTAGCAAATGTTTGATACTTTTAAAAAATGCTTTCGAAGTTTAAAGTTTAAAACCGCTTTCAAAGATTTTGAAACACCCGCAACATTTTGAGTTTTTTTTTTAAACTGTTTTAGGGTAGGCCGTAGTACTTTAGTACCTCTCATTCACACATTTTTAGAGCGATTTAAAAATTTTAAACAATTATGGAGAGGCAAGGAATTATTCTTTCATAAAATGTAAAAATGTATATTTCAAGAAATTATTTAAGTTTTTATAAAAAGTTTAGCATTTTCTTTGTTTTTTTTTAAATTTTTCATATTCAACAATAGTTATTTTAATTTTTTCTATGAAAACATACTTTTTGTTTTAAAGACAAGTTTATATCGAAAATCCTAGTCAAAGTTGTGTAGGTAAGCCAAAAAACATTATATATTTTACATGAATAAATTTCAAATCTGCTAACAATATATACAAAACTCATAAAAATAGAATCTGGACAAGATACCCTTTCCAAGAAGGTAAAACAATCCTAAAACAAATAATTATAAATATTAAAACAACGCCCTTGACTATGGTATAATTTTAACTCCCCAAATCTTTAAAGTAGAAAGTAGTGTGTTCTGTCGCCATTTTCGAATACTTCTGCTGACATAATAATTATAATTTCTGCAGATAATTATTGCTTGACGTCTTAGCTTTACGATAGAATTTGTTTTATGGTTAATTTCAAACATTTGCAAAAATCAATTATGAGATGCATACACCTTATATTATCCACTGTGCATTGGAGTCCTTTTTGGAGTTTTTCAGATTGGGAATACTTTTAATAGTTTCTGATAAAAGACTCGTTTCAGTTATGTCTTTAGTTTCATCTATTATCATGTCGTCCTCCGACTCATTAGGACAAAGTTAATCATAGTACATTCTAGAAAAAGGTTCATTTACAAATTTCTTACTTTCAATTTTTGTGCTATACTTCTAGAAAACCAAATTACACAGTTCCAGTAATATGGCAATAGAAAACAAACAAAAGAAAATGTCAAAATGGTTGTGGTTTAAAAAGAGGGACAAATATATATCACTCTTGCTGCCTATTGAAAATTTTATTTTTTCTTTCATTCTGAAAACCACTTTTCAAAGGTTCGATATTATTTTTTTGAGAACTGTCATTTGTTTCATATTATTACAGATATGATCTGTGTGAGTTAAGAAATGAATTGTGTGTGCTTAACTATAACTATATTTCTATATAAAGTGCAAAAAAAATATAAATTTCGGTTAATCGGTTAATCGACACAAATTAATCGGTTTATTTGTTATTTGAAAATCGGCAATTTTAAATTATTCGAACAGTTAACCGACCAAAATTAATCGGTTAACCGATTAACGGTTAATCGATTGAATACCCTAGTACGGAGACTTAATTGATTTAGTGTACATATATACAAGAAAAAATACCAAAAAGAGTTAAGTCGATACTTTAGTATTTCGAGGAAAACGCAAAAATTAGATCACAGGACATTTTTTTTATTTTCAAAAAAATTCTAAGGAATCCTATAAGGAATTTATTCTTTTTTATAACTAAATTTACATCAAATAATTTTTATGAAAAAAAATTTTAAAAACGCCTATTTTTTATGTAAAATTAGTAACCCATTTCAATGGCGCAATATGTTCTTAATTATTTTGAAAAGAGTACCGATAACAGCGCACCTGGTATCCCATTTTGGGATTTTTAAAAAGTTGTTTGGGGATTGCGGGATTCCTGATAGCAAATATCAAACATTTTTTTTTATTTTTGCATTTTCAATAGAAAAATCTATATAACTGTAAAAATATTTATAAATAAAAATATAATTTCAATTTGAAAAATTAGTATCTTATCAACAAAATTTTGTTTCCCTTTCTAAAATTTTGTAACCACAACTGTAAAATGCGGTCATCATTCGATAGGCAACAAATTTGGTTGCTATCATGAATCTGTTTTCTCTGTGTATGCAAACATACATATTTATGAATTTCTGCATAGACTTTTTAATGATTAATCCTAAGGACTTAAAAAAAAACAGTTATTTTTGACCCCATGAACATTGAGGGGTTAATTATGAGTAAATTTTACCTTCAGATCAAACGCAATACTTTCATCAAAATCTAAAATTATAATGAAAAATTCTTAAATTTTTTGAATTTGTTTAACATGAAAATGAATTTTTGGTATTGGATGTAAAAATATGAATTCCGGCATATTCAAATAAAAATAAATTATATTTAAAAAAAAAAATGATTTGAAAACTAAAATATTAAAAAAAAACTTACCCAAGGTCACCGAGCTCTTGATTTGTATCGCTGTCATTAGCTGAGTGAAACCATACCGCCACCAAATGTTAGATGTTATAGATGTTCTTTATTGACACATACTCCTCTAAATAGTGTTCATAAAAAATAAACACTCACATACACTTAATGTTTTTCTAAAGGATATTTAAAGTCCTTATAACAAATTAGCATTAAAGAGATTTAAAAAACACAAAAAGTAGATTTGTTTCGGTTGTTTTGTTTACATTTTTAATTGACAAGGTTAAATAAACCGTAATGTTTTCTAATTTCAGTTTGACAAACACTCACGCACACGAATTGCACCGTTAATTGTCAAATCATTTTATCACTTTTAATGAAAATCTCTTTAGAAAAAACAACAACGACACATAGACCGAAAGAACGACCGACCGACCGACAGACCGACAACAATTAACAGGGGATGATTAATACGAAAAAACGAATTTAAATACAACCGAAACGTTTGAATGACGATTTGAATGAATGACGAGTTATTTGGCAGACATACTAATTGTGTGAATGTGTTTGTGGCAGGAAAAATGATGACGACAAACATTTGGTTGTTGTTTGGTGGTTTTTCAAACCAAAAAAAAAAAAAACAACAAAACCAAAAGGCGTTACATGTAAACAGACCAGCGTTTACAACAACATTTGTTAACGGGCAGCAATGAATGACACTTTCAAAAAAATAAAAGTTCCCAAGCTTCCTGATTCCTTAATGTGCATTAGTTTAGTTTCAATTAGTTTGGCAGCCAGGCTGGCTCGTTCGGTTTGACAATACATACAACAAATGTCACGTGGATCTCTGTGGTTGACAACAACGACACATGCAACTCACCCACCATCCATGGAAAAAGCCTAAAAAGATTTCAACGACAACAAAGGAAACACATAAATGAATTGTTTTTATTTAAATGCATTTTAAATAAAGTTTTAAATACACGTATAATTGAATTGTAAGTTTTTCAAATAAATAAGTAGTTGCTGAGAATTGAGGGTTGAATTTGTCAATGAAAATAGAAATAGGATTTATACAAAAGTGGTTTTGTTTTTATACTTAATATGCACAGAAAAATAATTCAATAACAATGAACATGTTTTTATAAAACACGATTTCTCTCATCTCTTTATGCATAAAGATCGTCCTGATGATTGTCAAAAATCTTAAACAAAAACATTGTTTTATTTTTATTGTAAATATCACGCGTTTTATAAAATCAAACTGTTGTAATCCTTTTTTGTTTCACAAATCCCTACATCTTGTTTTTGCATTATCGAGATGACAGATTTTTAAAAGTTCTCGATTGTTTGTTTTCATTTTCTATGTATTCACATGTGACTTTTATTATTACAATATTTGGTTTATTCTTTTCATACATATTTATTATTTTGCTTATTATTTAATACTTTATTATTTTTTTTATCATGCTGAGTTTTTGTTTTAAACATAAATACTCGTTAATGTTCAACATCAATAAAAATTCAATTGGGTTGTAAGAGGAAACTTCATTTATGAACACAAAGTTTAGTACTACTTATTAGTTTACTACCCAGCTAAATCTTTTATCTTTTACGGTTAATCATTACTTCCTAGATTATAGAAACGAGTGGTGGCTAGTAGGTTTGTCATTCGAATATTCTAGGAAAAAATTTACTTTTTATTCGAATGAATAAAATTTTTTAATTCAGAATAAAAAATTATTCGATCTATAATTGTTTCAAGTTAAATTTAAAAAAAAATAAATCTCAGTGAAACCAAAGAAATCTATATATATAACTAGCGGACCCGGCGAACTTCGCCTCGCCCCAATTTTAAGCCTTCAGACAAACTATAGAGTAAAACCCGATTTTCGATGTTTCCAATTTTCCGGAGAGATTTTCTAAATTTCCGGATGTTTGTATGTATGTCCTATTCTCTTTCCGCAACATTCTGAAGCCATCTGATAACATAGGAAGCTGAAATTTTGGCATATGAGCGGTCTGTGAGCGGAGCGCCGTGGCACTTTCCGTTTTTAATATTTCTCCATATAACTCAGTATTTTTTGTAAGGAGTTTTTACTTATTCACAACTTACTGAAGCTAGCTGATGACATAGGAAGCAGAAATTTGGCATATTTAAAGTACTTTCTCTGCGGAAGATCGTAACGAAGCCAGATTTTTGATTTTCACTCTATGGGCGGCACGCCATAAACCTCCCTATATAATTACTTAGTTTTTATTTTTTTGTAGGAAATGTTTATATTTTCAAGATTTTTATGAAAACCGATGAAGGGAATAACGGATATGCAAGTAGTATTGGTCATGTTGATATTCCTAACGGGGCCACATTTTATGTTCCACCAGGCCCATCGAGAAACCGTTTTTTCTCGATGGACCTGGTGGAACTGGAAAGACCTACCTGATCCTGAGCGTGATCAGGGGAATGGGTGACGTAGTATTGGCTGTAGCATCGGCAGGAATAGCGGCAAATCTTTTGAAAGGAGGACGGACGTACCTATCACTCTGAATTAAAACTTCCAGTGCCGTTAACGGAGACATCGACCTCAAGTATGAGAGCAAATGATGGCCAACAAATTATAAAAGTCAAACTTATAATATGGGAGGCAACAATGGCACCCAGTCACGCACTTAATGCTGTTGATAAATTATTAAAAACATTACTGAAAAATCAAAATCCCTTTGGAGGCAAGGTCTTGCTGCCTGTGGTGCCACATGCTCACAGGGCAGATGTTGTACAAACTTCATTGAAGTACTTAGTTCTCTGGTCAAACTTTAAAATTTTACCACTGAAAACCAACAAACGTGCAGTGGACACAGAGATTGGCTTTTCAAAATGGGCAATAGAGAGAGCTAATATCGGAGTTTGGAGAAGATATTATTGAAATTCCAAATGAAATTAGAAAAGTATTAAAAATTTGCCATTGTTTGTCCTAGAAATTATGACTTTTTTGATGGCGAGCGTTCCTCATACTTGAGTATTGACACAGTAGAAGAGAGGTACGCAAAAGTAAATTCTCTCACCAATACACTTACTCTTACCAACACATTCAATTCTTTATTTTGTTCAGTGCATCTACAAACAAACAAATACAAAAACTGAAAAAATAAAGAAAAAGTCATACAACCGTGCTCATGCGCTTTTGTAGTTGTCTCGTTGAGTGGACAACGACTACTAAATTGTAAGAGCATAAGAATACGTATGATTTGATTTTGCACAATTGTGCTATGCAGTGTTGCCAGAATAATTTTATCTCATGTCCCCAATCTGATAATAGATGTCCCCAAAAAATCCCCATTTCATAATTGAAATCCCCAATTTGTCCCCAAAATTTTTTTATTATAGACAAAATGTAAAAATAAAGAAAAACTGAAATAATACTGCATATAATGAAAAACCGATTAATCGTTTTTTCAGCTAAAGCCATATTTGAAACCGGTTTATTATTTCTATTGTACAAAATTCAGTTTTTGATAAGACTCTATATTTTTTAAAATTTTTAAGTTTTCTTTTTTAAGGCTGGAAATCTTGATTAAATGAAAGTAATACTGTTTTCGTTGCTATAAATAGGTCAAGATGCGGAAAATTACATGATAATTTTAACAGTGTATGACTTATAAAGCGGAATTTTTTTAAATTTGTATATTTTATTTTGAAACTTTTGTATATGTCATAGCTAACAATGGCCAATACTTTATTAGCCATTGTTAGCTATGAACTTTTCCCATCTTTCTGGCAACGTATGGACTCCGAGCCAAAATAACTGCTCATCTTTAGAGATCAAGCAGGATTCAAGCCGGTTCCCTGTGATGGTCTGGCAAGATTTCACAAGCTTTTATTAGATAAGACCATTTTGCTCCCACCAAATACAGAGAATTACCTTAGCGCCATGGATATTTGGATTTGGTATCGATTCGGCTGCTTTGCCGGGCTTCACATACGCTTTGGGTTATCGTAATGGATTAATTTTTCATCGCATGTAATGATTCGGTGCAAAAATGATTTTCTTTTATAGCTTTCAAGTATCATTTCGGACATGCAAAATCATCATTTAAGGTCTCTCTGCTTCAATTCGTATGGTACCCAATTCTCTGGTTTTAAATGAATCCAGCTGCTCGCAAACGTTTTGAAATTATTGCTTGAGTAGCTCCCAATGATTTTGTAAGCTCTTGTTGAGTTTTACAACAATATTCATGGAGTAATGCCTTCAATTCTCGGTCTTCAAACTTTGTTGGCTACCCTAGTGATATTTGTCTTCCGTGTCAAAAGCACCACTTCTGAACCGCACAAACCATATCTCGCACCTTGAAAACGATGGAACGCACTCACCATAAGCTTTGTTGGGCAATATTTGTTAACTTTAGTGAAACCACTTGTTTCTAAATTTTATTTTTATTCTTTTTATACCCTCCACCACCACAAGTGGTGAAAGAGGGTATATATACGTTTGTCATTCCGTGTGTAACATTGAGAAATATTCATCTGAGACCCAACAAAGTATATATATTATGGATCCTTATGAAATTCTAAGTCGATTGAGCAATGTCCGTCTGTCTGTCCGTCTGTCCGTCTGTCTGTCTGTCTGTGTAAAACACTCTCACGCCCAAAATACATAAGCAAAATTAATGAAATGTATACCAAAATGTTTATAATTTTTCTAAGCAGTTTGGTATTGAAAATCAGCAAAATCGAATTGGTAGAACCAGGGTTATGGATTAAAATGTAAGACAACCTCCAAAAATGTAGATCATTTTCACATGTTTTTTTATGATTTTTGGTAAATCCATTGCAGAGAATACCATGAAATTTTGCACACATTATTTATATGATAAAAGGACAAATTCTGTTGAAAATGGAAAGAATCAGTCCATAGTTTCTCGTAGCCCCCATACAAATTTCTTCCCGAAATATGGTGCTATGATATATAAATGCCCATAGAATTGCAGTATCCATACAAAATTAAGCACAACTAAGTTTCGTGAAAACAGAAATTGCGACACCAATTTTTTTTTGGATCGGGCACTATTTGACCACAGCCCCCATATTAAGTTTAATTCCGAAAATCATTTAAATACACTTAAATATCTTATATATATCGGTATCAGGTTGAAATTCAACTCGAATAATTCCCATGCACATGAAAATCGCTGTAGGGAATTTCATGAAGATCGGCCCATAATTGGTTATAGCTCCCATATAAGGATCACTTCTAAAAACCACATTAATTTTCATAAATATCTGAAAAATATCGTTATCGAATTAAAATTTAACACAGATCGGTACTATTAATTCACAAATGATACTACTAGATTATGTGAATATCGGTTCATATTTGACCATAGCTCCCATATAAGGTCCATTTCCGAAAATTACTTAAATACTAATAACTCTTTTATAAAAGCTTCTATCTAGTTTAAATTTCAAACAAACATTTCCATTATATACGAAAATCGATGTGTTGAATTTTGTGAAGATCGGCCGATAATTGGTCATAGCTCCCATATAAGGACCACTTCCGAAAAACACATTAACCTCTGTAATTATTTTAAATATATCGAAATAAAATTGTATACAGATCAATATATTGTATCCAAACATTATACTACTGGGTTTTATGAATATCGGTCCATATTTGACCATAGCACCCATATTAGCTCCATTTTCGATAATCACAATAATACCCATAAAACTCTTGTAAATAATGTTATGGACAAAACTATCAAACAAAATAGGCCTCAAATACATAGAAATCGCTTTAAAATATTTAATTATATCTTCCAAATAAGTCGCACATCCGAAAAATACATTAACGCATATATACACTCATATCGGTAAAAAATGTAACAGATATAAGTTTCAAGTTGATTTGGTGACTATGGGTTCTTGATTATATATAGAAGGCTCACATCCGGAAAATTCATTAGAACAGAACAAAAATATACTTTTGAAGTTTTACTAAATATATTTGTACTTTTTTTATACTCTTTTAATTCACTTGTGGTGAATAATAAAAATGTTGAGCCAATCGGTAATGTTAACCAATTATTAAGTATATAAATTGTTAAATAGTACATTGTATTCCTATTATAAAAGTATAGACTCTGTTGGAAACGGTAGGAATATGTAGTTATTTCAATTATAAATTGCTGAAGAAGATAACATTTTTATACATTTGAAATAAAATATCTTCTGCGTAAACTAGTTTTTCTAACAATATATAAAATACTACTATACAACTATGTTTTAAATAAACTTTTATTTTGTTTAAAAAAAAGTGTTATTGTTGAAGAAAGTACATAATTTGTATATAGTCCAAAATGTGTATTATATCATGATTCATATATAATCCATAAAGTGGCTTAAAAAGAAATTCGGTTATAGTCCTGATTCGCTCATAGTCCACAAAAATTGTGCAACTGTATTTGTAGACTATAAGCGAAAACTACTGTATTACATTACCATTCTACCATTCTTCATAATCGGAGCTAAGTCCCAATAACAAACACTGAATATTAATATTAGAGTGTTTATACCAATGTAATTTCTATAATTTTCATCTAATTTAGGTGGAGGGTATTTAAGATTCGGCATAGCCGAATATAGCACTCTAACTTGTTTTAATATTAAATTAAAACGCAGGTAACAATTTTTTTTTTTAAATAAAATTTGTTAACACGAAATATGAATAAATAGTATAAAGTCAAAACTAAAACATTTTAAACATTTAAAATCCCCAAAAAATTGATAAAATGCATGTAATATCGCCAAATTTTGTTGAAATCCCCAAATCCCTTCCCACGAAATTTTGTCCCCAAATTATTCGTGAAATCCCCAATTTTGGGAGAAATCCCCACATCTGGCTACACTGGTGCTATGGGCTGCACACCATTTGCAGTAGAATGTGATAGCCGTCGAAAGAGAAAACTATCCCGTCTAGTTTTTGAACAGTCTTTCACCATCTGGTATGCCGCATCATAAATAATTTTTTAGCCATGGCCAAATGTATGTTGCATTTTCTAGAGCAAGATCACCACATGATGTTAGTGCAAAAGTGATTTATGAAGATGGGAAGTAGGCTATGCTTCGTAAGGGCAGTTCCACAGTATTCTCAAATAATATTGTCTATAACGAATTTGTTTGAATATTTTTTGTAACCTTACAAAAATTATTTATATTTGGTTAAATAGAAGTAACTAAAAGAAATTAATTAAAGAAATAAAATTGTTCTTCCTTAAAAACCGTTACAAAATTCTTTACAATCTTCTTTTTATTAAAACCTGTTTGGATTTTTCGATATTGATGTTTGCATGGCATGGACAGGCTTTTCAACTAGTAGTTTATAATTGTATTCCAAATTGGTTAGAAACAACTTCCTACATTATTTTTATTTTTTTCAATCGACTTTGGAAAAACTAAAACTCTGTGACTGCTAAAGTTCTAGGTAAGGTCATTAGACTTATAATGATTTATTAATAACAAACAATATAGATACAATTATTTATTTTATTTCATTACACGTAAGACTATACTATATATTGATTTCCACCAGTCCAATAGTTCGATATAAATGTATTTTGGGAATCGTTGCCATATAGATGAATTTTATAGCTATTACAACAGCAAACAATAACATTAATAAAAAAAAAAACTAAAATGTAAAGGGCCTAGAATTGATCTCTGTGGAACACCAGACAAAACAGGCTTAAGTAATAGAGGAGAAGACCATATTTGTGTTAGCTATTTGTTGACGTTTCAATAGATGCGAGTTGATAAGATTAACCGCAAATTTACAACATTCTGCAGTAAAACTTTATAATTAACAGTGTCAAAGGCTTTGAAGAAATCTAATAGTTTATAAAATTTATTATTATTTACATCTATATATTGTTTCAGTTTCATGAGGATAAGCAAGGATATCCACATACATATTTACTGATAACAAAGCGTTCGTTAGATTCCTAGAAAGTTTATACATCAAATAGCGAGACATTCATCGGTTACCATTGTATGGATTCCTACACATAGGGAAATTGAAGAAAACTGCAGAGCTGACTGAATTTGAGTTCTTTTCCTGAGAGGTAAATAACTAATTTTACAAAAATTTCAACTCATTGCCAGAGAAAGTTAAGAGAGAGATCCACTTGCAAAGAGACCAGAAAAAATCTGTTGTAATATGGATAGAGTGAGAAAACGAATTGCGATAAATCTGCCTGGATTATATTTAAGAAAACTTATAGCGGTCACACGCTCCACAGTGGGTCAGAATCAAAATTTTTTGGAAATAAATCTGGCATTTCTAAACGGATTGCCCGATAGGCACAAAATTTGGGACGCAGTTTAAAAGTGTCATATTTTTTAATATAATTGAGACATTGACTTAAAATTTTTTTTGTAATATCAGAAATTAACAAAAAAAAAAAATTGGTTTGGAAAAAATGTGGACCAAATTGTTCCTTATATTTGCAATCCTATCAAAATTTTTATAAAAATTTTAGTTTTAGAGCTCAATAAATATGTAATATATAATAAAATCTTTATTTATTAACAAAACTAAACGAAATTTGCAGGGATTTTAAAAATTCTTATTCCAAATAACAGTGTAAAAAAACTTGTCAAAAGGTCAAAGGGAATCCCGCAATTCTTAAAAATTGGAGCGAAAATTTCAAAAAATGGTATTTTTTGCAATTTTGCCCACAGGTCCTACATTTCCTTCGGGGCTGGGAAAATGTTTTAAAAATAAATAGGAATCACATCAAGGTTTCCAAAACTGCTTTCCGTTTTCTGATCCCAGCTTTGGGATTTTAGAACATGTCCAAAGTTAAAATTTTGATAAAAAATAGGTCAAATTCCGAAGGACGTAAGGGCTACATATTCGAAAGATATGGCATATTTTTTATACCAAAATATTCTCCGTAAAGATATCTTACAGAAAAACATAAAACTGTTATATGTTCTTAAAGAAAGCTTTATTTTAATAAAAAAGAGTTAAGTCACCTTTTCCCACAAAAAACAGCAAAAATCTACAAATTTTAGAACTTTTAAATTGAAAATCGTTTATTTTCGGATTCGTAATCGATATTGCTCTGAAATTTTTTGTATATTATTGGTAATTTAGTTATCTAACTAATGAAAAAAATTGGAGTCCATTCGGTTCAAAAGTACGCACAATATTTTTAAAAAAGCGGACCAAGGTAAGGCAAAATTTGAAAATTTCAATTTTGAAATGTTTATAAATTGTAAGAGAAATTATAAGAGATAAATAGCACACGCAAGCATTTTTTTCAAGACCTAGCCGAGCACTTCGCAAAAATTTAAAAATCTTTGAAATCGGATGGAAAACAAAAAAATGGCACGTGTTTAAAAATTATACATGTCCCCATAGTTCCGATCGAGCCATCCGTTTGGAAATGCCAGATTTATTTCTAAAAAATTTTGTTCTGCCCCACTGTGCGCTCTGAGGCTGCTAATCCCTACAACGACTTCTGCAGCAGTTGCAACGTCGAGGAAGATGACAACTAAACAAATTCTCTGCCAATACCCGGCAATTGGGGGGGAGGTGTGCTTGAGAGTAGAACGTTTCTTCTACAGATACTTTTTGACAAATCCTGTTTTAGAGCAGAGCTGTAAATGATTCGCCATGAATTAAAATAAATTAAATGCATTCATTTTGTCGAAAATATATATTCAATTTAATTTTTTAATAAATTAAAAGACGATTCAAATGCAAAGGAATAGTAATTGATTTTCCTATAGAATTTTTGAAAGATGACAAAAAACCCTTCTTTTTATTGAAAAACTCGAAAACTTGACCTGCGGCCAAGAAACATAGGACAAATCAGTCGCCAATAAACATAATTTATCACAACGGGAACACGCTTTCAACGCCTTTAAAAGTTTGTAACAAAAACTATTGTTACTAAATCGAGCATCTTTAAGTTTCATAAGGATCCAACTTATATGTTATGGGGTATACAACCAATGTGTTATGTGTATTGGTGGGTAATAAACTCAAAAGTATTTCATTTAAAGAAATTATTGCACTTTTTTCATAAAAACTTGTAAAATATCCAAAAACTTACTTTCCAAGTAAAAAGCTTTGCCAGTAGGCTAATATGATCTGGCTCTAAAATGTATAAAAATATTGTTTACCAAATGGCTTATTTGACTTAACTATAAGACTGAAAACACAATAAAACCGAACTGTTTGAAATTAAGAATACTAATGGTGGAATAGTTTGACTTTCTTATTTCCAGCTCTTTGCGGGAATTAAAATAATAAGAATTTGTTTTTTGATATTCTAATTATTTTAATTCCCGTAAAGAGCTGGAAATAAGAAAGTCAAACAATTCCATCATTAGTATTCCAAGTTTAAAATAGTTTGGATTCAAAACTTCATTAAAAATTAAAAATACGAATAATAATGTATAAAAAGTTTAATATTTGAAACAATTGAACTTATATATATTTTAAGACGCAAAGGAAACACTATAAACGAATTTCATTGTTATTTGAAAAACAAAAAAATCCTTTACCAACATCCTTTAGATTAAAACATAAATCTAGATTTTATATAATATTTTTAAAAGAAAACAAACTTTATTTCTTAGAATGAGTGGCGAAGAGTAAGTGGGAATATGTTGGTGTGTACCTTTTAACAGTCAGTTTCTTATAAAATATTTTTTGAATTTATTTCTTTTTAATTTTATTAAAAGTATGTTTCTTATTTCTTTATGAAATAAAAAAAAATAATAAACAAAGAAGCAAAAAAACAAGAACAGCTACAGCAACAAAATCAACAGCAACAACACAAACAAAAAGAATCTTATAATTTTATTTGTTGTTCTTTTGTTGGATCTTGAAATTCTTTGAAGAAACTTCTTCTCTTAAACTCAGCTCGAAATAATTATAACATAAAAAAATACAACAGATTTATTTTGAAAAATACACAAATACACAAACACACTGGCACTCATACACCCACCAGAAAACGCACACTTTTTAACTCACACATACTCCTGCAATTATAACCAGTCAGAATGGTACATCCGGTTGTGCAAAACTTTGTGGGATACCCTACTAATAAAATGTAACTAGAAGTATCTAGAAGTTGAGATCGCCGCTGTTTTTTTTTTTATATATGGAATATAGTGTATCTTAGCTGTTATACTCCATATAAAAAATAAAGAAAAAATCTATCTGTCACTTTTAGACTTTTCACTTCTAGGCGGATTGAGATTGTGCCAAAAAAGTGTTTGCGTCTTAGTTTGTGGATTAGAATAAAATAATGTTTTTAGAAAACATTTTTGTCAACTAATAAGAGAGATATTTGAAAAAAAAAAACAAGTAAGAGGCTATATGCCGAATCTTATATACCCTTCACCTTTCTTGTGGATGCATTAATTGCCCATTTTCAGCGCATAACATCCTAAATATATCAAGAAAACTTTTAAAAATTTTACATTTAATTCCTGACGAACAGATTATATTGTAGAAGTTACAAACGAAATAACAATCTTATATATACCCTTCTCACGAAGGTGAAGAGTATAAAAACAACAAAGACAAACGAAACACCAAAAAAAATAAAAATACGCAAAGCAATGAAACCAACCCACATCCAAACTTATGTACGTTTTGTTGCTTTTTTGTCAAACGCCAAAAAAACAAAACGCGCAAAGCAATGAAGCCAACACTCATCCAAACATATGTACGTTTTGTTGCTTTTTTGTCAAATTATGCAACAAATTGTCTTTTTTAGATGAAATTTTCAGAGGCCGTCTCGGATTTTTGCTCATATCTCCGTTATTTATGGACGGATTTTGCTGATTTTAAATAGGAAACTTCTCGAAAGCATGTCTGACAGAATTATTTAAGATTTGGATCCCGAAGATATCTGGGGTCTTCAGAAAATTGATTTCAACAGACAGACAGACAAAAAACAAAATAAAGTTAAGGTAAAACTCGAAATTTTGCTGAATTGATAATTAAATATTGAAAATAAAAGTATAAGAGATAAAGTATAGAGAGAAATTATTATCTTATTTACTTTATAACTAATTCATTTAATACATATCCTTACAGTGCACTCACTTTGCAATAGCGATTTGAATTTTACGGTCTGTAACGAATGCCTGCAACATTCATCATGTTTATAAACACGTCCATCAGTAGAAGCTTCTACTTATGTTGATACCATGCGGTTATTAGCATATTGTTTGTTTAAGCTGCTAACATTAACATCGAAAGCTCTAGAATTCGAAGATACGAGTTTTGACTGTTAAGAACAATCTGGGCTACTCGGATAAAGAGTTGCAGTAGTCAGTGAGTTTATGATAGGCGCTGTTAGAGTTAACATCAACTGTCTTGTACATTTAAGTTTGTGCATTATAATTTATAAACGTGTGTTGTTTATTAAAAACACATAGTGACTATTTAGGCTGTTGTTGTTGTACATTTGAGTTGTTACAATTTTAAACTAAGGACTGAGGTCGAAAAATTTTTAACATACATATATGTTAATAAAAATGAAACCACTAAACTTACAGTTTTGAATCTTTTTTTATTTGATTGAAATTATTGTTACAATTAACAAAAAAAAAAAAATATTTTTATAGTTTTAATTACTAAAAATGAAATTTTGAACCTTTTTCAAAAACCCTTCTATTATGGTTTTTATAGTGCTTTCTGTCACTTTGCTCGAACAGGTAGTCCATCTCCGTTTAAAATCTAATACACTTTTGGACATCTTTTTTTGTGCTCTTCCATTCTCTTTTAACAAGAGCCCAATATATATCCACTGTCCATAGCTCCAGGCAGTTTGAATGATTTGCCTTTCTTGGTACAAATACCACATTATGGATATTTTACCACTTAAGACCTTTCTTACCATAGTGACAGATGCCAAATCAGGCCAAAAATAAGTGGAAACATTAAGAATTCTTATGAATGGAAGCAGCCTTTTTTGTAAACATTCCTTGATGTAAATTTCGGTATTTGTAGAGAGAGCCCTTTGTAACAAATGTTTGGCTTTTTTGCCGCAACTGCATATTGCTTGCGATAACAAGAACCTTTTGGGAAATTTTGTCTGCTTTTGGGTCCTAAACTTTTCTTCAACATTCCCTCGAGCATCTGCAACATGAAAAATTTGTCCCAAAAGCCGCGAAAACTTTTCCATACGTACATTCCGTCATCCATTATGCAGCAAGAATATTTTTTTATAAAACTTGACTTTAATTTCCGTGCTCTGCCTTTGACCTATAATTTTTTAGCAGAGTTCCTGCCAGGAACTTTTTGAGCCTTGTAGGCTTTTAAACCATCATTGGCTTTAACTTTTCGTACCAAATAGTCCGAGTACTGACCTAACCGGGCTGCTTTCCTACCGGATGTGTTGGGAGCTCTTTAGAAAATGCTTTCTATTTTATTGGCTTTAGAAACATTACACATGATGTTTCCATTCCTTCTACCTGAACCAGATTTTATATCAACGAACAAGTTCTCCCGGTACTGTTTAATAACATTGGAAACAGTTTGATAGCAGACCTTTGATTGTTTGGGCAACTTTTTGTAGCACCAAGTTGGGTTTTGTTGAAAATATTTAATAATTTTAGTACGCACTTTTTTCTGGTCAATCATTTTAATCAGATTAACAACAAATGAACATAATTGACATTAAACATAATACTGAAATGCTTTACAAAGGTAAATTGATTTCAAAAAAATCAAATAATACTTGGGTTAAAAGTTTTAATGAAAAACGTGTGTTAAGAATTTTACGATCTCACTCCTTATATTCAAGACCTAATGAAACCTTGTTACAGTGCAAGTATTTTGAACAGTAAGTATATTGATTCCATTAACAAATTTTGTGATTTATTAAATATTTTTTATCAGAAATATACAATTTGAGAGAGTAAGACCCTGATTTCGCTTCAAGACTGAGAATAATAACATCAATTTTTTTTATTTTATTTGTTAAAAATATTTGCTTGTGTTACAAATCTAGTGACAAATTTATAAAAGTCCTGATAAAAGTGGTGGGTATAGAAAACATCATCATAATCAACAGCAGCAGAAATCGCAGGCAGCATAAGAGAGCATAACACATAAAAACATACATTTACAAAAACAAAAACACTTATATATTTATGTTCAAAGCTTTATACATAAATATATATATTCATACAATATATATATGTATATATATGTAAGTTTGTTTATTTGTATATTGGTATTTTTATACATACATAAACACATAAGTAGTTTTCTTTTCTCTTTTTTTTTGATTATTTTATTTTTATTTATTCTTCTTTTGTAAGCTTTGTGAGTTTGTTTTATTTTATTTTATTATTATGATTTTGTTTTTTTATTTTCTTTCTTCTTTTTCTGTTCAACAATTCAAACAAAAAAGGAATTAAATTTCAATTGTTCTTATTGTTGCCATATTGGTGTAAATTTTTAGGATTTTCTTTCTTTTATCGTTGCCTCTCTTCTGCCTCTTCAGCATCATCTCCAGCTCTTTATTTGCTTTGTTCATCCTTTTTTTTATTGTTTATTATAGAACTTTGTGAGTGATTTGTTCAAAAAGACAACTAAATAAAAGTAGGCTTTCGTTTGTTGTTTGTTAATTTTGTTAACAAAATCTTTAATAAAGTAAAACAAAAACTAATTGAAATTGTATAACTATTTAAGAGAATCTTTGATTTTAATACAAAATACACTCAGAAACATTCAGGCAATTGGCCAAATTGTTAATTAGAAAATGAAGCTTTAATAGTGAGGGAAATAACTTTAATTAAATAAAAGATTTTGTTGAAATTGACTTATGAAATTTGTAAATTAAAAATAACAAAATATTTTTTATTTAAGCAACAAATATTTCGAATTTGGTAGCAGTAGGAATCGTTATTACTTCCATACAGCTTCTCACAATATTTAGCTTCCAAAAATGAGAAAAAATTTAGTAAAGTATAGCAAAGAACTGCATACTACTACCTTGAAGCACCAGTGCGAGGAATCATGAAGAAAAATCATGTAATATTTCAGAACAATCGGAAGCACCTACCAATTTTTTGAATGCACAAAATGATAATCCTAAAGAAAAATAAAAGTTTGAGCCACAAATTATATAGATATGAATCAGCTGGTTTCAGTAAACAAAATAAATGTCAAAATTGTTGTGATTTAAAAAGAGGGACAGACATAAGGAGTGAGATCGAAAAATTCTTAACTTCAATTTCCATGCTCTGATTTTGGCCTCTAAATTTTTAGCAGCGTTCCTGTCAGAAACTTTTTGAACCTTGTATGCTTTGAAACCTTCATTGGATTTAACTTTTCGTACCAAATAGTCCGAGCACTGAGCTAACCGGGCAGCTTTCCTACCGGATGTGTTGGTAGCTCTTTTGAAAAAGCTTTCTATTTGTTTGGCTTAATAAACATCATGTGGACCATTCCTTCTACCTGAACCAGGTTTTATATCAACGAACAAGTTCTCCCGATACTGTTTAATAACATTGGAAACAGTTTAACGGCGGACCTTTGAATGCTTGGCCAACTTTTTGTAGGACCAAGTTGGGAATTGTTGAAAATATTTAATAATTTTAGTACGCACTTTTTTCTGGTCACTCATTTTAATCAGATTAATAACAAATGAACATAAGTGATATTAAACATAATAGCTGACATGTTTTACAAAGGTAACTTAATAAAAACAAAAATCAAATAATACTTGGGTAAAAAGTTTTAATGAAAAACATGTGTAAAGAATTTCACGATCTCGCTCCTTATATCAGATTCGTTGCCTATTGAAAATTATATTTTTTCTCTCGCTCTGCAAACTACAACCATTGAAAAGTGGTTGTAGAACGTCAAAATAACCATACGTTGAAACAATAAATATTAAATACGAAGATTTTATTGAGACTACTTTGCAAACATGTCGGCAAAATATGTCGCGTGCTTAATCATAATAAAGAAGATGTTAAATATATCCACCAAAAATCATATTATTCTAAATTCTATTTGTTTAAGCCCAATACAACTTACGACAGGGTCATACTGGGCTCACGTTTTGAAAATGATGATCATTATGTTCTGGCAAATCATCATGAATAGATTGACGCTGAACAACGCTAAAAATTTATTTTAGAAATCAGTCATCGATATAATGTCGACATAGTAATTGTTATAGGTTTGTTAATAACCAAAAGTGCCGAATATGAAGTGAGATCAATCCACAACACCGTTTGGTCCGGTTTACACGCTGGCGGTATCATCGGACCTTATTTCTTCAAAAATTAAACCGGAGCTCGCGTTACGTTCAATAAAGATCGTTACCGCACCACAATCAATGATTTTTGGTTTGAAAATATGGATGACATTGATTCGGCCGAGATGTGGTTTCAACCATCGATTTAATGAAATACAAATTTGACGATAACTTGCTTTTGAGAAATGGATCTGTCACTTGGCCTGCAAATTCCAGAGATTTGACAACTCCCGATTATTTCCTGTAGGTCCACGTGACGTCATTGGTTTATGCTGATAAACTAGCAACAATTGAAGCCTTGAGGGCCAATATTGTTCTTGGTATTCGTGACATACGGTCAGCAAATTTCATGTCTTTCAAATAAAAATTTGTTAGATAATTTACTTTCTTGTGTTATTTTTTACAATTTCAACCAAAATGATTTAAAAACTTATTCTTAGATTATTCTCTAAATTTTTTTTAATGAAGTCGAAAACGAGTTTTATTTTATGTCGCGTTTATATTGCTAATATATTGTAACTTTTTCACTAAGATGAATGATATCGACAAATGAAAATATGAAAATAAATTTTTTAAATAAAAAAAAATATTTGACAAATAGCTGAAAATATATTTGAAAATACAATTTGAATTATAATTAGAAGATTCCATTGGGTTTTAAAACTTATATATCGTTATATTGAATGTATAACTATGTAGCTGACAAATCTACATTATTTTTTCATGCCTAACAATTTATTTAAAATGTAATAACTAAAATTAATACTGGTTATTTTCTAAGAACAGATCATGGATGGATAAAAAACACACATCTTAGTATGATGGTTAGAGTTCCTAATTTCCCGGCCTTTGTTCATTCTCAAGAAATATAAAAAATCTCTTTATTCCTGGGAATTCCCGTAAAATTTTAAATACTAAATTAAGCCAAAAACAAGTAAGAGAGCTATATTCGGCTGTGCCGAGTCTTATATACCCTTCATCAAATTATACTTTTAAATATTTTTAGGCAAACAAAATTAATTTGTTTTAAAAAAATTTTTTTAAAAATTTTTTTATATCAAAAATAGGACAAAATATAGGACAAAAATCAAGGTTGGCCCGGTTTTTTCCTTATATCTCAGCCATTTCTCGATTTTAAATAGCAACCGAACCGGATATATTGATGTATCAGTCATGTATGTAAGTTATTTGGGGTCTTCAGAAAATTGATTTCAACAGACCGACCGACAGACAGACATGGTTTAAGAATATATATACTTTATAGGGTCGGAAAATTATATTGTGGAAATTACCCTCTGATGTGTTAAGCATGCCTCAAGGCACTGATCGCAAAAATGCAAATAAATGCATATATAACTGATTTTTAATTTCAAAAACTTTTAAAGCTTTTTGGCATGCTTCCTTGAGGCATGCTTAAGCATTAGAGGGTTAAATTAAGTATCATAGATAAATACACATTAGAGTGACAATCAGTTGTATGGGAAAAAATTTGAGTTCGATTTTTGAAGAGTGCCGGGTGGAATATTGTGACACTAGGTCTAAAAGATAAGTACTGAAAATTTGAGTCAAATCGGACAACGATTTCGGGACGCGCATCGAGGTCAAAGGTCAGATATATGTAAAATTTTACTACTTATATGAAATAAATTTGTAAAACTCCTTAACTTTCTGCATTATGTTACATAAATATGTAGATTTATTTATATTAATTACAGTCAAAAAAATATTTTTCAGATTAAACCTATATCTCCTTTGGGTCAAATTGACCCACAAACTGTATTATCGTTAAAATTCGGAAAAAATGCAAATTTTTCAGTTTTTGTAAAAATTTTGCTACTAAATAATTATTTTTGCAATCGAATGCATAATAATCGAAATGTGTACGTAATTGTCGTTCTAATAAGATATAAAAGACAAAAATTGGTTAAAAAATGTTAAAGTTATTAAAAATTCCCCAGACCATTAACGTGTCTTAGGCCACTTGAACAAGAAATGTAGGAACAAAATTAACATATTTTAAAAAATATTAAAATAAAAGCTAATTTTAACTTAAAATATATCCGTATTTACATTCGTATGAGTTTTTGTCTTTGTAGAATACCGTTAACCTATTGGCAGGGATGGCCAAAAAAATAAATTTTTTTTAACGGCAGTTTCAAATCTCCATTTTCAAATTTTTAAAAATTTTCTTAAACAAATTTCAGAATTTTTTGATCATCACGTTGGGATTTATTGAGATCATAATAGAGAATAAAAATATGAAAAAATTATGTCAATACCTCTTACAGTTTTTCCGTACCTTTGATTTAAATTTTGTGATTTTCGGGAAAAAATATTTTTTTTGGCCATATTTTGGCGAGTGAGAGCAATTTCCTTACTGTTACGAATTTTAAGTAAAACCTATACAGAATCTTATAACTCAGATAATTTCAGATACACTATGAAAGTTTTACTAAAATCGGAAAACGTTATCTCTTAAACCGTGAAGGTCAAAGGTCAAATTTTTCAATATTTGGAATTTCTAATGTAAAGATGCCGAAATGTTATATATTTTTGGGCCGATTTTAATGAAACTTGAGAAAAATATAAAATAAAGTCTATAATACACAATAACAGTGCAAAAATAGAAATTAACCGTTAATATAATTTGGGGTCCAAACTTTTAAAATCGCGAAAACCACAGTCAAATATAGAGTAATTTTGACCCCAAGTGCTTTTAAGGGTTAATTTCCATTTTTGCACTGTTATTGTATATTTAAGACCTTAAGATATATTTTTCGCCAGTTTACTTAAAATTTGTTCAAAAATGTATAATATTTCGCTATCTTTCATTTAGAAATTCCACATATTTCTAAATTTTACCTTTGACCTTCACCATTTAAGGGTTAACGTTTTCCGATTTCAGTAAAACTTTCAGAGTATATTTAAAATAATCTGAACTATAAGATTCTGTATAGGTTTTACTTAAAATTCGTAACAGTAAGGAAATTGCTCTCATTCGCCAAAATATTTTTTTTTTTTTTTTTTTTTCAATTTAATTTTTTATTTATTGTATCTTCATTACTTAATGAACTAACAACAAGTATTTCAAATCTTATATCTAATAATTATAATTAATTAGTCCAGCCAGTGCCGGACGAAAAATTGTTTATTGATTGTTGCTTTTATTAAATAGGCATTCTTCCTTCTAGTCTTAGGTCAGCTGTGTCCCTCCTTCTTAATCGAGTGTGGCCACGGTTATTCAATATGTTGCGGGCCAGTGGGTTTGGGTGAATTTCAAGTTTTTTTTAAATATCTTTCCACATTTTTCGTGATCTCAGTTTTTACAAGGGGCACGTTTAGATCTTTGTGTATATTCGCGTTTTTGATATACCAGGGGGCATCTGTAATCATTCTTAAAAACTTGTTTTGGCGTCTTTGGATCTTTTCTACATTTGACGCTGAGGCCGTGCCCCATAGCTGTATGCCATAACACCATATCGGTTTTATGATCATGTTATAAAGTAGAAGTTTGCAATCTAGACTAAGCGTAGAGTTTCTGCCAATGAGCCAATTAATTTGAATTGATTTCAATTTCATTTGTGTCAATTTTGCATCTATATGACTTTTCCATGTAAGACGACGATCGAGATGTATTCCGAGGTATTTAACTTCCGATTGTTGGATTATTGTTTGGTTATTGATATGAATGGGGGGGCATGATTCTCTACGTAATGTAAATGTTATATGTGTACATTTTTGCTCGTTGACTTTAATTTTCCATTGTTTTAACCATTTTTCTAATTCAAATATGTGATTTTGTAAGTAACGAGACGCTTCTTCAGGGTTTTCATGAATGCTTAGAATAGCAGTATCATCTGCAAATGTTGATGTATGCGTGCGATTGTTAGTTGGCATATCAGACGAATATATCAAATATAAAAAGGGTCCCAGGATACTGCCTTGGGGAACTCCAGCTTCAATGGGTTGGGGACTACTTAAAAAGTCTCCTTCTTTAACCTTAAATGTTCGACCAGTTAAATAGCTTTTCAATAGCTTATGTGTGTTTGCGGGTAAATTTTGACTCAGTTTGTATATTAAACCATCATGCCATACTTTATCAAACGCTTGAGAAATGTCGATAAAGAGAGCGGAACAATATTTATTTTCCTCAAACGCTTTTCTTACAATATTTACAAGTCTATGGGTTTGTTCGATAGTACTGTGTTTTCTTCTAAATCCAAATTGATGATTCGGTATACAATTGTTTTCAATTAACATCGGGTACAACTTGTTCATGAGTATCTTCTCAAATAGCTTTGATATATTAGACAATAGGCTGATTGGTCTATATGATTCTACTTTTGTGTGATCTTTTCCCGGCTTAGGTATCATGGTAACCAGTGAAACCTTCCATTCTGGAGGATAATATTCAAGGCGTAATATAGCATTAAAAATAAAAAGAATTATTTTTATTGCTATCCGGGGTAGCTCCATAAGCATCTTGTTACTGATTTTGTCAATACCAGGTGCTTTCTTGGAGTTTAAATCAACAATAGCCTTTTCGATCTCTCGAATCTCAAAACGTAGGGGTACGGCTGCTCCAAAATGGGGTACAACAGGTGGCAACTCAATAGTTTCATTTGATGTGTTCGGGGTAAATACTTGCTTCAAATGATTAACAAACAGATTCCCTTTTTCAGTATCATTTCTTGCCCAACCGCCACTTGAATTTCGCAAGGGGGGCTTACATATGACAGGTCTTTTAAGACTTTTTGTGGCTCGCCATAATGAGTAATCCGATTGCGGGGTTGCGTCCAGGCTTTCTAGATATTTATTCAATGATTCCATTTTTCGAAATTCCAAGAGCTTTTTAAGTCTTTTTATACAATCTTTAAGCTTCGATTTGAGTTGGGGGGATCTGTGCAATTGCCACTCTCTTCGAACTCTTCTTTTTTCATTTAAGAGCCGTTCGACATCTGCAGAATAAATTCTATTATATCTGATTTGTCGGGGGGTTTGGGTAGCATGTTGAGCAGCCAGTTTGAGATTTTTATCGAAATTGATAAGAGAGTGATCGATGTTTTCTGGTGTTCTTAGCGGTATGTTTTCCGAGCAATGTGTACTAAGGTATTTTTTATATTTGAGCCAATTAATTCTTGTGCCTGTCATCGCTAAATTACCAGTCGGGGATACAATTTCTCGGGGGCTCAATAAAGTAACAATAGTGGGTGAGTGATCTGAAGATAGTTCCAGCGAGGATTCAACTTGAATCATTTCTCCAGGGATATTTTTCATCACGCTAAAATCAATAACATCCGGTATTTTTCGCGGGTCAGTAGGCCAGTAAGTAGGTTGGCCGCTCGAAATCACATTCAAACCCATTTTAGAAATTGTATCAAACAAAACACGACCTTTAGGGGTAATCAGTCGTGATCCCCAGAATGTGTGCTTAGCATTATAATCGCCAGCTGCCAGGAAACGGGGGCCTAGTGATTTAAAAAATCTATTATATTGACTTTCTGTAATTGAAAATCTAGGGGGTGAGTATATCGATGAAATCACTAAGTTTCGATGAAAATCTTCAAGACAGATAGTAGTAGCTTGAAGATAATCTTCGCAAAGATCACACATTAAGTAGTGTTTGATTCGAGCTTTTATTAAAATTGCCGAGCCTCCGCATGATCTACCTCTGGGATCTTTGGTATCATATATTACATATCCATTTATTCGAAATGAACTTCTGGACGTCAAATGAGTTTCAGAAACCAACATTACATCAATCGCCAAAATATGGCCAAAAAAATATTTTTTCCCGAAAATCACAAAATTTAAATCGCAGGTACGGAAAAACTGTAAGAGCTATTGATATAATTTTTTCATATTTTTATTCTCTATTATGATCTCAATAAATCCCAATGTGATGATCAAAAAATTCTGAAATTTGTTTAAGAAAATTTTTAAAAATTTAAAAATGGAGATTTGAAACTGCCGTTAAAAAAATGAATTTTTTTGGCCATCCCTGCCAATAGGTTAACGGTATTCTACAAAGACAAAACCTCATACGAATGTAAATACGGATATATTTTAAGTAAAAATTAGCTTTTATTTTAATATTTCTTAAAATATGTTAATTTTGTTTCTACATTTCTTGTTCAAGTGGCCTGAGACACGTTAATGGTCTGGGGAATTTTTAATAACTTTAAAATTTTTTAACCAATTTTTATCTTTTATATCTCATTAGAACGACAATTACGTACACATTTCGATTCTTATGCATTCGATGGCAAAAATAATTATTTGGTAGCAAAATTTTTACAAAAACTGAAAAATTTGCATTTTTTCCGAATTTTAACGATAATACAGTTTGTGGGTCAATTTGACCCAAAGGAGATATAGGTTTAATCTGAAAAATATTTTTTTTAATGTAATTTTCATTAATATAAATAAATCTACATATTTCTGTAACATAATGCAGAAAGTTAAGGAGTTTTACAAATTTATTTCATATAAATAGTAAAATTTTCCATATATCTGACCTTTGACCTCGATGCGCGTCCCGAAATCGTTGTCCGATTTGACTCAAATTTTCAGTACTTAACTTTTAGACCTAGTGTCACAATATTCCACCCGGCACTCTTTGAAATCTAAAAAAAAAAATCGGCTGTCACCCTAATACACATAGATCGGAAACTCTGCTGTCAAAGACCTAACTCAGTTGTCAAAAACCTAAGTTGTGAGAATGTATTAGTAAAAAAAAACTATTTGAAAACAAAAACAACACCCGTATGTGTAACATTTTTGAGTAATTAGTTTGTTTGAGTTTTTTCTAGTTTCCGCTCTATGTTTCTCTATGTTAAGTATTTACAGAATATCGGTAAAGGTATTCACGATAGTTATGGTTGTGATAACAGAATTTATTGCCAATCAAATGATTTAGTCGAAATTACAGAATTTTTCTGTTTTTACTAGTATTTTGAAAAAGTAGTATTTCTACTACTATTTTAAAAAAGTAGTATTTCTAGTACTATTTAAAAAAAAATAGTATTTCTACTACTATTTTAAAAAAGTAGTATTTCTAGTACTATTTAAAAAAAAAAAATTTTTTTCTACTACTATTTTTAAAAAAAGTAGTATTTCTGGCCGGTCTAACACCGCCAGACTTCATAACCTTAATCTCGTTTGGTTCTGTGCAATAAATCCTGCCTTTGTAGTTTCACAATATATTTTCAGGGACTTTCTTCAACTCGCCCATTACCAGTAGCACTTCCAAGGCCCTGATGATGTTCTAATTTCTTACAATGTTTATTCGAAATTAAATCCTTAAAACCCCGTTTGTTAGGTTTAACAAAGTTCCTTAAATTCAACATTTAAAGGTTTTCACATAAAGTTGGATGCAAAAAGGAAGTTATTTTTGTTGGCTTTGATTTAAGTATTAAAGCATAACGTAAATATTTTGAAAATTACTTTGATTTTCATTGGAAAAAACATTATTATTTTCACGAAATATCTTAATATCACTAATTCCTTGAACATTGACTTCCTGTGAAACAAACGTATGGGTCATTTGGTCGATTAATAGTTATTAAAGATTAAATTACATTAAATTATAATCTCATTTCTTCAATCTATGGCTCAATTACTATGTGTTTAATAAAATTAATAGCCATATGCTGATAGGCAAAAAAAAAAAAAAAAAAAACATTTGGAAATATCTACTTTGGGTAGGACAATTTACGCGTTAATTAAATTATGCATTCGTACATTAAGAAACGCCTTAAACGCCACAAAAATAATTGAGGGCGGATGCAAAAATTGAGGTTTATTTGCCACAAACAAAAAAAAAAAAAACAATAAAATAATAGTTTTTCTTAATAACAAACCATAGAAAACAAATATCAATTACAAATTGCATTCAGAGGAAGTTGTTGTCAAATAATAAAAATAAATAAATTCAATTATACACAGTTCTTTTGTAATACAATATGTCGAGAAAATTAGTTTTTTATTAAGAAATTTCGTTTACAAATAAAACAGAAAGAACTATAATCAAAAGAATTTGGAACGAGTAAGTACTTGGGTGCGTTATAAATTGCACTTTTCGAACAAATAAACGAACAAAAGCAAACAATACAAAGAGCAAAAGTGTGTAACTAAATAAAGTAAGCGCGCTTGCGCACAATTTCATTAAATTTAAAAGAATTATTCGCATTATATTGTCAAGTACATATAGAGTACATTTAGAGAATTCTAAAGAAAGAAACTTAAGAAATAAGAGGTCCTTTCTTTAGCTAAACAAATCTGACACACTACTTCTCTACCTGAATAATTGCTCACTGTACAAAAAAAAAACACATACAATGTTTAAACTAAATTTAACCATTATTGAAATTTATTGAAAAAAAAAAACTACAAATTATGACAAAATAAAACTGATTTTATGTTTAAAAAATGCTTTAAAGATCACTTAACAGGATATTAAAGGATATGTATGAATTATTATTATGATTGTATGTGTTTTGTATTGTTTGACTGTAGCTTGTTCATTCAAAAATAATTTAATGTCTTCTTTTGTAGCTGTTGTGGCTGGCTGGTTTGTTGCTGGATATTTGTGATTTCTTTTTTTTTTCGTTTTTCTTGGATAATATACAGATGTGTACTTAATTCCAGGAAATTTAACAAACAAGCCTTGTGTAAATAATACTGTTGAAAAATACGTTAAAAAAACAATATCGCATAAAAGAAATATTAAACTTAATCACAAAAAGAGTTGACGTACACATCATGGCTTTTTAGCAATTGTACATTAAATTGTACACACATGCATACAAATACAATTTCATATGTTTTTACCCACTAAATATTATTTACCGAATTCAATCAGAATTCGTACCGAATGAACTAAAATAAAGGCTGTTTTTTTTAAAGCCCGATAGAACTTGCGAAAGCTGCACTCACTTTTTGACATTTATGATTAGTATACTCTGGTTTATATTGTTACGTTTTCACCTTTTAAAAACGTTGGTTTTGATTGCAAATAAAAGCAGTTTAGTAGTTTTAAATTGTAACAACTCTTTACTTATTCAAATGTACACAACAACAGTTTAAATAGTCACTATTGATCAATTCACAAGGTCTATTATCAGTCATATTGTCATAATGTCCTAATATATCACGACTCGGCGGCTCGGCTTAACCGACTCTTAAGCATTCGGAGTTGGGGTCTGCTGGTTGGTTACGTTAACACAATAAACATAGCATAGAAAGTAGTATTATTTTAGGACATTTTTTGCTTGAAACTAATCGAGGAAATTGATTGTGAAATATTACGACATT
This sequence comes from Calliphora vomitoria, assembly GCA_942486065.2. Classification (NCBI taxonomy): domain Eukaryota; kingdom Metazoa; phylum Arthropoda; class Insecta; order Diptera; family Calliphoridae; genus Calliphora; species Calliphora vomitoria. Next base: position 4,357,685 of record OW818029.2, on the reverse strand, counting down.
ATAACAATTTGACATGATAAGAGAACTTGTGAATTGACCATATGAGTTTTTATATAAATACAAGTTCATAATTCACAATCTATACAGCACACTGTAAGGCAGTTAATTTATCTTTATGTAACGATGCTTCAAATTAGATTCAATGATTTGGCTTCTTGTCATCGCTATTTATAATTAGTTATTATTTTCTAGATAATTCACCTTCTAGTGACAGTTTCCATGTTTTTCTAGCATTATCGGAGACATTCACTTCTATAACGGTCAACTCAAAGATTTTTTTCAATGTGGCGATGATCCACTGTAAAGTTAACAATATCCCCACATATGGGCTATTCCATGTCATCGTACGTGATATTTGTACGCCTATAGAGTGGAATAGATTTTACACAAATAAGAGTATCTGAAAAATAATTTGGTCTTTATGTTCCATTCAGAGGGTATTACATTTTTTAAAAAAAATAATAAGTGCTTTCGAAACATTGTTGTCCAAAATATCGAGCGAAATAAGGGTATATCGTACGTGACATAAAACGGAAGTAATTTTGAGCTACATGTAGAAATATGCGAAAATTTGCGAATCGTGAGAGGCGTTATGTTTGCTTTTAATTTCTTACACTAAACGACATATTTTTACTTTACAATCCGTCATATTTAAGTAAAAACAATCATTGGATGATTTTATAATAAATACAATTTTATATCGTACGTGACATACCGTACGTGACAGATTTTTCTCTTATAATAAAACAATATTTATTCTGTAAATATATGTATACAAAAACTAAAAAAATGAATGGAAAATATACATTCGGTTTCAATAAACAATTTTATAATAGCAAATAAACAATTAGAGTCAAATTCATTATACACTATATGCTAATTGGGAGCATAGTTTTGACCGCAATTTTAGCCTAAAACACGACAATTAAATTAAAAAATTAAATATAGTCAGTTTAAACTATTATTTTTGCCAATAAATGTTGTAATAAGCTCTAAATCCTTTCACATAGTAACATTTTAGTGTTTTCTCCTATTCAAATCATCTTGAAAAAAAGTTTCAAGTGTTTTTGTTTTTTCGGTCGTGGAAGTCATGTCCATATGTTAATAATGTCCACAGTTAACTGCTGTTAATCGGCCGGTAAACTACATTGGCCACAATTAGAAGTCTCCACTAATAGAAAGCTTGAGCAACATGGTGCAACTTTGAACCAGCCGTTTAAACCAGGGTTTCGATATTCAGCTCTAGCAACATTTTTCTTAAATTTGACTATGCAATATATATGAAATTATCTCATTTTATCACAATCAACTACTATAAATATTCATACTGTTCGTTGGTATTACTATTAAAATTGCAACACTTGTTTGCAATTTTTAGTAGCAGACACAATCCATTGCACATCCACCAAAATATATGTTCGTGCTTTAGTAGCACACACACTTTTTTGCCAAACTAATATAGCACGCCATTCGTTTTATTTGGTTGTGCTGGCAATTTTCTATAGCAACAATTCACATTTCTTTGGTTGTGCTATAGCACAATTGACATTTCTTCAATTGATGCTATTAGTTGCTCTTATTGCTAAGTGTATAACATCATGTCAGTAAACACACACAATGTAAGTTATTTTTGGCATATAAATATTTTATGTTCTTCAATAATAATTTATTATATATATTTATGATTGCGAATCAGTTTATATTCAAAATAAAAGAAAAAAAATTATTTAATTTTATTATTAAGATTAAAAAACGTTCGTTTTTCAATGATAAACAAACAAATTTTTAGTCTCAAAGATAATTTTGAGTAGCTTAATATATCTCATTAATTCCATCACAAACAAATTCACCTTGGATCTTTCGATTTTCATCATATTCGGTATAAACAGACTCATTTGAACATGTCATGTTCAATAAAATAACTAGCAGCATCAAAATAGCCTAAAAACAAGAAATATTAATGCAACTATAGCAGAGCAACCAAAGAAAAGTAAATTGCTGCTACAGAAAATTGCAAACATAACAAAAATAAAACGGTTGCTGACGCGCAATATTTGTTCGGCAAAAAAGTGTGTGTGCTACTAAAGCACGAACATATATATTGGTTGTTGTACTACAAGAACGAGTTGACAACTGGTTTTATATGCTACTAGAAATTGCAAACTAACATTGCAATTTTTATAGTAATATTTGAATAGTAACAGCAATTTATATTAGCAGAGTTATACAAAATTAAAATAGTAACTATATATTTAGTATGCAGATAGATAAATACTGATATTAACTGCAATTGACGGCTAATATAGTAGCAATTGTAAACCCTGGCTTGAACATTGCTACCAAATTAGCCAAATTTACTTTGGAAATCAGTCATCGATTCACTCAACGTATAAACGACTGTTTTATCTCAAAATTCTGTTCAGCGATTAGACTGATTTTTGGCTTAACATGTTTGTTAATAAACTAAATTACAACAACAGACACTGCAGACTTAATTACATCCAGAAAAGAGCACTGTTTGGTGCGGTTTACACGCTGGTGGCATCATGGCCTTATTTATTCACTCGCTTTATGGTCAATGTAGATCATTACCGCACCATGATCAATGATTTTTTGTTTGAAAATATGGATGGCATTTATCCAGGCCAGAAGTTTCATACGGAGACCCCAACCATCGATTTATTAAAATCAAAATTTGGCGATAACCTGATTTCGAGAAATGTACCTGCCAAATTGTCCTCCATTATTTCCTGTAAAGCCTCATCAAGTCACTGGTTTCTGCTGACAAACCAGCAACAATTGACGTCTTGGAGGCCTACAAGGTTCGTGTTATTCATGACATACGGCCAGCAATGGCGTATATCAATTCATACGATTGTAAGAAAACCTCACAATTTCATTGCCAGACAATAAATTTATCTGCCAAAAAAAATTGTCAGTTCACACGGTCTGAAGTGTCAAATCATTTGAAACAAACAATATGAAATTCTTCATCAGTGCTTTGGTCTGACTTTTTACTTCTGCATTTTTCCAAATTTCATATAGAAATTGCAAATAGAAAGAGGTACGGAGATTGCAATCGTTCAAACTTTGTAATGGTTCAAACTTACCAGAATGGGATCTGCGACCTCTTGCCATAAAATATCTTTGGGAATTTTATATTCAGCGCAATCAGCGTCCCATAAACTTCACCGCACATTGGCTCCGGATAGCTTTTCATCGGCCAAAACTCTCTTTTGAACCGTTACAGATATTTTAGAATTTTTTTTAATTTCATTAAAATCGGTTCAGCAGTTGTTGAGAAATTTAAGGTTAAAGTTGAACTTTTAATTTTTGTATAGCATTTAGTATGAAAATTCGAATTTTTTGTTTTTTAAATCAGTTTTACGTATTCAAAAAGTTATCAGCAGATAAAAAAAAACATTTTACTAATACCCTGGATAATTTTGAGAACAGGTTCCCACTTTATCAATTCTATAACAGGTTCCACTAAAATCGTTTGTTTTTGGAAAAATAACAAAAATTTGTTAATGCTTATTTTACTTTTTACTTAAGTAACAATAAAATAAAATTATAACTATTATTCATTCGGTTGGAAAATAGGCTGCAAATATTCCATATTTAGTTCTAAATTATTTCTGTCCTTTAGCAGCCCTTTTGCTTCTTCATCTAAGTCCCAATGTTCTACTTCCAATTGACTTCGAATGCTAGTGATGAGCGGATCTGACGTTTCCAGTAATATATTAAATACTTAGATCTTCATTTGTAGAATTTCGTGATGTTTTTCTGGTATTGTGCTCTCTATAAAATCTGTAATCCTTATTCCTTTTTTTCTGGGCTTCCTCTGATAGATCTCCAAGTGGTACTACATGATGCTTAATGACATGAAAAAGGATTTTGTGAACAGTTGCAGACATATTTCTCCATGGATATTTGGTTGAATATATTCGTGCAGTTTCCTTCGCATAATTACCAAATTTTCTAGCATCAATTTGTTCCTTGATCACAAGTACATCGATAATTGTTTTAAATCTTGAAATAAGATTTATATCAACACCTGTTATTTTAGATGCTATTTCGGGATCTGAAAAGAACCTTGTTGGTGTGTTCCCATCATTCGTATTAACTGATCCTTGTTTTGGTTGATCTATTATCAACCCATATTTGAGAAATTCGTCCTGAACATGTTTCTTTTTTAAACTTCTAACTCCTTATTGGTGTCGTTGTTTCTTATTAACCCTGTAGGTCCAAAATCCAAATCATAACTGATTTTTATTATGTGTTCCATGAATCGTATTCTTGTATGTAGCGGTGATAATCCAAATTCATATGCATCAGTATTATGTGGTTTGACATATAATGCAGCTGGAGGAAGCCTTTGTGTAAGTCAAAGCCTGGCCTACTTTTCCATCTATCATCGTTAGCACTAATTTGTAGCTTACTTCAATTGTCTGGCCGTTAATCTCTAATTCGAATGGCTGTAGTGTTGCAACGTGGGCTCTAATATCACTGACTTCTTTTTTAATGACTTCAAGAGTTTCCTTTTTAAATTCAAATTTAATTGGTCTGCAGTAGTTTGTAGAAGATGATGTTTGGATTTTTCCAAATATCCTTTATATGGATCCTATTGGCAATGGTACGAAAAGAGAGTTAACTTGCAGTTTCCATATTTCTTCTAATCATTTCCTTTAAATGACAGTAGCAAGCGCTGAGCTGTAGATTAAGTAGATCTTGATGTAGTACCTCTGCCGAAATCGATGTGATTGTAATAGTGTCCACTGGTGGCAAACAATCCTTCTTAGCAGCAGTTATATGATGGATAGAGATTTGACAGATAGAGATTATATAATATACTAAAGATACCTATCACAACAGGTTAAATAAAAAAAATTTGGGAGTAATTTCATTCAAATGAAAAAAGTGTTCAACAAACAGGTCAACAAGTATATATGGGCTTAAAGAGGATACTTTGGCCTTTCTCCTGGTGATGAAATTTGTGTAACCCCTTTTGACCCTAAGCACTTTTATTCCACTGAAATTCAAATTTGAATAAAATATAGTACCTGAGAAAAAATTTAATAACACAGCAGGTATAAACGGTACAGTGACAAGTTTTTAAAGACTATTATCCTACCAACATAATAAATAAAAAATCTTCCAATTATCGATAATAGTTTGCGAGTAATGATAATTTACTTCTGATCAAATTTACAAAAATCAGATTTTTTATAAAATTACATAAAATATTTGACTTTAACAGCATGCCACGCACACAATTGACAATATTTTTATCTAATTTTTTTGGTAACCTTAGTTTCAATGTGTTTACTATTGAATGGCATTAAAATTTTTGAAATCGGAGTTAACAAAAAGTTGGACTTTTGGCTATGAAATTGAGATCTGAGCCACAGTGCGCCGTGCCTCAACTTCCTTGATTAGTTTGATAATAATTTCGTGTGACCACAAGAATTTTTGTTTGAGCCATGATTTGTTACCGCCTACAGAGCCTGTTGGCGACTGGATAATAAAAAGTGTCTGACAATTATCCTACAATAATCTGACAATGGCAACGTAGTGTTCACACGATTGTCAGATGTCTGACAATATAGTTGCCTAACAATGAACTGACATTGCTTTTTCTTTTTCAACATTGCAAGACAAAAGTTTTCTGATCGTAAGATCTGACAACCGTCCTTATCTTTCCATATCCAAACAAAATTGAGCAGAGGAAGTTTCATACAGAAGTAAATCAGGCGACCCTATTTCATGCGATCGGTCCTGAATATCACTCGCGAAAATAAATTGTTAAAATTTTAAAAGAAAAATGTTTTTCCTCGGGCTTGACGTACCATACATTCTTACTTGTTTTTTAAATAAACAACGTATTATAATCTTTATTATACCATTCACCATGAATGGCAAGGGTATATATAAGTTCGTCATTCCGTTTGTAATTTCTACATTTTTTATTTGCGACCTTACAAAGTATATATATTCTGGATCGCTATAGATAGCGAAGTCGATATAGCCAAGCCCGTCTGTATGTTGAAATCAACTTTTCGTAGCCCCCAAATAATTTACAAACATAATTGATACATCAATATATCGGGAATTCTTCCGGCTCGGTCGCTATTTAAAATCGAGAAAATCGGTCAACAAATGGCTGAGATGTAAGGAAAAATCCGGGACAACCTCGAATTTTGGCCTATTTTTGATCTATATCTGGATTACTAAGTCATTAATATAGACAAAATACATATCTAATGATAGATATCTCAAAGTCCATTTCAACGATTTATATAAGGCTTTAGTAATTTTTTTTTTTACCACAAAAAAAATTTTTATATAATTTTTTTTCACTAATAAATTTCAAAAAATTATTTTAAAAAATTTGGAAAAATAATTAAAAAAAAAATTGGAAAAAATTAAAAAACAATTTCGAAAAAATGAAAACAATTTTGAAAAAAAAAAATTTAAATTTTGAAAAAAAAAAAAATTAAAAATCGGGAAAAATATGTTTTAACACGAATTTTTTTTACCAAAAAAGTTTTTTTGTCATAAATTTTTGAAAAAAAATTTAGAAAATTAAAAAAAAAAATTTTGAAAAAATTAAAAAAAAAAAAATTTGAAAAAAATTAAAAAAAAAATTAATTTTGTTTGCCTAAAAATATTTAAAAGTTTTTTTTTAAAGTATAATTTGGTGAAGGTATATAAGATTCGTCACATCCGAATATAGCTCTATTACTTGTTTTGATTTGTTTTTAGTTACTATTTTTTTAAATAACATTTTAAAGCTTTGCAATTACTTATGCCGCCATTTATTTTAAATATGTTTTAACAAATTTAGTTATAAAGTAAGAATTGAGTTCACTTGCATTTGTGGACCCATATTTAATAGCACATTTTGTTGACTTATTGTCAAATGTATAACTGAGAAGGTAAAAGAAAATATGCAGAAAAGGCTGCAACAAAAAATTGCATACTATATTCTGTTAAGTGTCAGAACAAAAATCTAGATAAGTCGTTTCGGATGCTGATAAATTTTCAAAATTCGGCAAATAATATTTACTGGGTATATACTAGGGTATCCAAATTATTTGATTTTTTTTTTATTCGAATAAAGCGAAGAATTCGATTAAAATTAATCGAATTAATTAAGGTTTTTTATTCGTCAAATAGTTACCTTTAATAACATCATTTATAAACATTTTAAGAGCATGTTCTTCGTCCATTTCATTAATGTCACTGTCACTTTCAATATTACAGTTAACATTTTTACTAGTATTATTTATTTTAACAACATAAAACGGCTATATATAATGCGTGGTTAATATATAATTTGCGATTCTATCAATATTTTTCCATTATATTTTTGCATTACGGCCCTAGTATCTGACCCTACTTTTCAGCTTCTAAATAAATGTTTTTTGGAGAAACTTGGTTTTGGTTCTACTACAAATTGTATGAGAAAACATGAATGCAAACCGTGTTTTGCATCAAATCCATTAGTTTTCAGTTGAACGAGTTATTTGTGAACGTAATATAAGACATATTGATTTAAATTTAGAACTATGTAAAATTTTAACAGAAACATGATTAATTAAAACAAATATATTTATTCGTTTTATTCATTTAATCGTTACAAAATTGTTCATATTATTCTTTATATGAAAATGGTAATTTTGAAATTTTTCGAATAATTATTTGAAAGAAATTGTTCGATTAATCGGACAATCATTATTCGAATAGATACCCTTGCATTGTATATACATATATTTGTACATACGTAGGTATATATTGTACATAAATGCTTTTAAAAGGAATCCCAAAAAAACAATTACAATTGGACAGGAATACAAAAAGTAAATTCTTGATAAATCATATCAAATGCGTAAGGACGACATCGTTAATGTACGAGTGTTTTCATGCCAGGACAATAAGAAAAATTTACATGTTGAGTATTGAGTTCGGTTTTTTGTTGGTTTTTCGATTTTGAAACCAAATTGTAAAGTATTTTAAATCCGTTTTTAATTGCATTTATACGTGAGCACCCCCATGGAGTGGTACGTTTATAAGTAGTACGTTTAAGCACTCTTTCTCTACTCACTGTGGGTTAAACTTACTTATTGCTCTGCAAAAAGTAGTTGATAGTACTAAATACAGTTGCACTATACACAGGATAACAGGACGGTATTAGAGAAATAAACTTTTTTTTGAAAAAAAAAATCTAAATAATTCTGGGTTCTTAATTTAAAATGACTACGACCAGAATTGGAGCGTTCATCGTATACAAGGGGAAAAACAAAAACTTACTTGAAACTTAAGTCACTACATACGCCGATATAGATTTAATTATATTTCTTACGTCGTAATAGTCCAACGAAAAATTTGTATTAATTAATTTATTCAATAAAAGTATTTTAATATGCATGCTCGTATCTTATAATCTCATCTTGAGCTGTTGAATTATTGTTGGCTTAGGCCTTGCTCTTGAGACACCGAAGACGCAAAGTCAACATTTGTTTATTGAAATCTAATATCGAATTCCAAAGTTATGAAAATTTCAAAATGACTTACTTTTACAATAAATTATTTTATAGAAAAGAATTGTATAAAATTGTATAAATTGTTATGCCATTCTTGCCCTAATCTATATAGAAAAAAGTTTTAAATATTGCTACGAATTTGCAATAGCGATTTGAATTTAACAGTCTGCAACGGCTGCCTGCAGTATTCATCATGTTTATAAACACGTCCATCAGTAGAAGCTTCTACTTATCAACAATGTTGATAGCATGCAGTTATTAGTATTGCTTATAAGTACGGCAAAACTAAATGTTTAAGATGCTAACATTGACATCGAAAGCTCTATAATTCGAACCTACTAGTTTGTCCGTTAAGAACATTGTAGAAGATTCACGAAATATGGTGTGTGTATAAATAGTGGCAGGGGTTGCAGTCGTGAGTGGAGTTGATCACAGGCGCTGTTAGAGTTAACATCAACTGTCTTGGACATTTAAGTTTGTACATTATAAAGTGTGTGTGAATTTCTGCGAATTGATAAACGTGTATAAAGATACTGAGTGACTATTTGAACTGTTGTTGTTGTACATTTTATTTGCAATCAAACGAATCCGGTTTATTTAAAGGAAATAAACCAACATTTTAAAAAAGTTAAAACGTAACAATATTATTTTGGATCAAAAACCAAACTTCTAAACTGAAAGGGCACCAGTCAGTTGACTCCTGTCAAAATTTAAACAAGCTGCGTCATTTAGTTTGCGTTTGACAGCTATTGATAGCAGACTACAGCGTGACTTGAGGAGAAAATGGAAAAAAGTGATTTTCGTGTGCCAGAACAAAACAGTAATCAAAACGGTGAGTTTATCGGGTGATTTCGCACCAAAGAAGTTGGATTTGTCAGACAATAAAGTCATGGTGACCGTTTTTTGGGATGCTATTCTCCGGAATCAGCCCCGAGTAAATATTTCTTATTTCCAAACCTAAAGATATGACTCGGCGGAAAGAAATTTGACTTCAACAATGAAATCATCTCACGAACAAATACCTATTTGGATGACCTTGAAAAATCTTATTTTTTGAAAGGGATAAAACAATTTGAGAAACGTTGGACAAAGTACAAAAGGCTGAAAAATAAAATAACACAGTGCAACACGAAAAAATATAACCATATACGGACACCCCTATCACGCAGAAAAAAAATATAGTTGAGCATTGTTACTGTAACCATTTCAACATTTGTGCATTTTTACTGTAATCATTTAAAAATGTTTAACAATATTATGGTCACAGTAACTATATATATGATTGCGGTAACAATAATATGGTTAATTTACGATTCACATGATTGTATCAACCATATATATGGTTACAGTAAACATGTTTGTGACAACCATTTATATGATGAAAGACTTACCATATTATATTGCTCTCGGCTTATGGATTATTATTATTCATCATATCGGTGCGTGATCGCGTGATTTATTTATTGAGATCTTAGGTACATTTTAGTAGTTGATTGTTTCCTTGAATTTTGAACGGTTTGATACTTGAAGACCCGAACAGGGGAAAAATGTAAAATAAAATCTAATTTTTTAAAGTTTTTTGCGATTTTTATCTTGAAGATAAAGAGGTTTTTTGATTTTATTTGTTCAGAATTTTTGTTTTTTATGACAAAAATCAAAATGCCGAATGGTTTGTAAGATATGAACCTGAGAAAATGTTTATATTTTGCAAAAATTACACCGAGGCGCCAAATCTTTGGGGCCCATAAAAAAATGCATGACTTGCAAAACTGCGAGACACGGGTCTTTTTTTTTGGTCTTTTATCACGTAGTGGTATCCGTATATGGTTATATATCTATGAAGTAACAAATTGCACACAGTTTAATTATTTTATTCAAAAACCTGTGTTTCGTTCAAAAAGTCACGGACTTATACACCCGCCTCATCAGTAAAATTTATATACTGGCCAATTATGAAAAAAAAAATTCCCCGGGAGTTTTTTCCCTTTTTCTTATTTTTAACATTGAATTTGAATAGAAAAAATGGGAAAAGGGAAAAACTCCCTGGAAATTTTTTTTCATAATTAGGCGTATAATGTGTTATTTATAAAAAAAAGTTCGATTGAATATTCGGTTTCGGATTAAATTGGGAGTGCGAGTTTCCAAAGGGAAATCAAATGATGGCATTATAAGCGATGATGAGGAATGTGTTGTTGAAGCTATATAACAATGCATGAATTTAAATTTTCCTTATTAAACATAGAAAGTGATTATTGAAAAACTACGCAGCATAATGACTGAACTTTTGAATAGTTTTAAAAACCTTATAAAAGCATGTTTTCATGGAAGCCGGATATCTTTAAACAAAAAAAATCCCTCAAATAATGAGAAAAGCCAGTTTACAAAGGAAATGTTTAATTTATCTGTTTGGAGTAGAATTTCCAAAAAACCGAAGAATTTCAAACCGCGGTTTCGGTTTTAAAAAATTGAAAACCGATCGGTTTCGGTTCGGTTATGTGATAATTTATTAACTATTAAATCAGTTGATAATATAATATAGGAACTGCTAAACAAATTTAAAGTTCAAATTTGACGAGTATTTACGAGGATAATGGAAAATTGGTACTTTACCTTTTTAATATATTAAAATAATTAAAGTTGGCTAATATGCTTCTCAGTAAAGAAATAAGCAAGAATAGGGTGCTCCATTGTATTATGATCCCAAAAATGGAGGACTAAACCAAACTATGGAGTACTTTTTCGTTCTCCAAAATGAATTTTCTATAATATTGAACCTAGAATCAGGAAATTACTTTGAAATTTCAAACTTGACAGTGGTTTAAGTGTGAAAAATTTTTACTTTTTCTTCTAATGGTACTTTTTATTATATTAATTTATTTTACTTATTGTATATACATAATAGTTGGCTGATATGCTTCTGAGTAAAGAAAGAATCAAGGATAGAGGGCATAATGATATTGATGTAACAGAAACTATTATTCAAACTTCTATAATAATGAACTTATAAGCAGGAAATTAAACACACATGATCCTGACTGAGTTAGAATATAAAAAAGGGACTTCCAGGTACTTTTTCCAACTAATAGTACGATGGACCTAGAAACGCGAATTCAAAACAGATAATTAATGTTACTATTTCTTTATTGTAAAGGTACTTTTTGAATATTTTATAATAATAAACCTTAAAATTGGGCACAAATGATTCTGATTGAGTTAGAATTCACGTAAGGTGATTATTGTCTTACCTTTCTTTTGTATTTTCTATAATAATGGACACAGAAATATGAAATTAAATATTCATGATGCTGAGTAGGAATACAAAATGTGGTACTTTATGGTACTGTTTTTATGCTAATATTACTTCTAGAATGAGCTACAATCCACATTACAATGAATCAATAAACATGAAACTAGGGACATGTTTTCTGAATTACTATTAATTTACAAAGGGAGACTTAATAGTACTATTTATATCTTACAATTGAGGCGAAGCGCACTGGTCAGATATTACTCCATACTTTTATCGGATATTTTGCATTATTTAGCCTGAGAAAGGTCCCCTGCTACATCATCTGAAGCAATTATTTTAATACAATTTAAAAAATTTAAACAAATCTTAAGAAATTTTTACCGATCTGTGTTTAGAGATATTGGATCAATAATTGGATCAAAAAGTTTGTTTCTCATTTCTAAATTTTGAATTTTTCTAGTGAAAATAGATTAAAAGTGAAACGGTTTTAGGCCTTGAAAAACCGCGGTCTTGGGTTCGGTTAAAACCGAATTGGAAACTCTAGTTTGGAGTAACGTTGTGATTTCGAAGGACGAATCTGTTTACAACTAAATGTATATTTTAAACTTAAAAGAACATCTTTTATGATGGATAAATTTGAACTTCCGAAAATTCTACAAATTTAAGAAAAAATTGCCACCGAAATGTTACTAATATTTTCTACTGACTATTTTTGTCTACGTGACGCTTTTTAGCAATTATAGAACGATATTCCAGTACATAAAATTATTAAGAAAAAGGTTACGTTTTGAATCTATCATTTTTCAAAACGGATGTCTTACACAAATTTCTGTTGCTTTTAGCTAAAACATATAGCTGACAGAATAACATAATATTTGTTTAATAGTTTCAAAATTATTGCTCACATGAATGACTAAAAGCGGTTACAAAAACTAATTAATTATTGCCCAAGGATCCCTCCCTCATTTTCAATAGAAAAAGAAAACCATTAAACGATTTCATTATTTTACAAATCATAATTAAGGCTGTTGTAATCATTTGCCAACAACATTAAATTAAACTTACAAAAATTCAATACAATACACAGCAAAGCAATATTTACTTGAGGTAAAAGAAACCACCCTACCTCCATTTTAAGTGAATATTTCCTGGTGATAACATTTATACCTACAATATAAGAAGCATACAATAACTATTATTTCATTGGTTGATTTTCAATTTCAGCAGAATTCATACAATACAAAAGGAGCTTCTCTCATTTATTCGAACGTTCAGTCAGTCATCCATTCATTCATTCGAACCACTTGAAATCAATATCAAAAAATATTAAAGTGTAACCTTCCACTGATGTGTGTAAGTAAATGTGCATGCATATGTATGTGTGCTAACATACACACATGCATTTGTATACAATTGTATTTTAATACATTTACAATAATACAAGTACTCATGAATGTATATACTTTCCTATATATGTGGGAAAGTATATACATTCATTAGGGTGGCCCCATTTGTATAGAGAAGATCAATTATCCCAACTGAAATGAAAGTTTATTTTGTTTGAAGATATCAATGGTTTATGTATTTCAATACGCCTTCTAAGGACAATGAAAATCGAGCACATTTTTATGAAGCCACCCTATTATATGTATATACATATGAACATAAATATGAATATGTTCTTTTACATAAAAGTAAGTATGTATGAATGAATGAAGGAGAGTGTGAGTGTATGTTTTCAATTGATTGACAGAAACAATTGCTTTAAAGCACAACTGCTGAAAAAAGGCGCACACAACCCCTTCACTAAGTAGTACAATAACTACCAACTACAACAATAACAACTACACACTACAGCAACAACTTCAACTACATTTTGATTAAAATTTTATTTATTTGTTTGCCATTGTCATTGATGTTTCTTTCATTGTTTCTTTCGTCCTTTTGTAAAATGTTTTCCCCCCTTGAGTTTTTTTTAAACTTATTTCTGTTTTTTTTTTTTTTAGAGTAGAGAATGATTCCTGTGTTCTTTTGCCATTATTGTTTGTGTATTTATTTCAATTTTAACAACAATATAAAAGAAAAGAAAAAAAAAACAATTGTAAATGTATGTACATTGTATATGAAACAACAAGAACTATCATCGTCATATCAATCGCAAGTTATTGTTGCAGCCACATAACCAAACAATCTACAATGTAGAGTCCTCAAACACACTGATGAAATACAATGACTGAATAAAGTATGAAAAACAAATTGAATTAAAAATCATCCTTGATTTTCGCTGTCCCATTCTTTCTTCATCTGATGACAATTGTGATCGGGGTGGTTATAGATGCCGCGACTGATGTGGTTACATATTGCATTTAATGGTAATTAATTGCAGTATAAAAATGGATGTACTATTTTTTTAATTGCGAAATTTTTTAATATCGAAATGATTAAAACAATATCTAAACTATATGGTCTTAACAAAGACATTTATTTGTATATCCTTCATAAGATGAGCAAATTCATAATTTTGCTGAATATCCCAATATTACCTTCCATTAATCTGTATCGGTTTAAGAAAAAATCATTAATGAAGAAGAAGAAAACTTTAAGCAATTATGATGTTCCAAAAACCAATATCTTCTTGAAAATGAAATCTGAATGTATTTGAAAACTTTCTTCACACATTTCGCCCACAGATATATATTAATGTTCATTATCAGAAACATTTCTGTATAAGTGTTCTTTTTAAAGTTACAGTATTATTTATGCACAGATAAAACACATTTGTTGTGATTTGATGCCAAACGAATGATTCGTTTATATCCATATCCAGAAAAATATATAATTGTTATATATATTACAAATTTTTAACAATATTATGGTCTCTGCAATTATGTATATCATACATACATATGTGATTGTGGTAATTATGTGGATGGTAAATTTACCATATTATGGTTACCGCAATCATATAAATAATTGCAGTGACCATATTATTGTTAAAAATTTGTAATATATATAACAATTATATTTTTTTCTGGATATGGATATAAACGAATCATTATAACACAATACTTAAGTTGCTCTCAGATTATGATAATCCTTCATCATACAAATGGTTGTCAAAACCATATACTTATTTGCTACAATCATATACAGGCATATCCCGGTATAACGAATCCCACTTTAGCGAAAATCCAAACGAACGTTTCAACAATTTTGTACTCGATTTAACGAATGTTGAGAAAAATAAAACAAAAACGTTTAATCAAATTTTTAACACTGACAATTATATAAATTTATCATGAATTTATCAAATAATCATCTATCTCTAAAGAATGATGTAGATCCCCTTGTGGAAAAGGAGTTTAATTGTTGACTACTCGACCAGAGGTAAAAACACATTCCAGTTCATAGAATTGCTTTAATATGGTGGATTTCATGCAAGTAATATCTGTATTCAAAAACAAGTAAGAGAGCTGTATTCAGCTGTGCCGAATCTTATATACCCTTCGCCAAATTATACTTTAAAATAAAAATTTTAAATATTTTTAGGTAAACAAAATAAAAATTTTTATTTTTTTTTTTTTCAAAATTTTGAAAAAAAAAAAATAAAAATTTTTGGAAATAGTTTTTTTTTTATTTTTCTCAAAAAAAATTTTTTTTTCTATTTAAACATTTTTTTTTTTAATTTACAGTGAAAAAATTTATGACAATTAAATTTTTTTGTTAAAAAAAATTCGGGTTAAAAAATAATTTTCCCGATGTTGCCACCAATTATACTTTAAAATAAAAATTTTAAATATTTTTAGGTAAACAAAATTTTTCAAAATTTTTTGAAATATTTTTTTTTAATATTTTTTTTTAATTTACAGATAAAAAAATTTATGACAAATAAATTTTTTTGTTAAAAAAAATTCGGGTAAAAAATCTTTTTTTTCAAAATTTTTTTAACTTTTTTTTGTAAGTTTTTTCAAAAATTTTTTTTTTAATTTGCAGTGAAACAAATTTATGACAAATAAATTTTTTTGTTAAAAAAAATTCGGGTTAAAAAATGAACTTTGAAATATCTATCATTAGATATCCATATTGGCTATATTAATGACTTAGTAATCGAGATATAGATTAAAAATAGGCCAAAAATCGAGGTTGGCCCGGTTTTTTCCTTATATCTCAGCCATTTGTGGGCCGATGTTTCCGATTTTATATAGCAACCGAGCCGGAAGAATTCCCGATATATTGATGTATCAAGTTTGTAAGTTATTTGGGGTCTTCTGTTGACAATCATTTGGGGTCAAATTGATGTCAACAGACAGACAGACATGGCTTAATAGACTCCGCTGTATATAATTATATATACTTTATAGGGTCGGAAACTTATATTGTCGAAATTACAAACTGAATGTCAAACTTATATAAACCCTTCTCACGAAGGTGAAGTGTATAAAAATACGGTGAAAACTTATTAAAGAATCAGCATATTAATTAATATTTGAGCACATTCTATTCTCAATGCGAATAAAACTGAGAATCCAGTGCTGCTGTAAGAAAATTATCTAAGGATAGATTAACAATTTTGGTTTGATGTTATGAATGTGAAAACAACGAATCTTTGAAAGGCAAAGAAACGCTACTTGTTTCGTAACAAAAGGTTGTTGTAAATTATCTTCATTGAAATAATGGATACTTTTAATGGTGGAATCATTTTTAGAACCGAAATCCGTTTCAATGAAGGGTTTATTAATCCTTGGTCAACCTACCTAAGAACAATGAATGTTGAAATGGTTACATTAAACATGTACAACTATATATTTGTTTGTTCGTGTAGCAATACAAAATCAGTGACACAGAAGAAACATTTGGTTAGTCAACCAAATGTTTCTCATCCCAACTAAAATCTATACTGTCCAAATGTTGTCAGGATGGTATATAACAGTTTCATTCTGGGCGTTTTTCGGTCAATGCTCGCTTCAAACGCATCAGTTGCTTTCGGTAAAAGTATCCTATGATGGTCTGGCCAGATTTCAGCAGATCACAATAGATACGACCCTTTTGGTCCTACCAATACAGAGCTTTGGTGTCGATTCGGCTGATTGGACCGAGCTTCACATACGATCTCTTATGTTTCGGGTTATCGTAATGGATTCATTTCTCATCGCAAGTAATGATAAGGTGCAAACATTATTTTCTTTTATAGCGTTCAAGCAGCATTTCCGGCATGCAAAATCATATTTCAAGGTCTATCGGCATCAATTCGTGTGGTGACCAATTTCCCTGCTTTTGGATGAGTTCTGCTGTTTGCAAACGTTTTGAAATTGTTGCTTGAGTAGCTCCCAATGATTTTGCAAGCTCTTGTTGAGTTTTACAACAATCTTCATGGAGTAATGTCTGCAATTCTTGGTTTTCAAGTTTTTTTGGCTGGCCTGGGTGATCTTTGTCTACCGTGTCAATACAATATATCCAATTTGTGCAGATGTTTGTAACGCCCAAAAATATTAGTCTAACACCCACCTTAAAGTATACCGATCGACTCAGTAAATACATATACAGTAAACATGTATATGTTTGTGACAACCATTTATATGATGAATAATTTTATCATAATATGTTGTTCTCAGATTATGAAATCCATAAGCCGAGAGCAACATAATATGGTAAGTCCTTCATCATATAAATGGTTGTCACATATACATGTTTACTGTAACCATATATATGGTTGATACAATCATGTGAATCGTAAATAAACCATATTATTGTTACCACAATCATATATATAGTTACTGTGACTATAATATTGTTAAAAATTTTGAAATGGTTACAGTAAACATGCACAAATGTTGAAATGGTTACAGTAACAATGCACAACTATATTTATTTTTTCTGCGTGTAGGCTATGTTAACATTCAGGCCTATCCATCTGTTAAATACATTCAGCACCATAAATCATTAAAAATAAACGTTACTAATGCAAGCATATTTCTTAACCCATTAAAATTGAAATAAGTATAGATAATTTGTTACCACAACACTCTAACAAAGATTTGCACCCCCTTTTTTAATTTTTTTTGTTGCAACTACAAACAAAAAACTCATAAATAATTTGAAATATCAACAAATAAACACAACAAAAAAAAAAAGAAGAACTCTTTGACATTTATCCTTACAAATTATTTTTTCTATGACAAATAGAAAAACTATATCATGAAAAACCTCCGACCGCATTGTGTGTCTCGGAGAACATCTGTTTCATCAGTTGCTAATTCAAAAAAAAAGAGGAATTATTTAAAAAAAATTAATAAGAAAAAAACAAAAAGCTGCAATAGTTTCACTTTATTATTTCAATTCCAAAAATTATTCGCTATTGTTGTTAATTTAATTAATTTAATTTGAGAAAAAGTATTTATTGGGTTCATTGCAGAGTTTTGTAGTGTAACAACAAATATATTACACTACTAGCTTGACCCGGTGCGCTTCGCTACCCCTGTCGTAGTCTATGTTGGAAATTTCAATAAAATCGTTTCGGCCGTTTAGTATTTATTGTTTAAGAACTAAAGGTACCAATTTTACCGGTTTTCCCCCTGTTTACCCCTTCCTGGTCCAAGTATTGAAAAAAGTTATAGCCTATTGACGCTTCCAAGTAAGGATCTATCTACGTTCCAAATTTCAATAAAATCGGTTCAGCCGTTTAGGCGTGATCCTCAAACAAACAAACAAACAAACAAACAAATAAACAAACAAACAAACTTACAAAGACATTTATAAAACAAATAAACAAACAAACAAACTTACAAAGACATTTATATATTTATATAGATATAGATTATGAAAAACTAAGTGAATATTTTCTTGCACTACTGGAAACAGATAACCACGAATATAAGCAATTTAGACGTTTCTGCCTGTCTTACAACCAGGAAAAACGGAAATACAAACAAATCCCGGTATAGCGAATGATATGTGAGGTCCATTCGTTAAATCGAGAATTTCGTTATATCGAGATTTATTTTTTTAAATTAGTTTTAAACAGTGTGACATTAGGAGACATGGCTATCGTTTTTATTAATTGTTCTTCTGTAGGTTGACTTGAGGCATTACCAAGGATTAATAATGCCTTTAATGAAACGGATATCGGTTTTAAAAATGATTCTACCATTAAAAATATCCATTATTTCAAGGAAAATTATTTGCAACATCACTTTGTTACGAAACGAACGGCGTTTATTTGCCTTTCAAAGAAGAAAAGATTCTTTGTTTCCACATTCATAAGAGCAAATCAAAATTGTTAGTCTATCCTTCGATAACTTTCTTTCTGCACGCAGAAAAAAATATAGTTGTGCATTGTTATTGTAACCATTTCAACATTTGTTCATGGTTACTGTAACCATTTCAACATTCTTAACAATATTATAGTCACAGTAACTATATATATGATTGTGGTAACAAAAATATGGTTAATTTATGATTCACATGATTGTATCAACTGACTGAGTCGATCGGTATACTTTAAGGTGGGTGTTAGACTAATATTTTTTGGAGTTATAAACATTTGCACAAACCCATTTGTAGCAACCATATATATATATGGTTACAGTAAACATGTATATGTTTGTGACAACCATTTATATGATCAATAATTTTATCATAATATGTTGTTCTCAGATTATGATATCAATAAATGGTTGTCACAAACATATACTTGTTTACTGTAACCATATATATGGTTGATACGATCTTGTGAATCTTAAATTAACCATATTATTGTTACCGCAATCATATATATAGTTACTGTGACCATAATATTGTTAAACATTTTGAAATGGTTACAGTAAACATGTACAAATGTTGAAATGGTTACAGTAACAATGCACAACTATATTTTTTTTCTGCGTGTGGAGCACTAGATTCTATAGCGTGACCAAACGTTTTATCTGGTATCATTTTCCAATAGATATCAGTTTTATTAGCATTGAGAATAACATCAGGAGTTGGATTGTGCTCAACTAAAATTGTATGCTAATTCTTTAAGAATTGCATTAAATCCACCATTATAAAGCCTTTTTGTATTTCTATGGCTCTAGATATTAAAGCAATTATATTAAATGAAATGTGTTTTTACCTCTGGTCGAGTAATCAACAATTAAACTTCTTTTCCACAAGGGGATACACATCATTCTTTCTACGAGGGGATACACATCATTCTTTAGAGATAGATGATTATTTGAGCCATTCTTGAAAGATTGATATAATTGTCAATGTTAAACATTTGATCGTTCATTTAATTTTGTTTTATTTTTCTCAACGTTCGTTAAATCGAGTACAAAATTGTTGAAACGTTCTTTATAATAGGTAGTTAATGTTAAAAATGTGGTTGTAGGTTATGTCGGATTTTTGATAAAGTGAGATTCGTTATGCCGGGATTTGCCTGTATGCTTTAAAAAATGTTTTATGTTTAAATATGCTGCGAAACCCGGAAATAAATTGTTTTAAAAGTGTGCTCTAAATTTTTAATTTTACATGACTCTGTCGCATAAATCAGGATGAATTTGACAGATGGCATGGGTTATGTTCGCTTTTAGGGCCACTGTGGTCTGTGGCATCTTCGGCTAGACCTGCAACATAAGAAAACTCCACAAGAAAAAGTCTAACGGGGTCAAATCACTCGGTTTCGGTGGCTAGTTCACAATATATCCACGTGAGATGACCATGCCCTCAAATCGCTCGTGCAGAATGTCCCATTTAGCATGAGCTGTGTGGCACATCCTGTTGCAACCACATGTCGTTGGTGTCCACATCATCCAATTCAGGCCATATGAAGTTGATAATCATCCACACCAAACAGTGACTTTTCGGGATGCATTGGAAGCTCTTGGATATCATATGGATTGGTAGCGTCCCAAATTCGACAATTTTGTTACCAGAAATGGACTTCAGATTCTAGATTCTACGAAACGCGCGGAACGTTGACCGAACCGAACACCAATTTGGAAATACCAATGTTATCATTTGTGAATGTAGTTTATTGCTATATCTGTGCACGGTGATTTGGCAAAACAAGCTGAATAAATGACAGCCAATTCGACAGTTCAACTGACAAAGTTCTGAAGTCCCTATTGCAAGACCCTTTATATATTTGTATACAAACATATTTTGTTTGCAAATTGAATTTTAAAATATGCTAATAAAAGCAAAATATGCAATATTAAACCGAAAGTCTGGCTTTAAACACACAATTTCGATACTTGACTTTAAAATTGAACCCATTATTCCTAGTCACACTGTAAATTCTGCTTCATTCTTTCATTTCGTTATAAAACAGGTATGAGTAATTTGAAATTATAAAATAAAATAACTACTTAATGATATTAATAAATAAAGTAAATAAAAAACAAGTCATTGTGTCATCTAATTGTATTTATCACACCCGTTAAATTAAAAAGTCCTCAATCCTCACTCCTCCTCTGCACTCTGCCATCTCATCATCCAGCATACCTGCTGTTGTTGTATCCACCCGTCGTAGTCACTTAAAAACATCAGTATCTTTTTTCCATTAACCTTTAAATTTCCTTGGCTGACGACATTAACGGGTGGCGGGGAGGTTTGCAACGACCCTTGTGTATCTTTTTCACTTTGCTGTCGGCAAACTCGATTTTATAAACTTTTCGTTCGTTCGTTCGTTCACTTGCTCATCTAGTCTCAGTTATTTAGTTGGCCCTTAAGCGTGGGAGAGCTGGTGATGGTTTGGTAAGTAAGGCATTATTGAAAAACACCAAATAAAATTTGTTTGGTGTTTGGAATGTCACCCGCAGACATTTGTATGCTTCAAGTGACGTGCCTTTTGATTTCTTTTTGCCAGCGCTTGTTTTTTTTGGGGAGTCAATGAATGATACGCTAATGTTGCAGCTTGTTTTATTGCCATCAAATGGATGCGAGTACGAGAATCTGAAGTTCGAACTCAAAAAGAGGGTGGCTGGTTGATGGCGCTGCTGAAAAAAGGAGTCTTCTTTACAGGGCAAAGAATTGTTGTCGTGCTTGCTGTCGTCGTTTGTCGTTATGTTGCGTTTAGTCACTTGTTAGAGTTTGAGCTCTTTTTATTTTTTATTTTTTGTCCTGTTCCAAATCTATTGTTTGAAAACCCCCTAGATACAAATATTGCAGGGAGTGAGGCAGAGTTGAGTTAGAGTGTAGGAAAGGAGTGTGGGTGTTAAGTTTATTATTTGTGTTTATAATTTTGTTAAACGTTGCGGTTCTGGGGTTGGGGTTGAAATTGGAATTGTAGTAAATGGGATGTGCTGATGACAACATTGACATCAACCGTACGTCGTGGGTTTAGGATGAGTGTGTTGTCAATAAGTGGGTCGTTTGTTTGTGGAAATGCCAGGGTTTGGTTGACAAATTACACATCTTTGATGGAAACATCTAAAGCTGTATAGATGAATGAATGCTTAAATAGATATATGTATACGAGTAGATGGAAGATTGAGTCAAATGTGTAATTTTCCGCTTGAAATATTTTGACATAAATGTTAATAAATTCATTTATATTGTTTTGGGTCTTAAGGAGAGCTTTGTGGCAAGAGGAGGTGGAGAAGAATGAGTTAAAGGATGTTTAATATAATTTATGTACAATATTGTGGTGGTATTTTTGTTATTAAATATTTCTTAACTTGTTTTTTATTATTATTTCTTCTTCTTTAACAATTGCCAATGATGTTTGTAATGTTGAGGGGGAGAGAAATACCAAGAATAAGAAATGTCACCCAAAAAATTGTATAAAAAAGTTATCGTTTCTTTAGGATTACCAAACCTTTCCTTGATGACATCTGCAAGTTACAATCTTTTTATTTAAATTTTTATAGCCAAACATTTGAACAAAGTCGTTATGGATTTTCTATTGAGTTTTCCTTTACATTCTAAGCACAGTAATTTGGGTTAGAACAGACTTATTCGTATGCGATTATATGTTGTTATTTAGTGTAACAAAAAAGCATTTAATTGCGTTAAAAAATTCCGTATTTCTACTGAATTGTATCAAGATTTGTTATTCTAAATAACAAAGTGTAATAAAACTTGTCAAAAGTTAAAGGAAATCCCGCAATTCCTAAAAATTGGAGCAAAAATCCTAAAAATTTTATTTTTTACAATTTTACCTATAGGGTCCACATTTCCTTAGGGGCTGGGAGAATACTTTGGGAATAAATAGGGAACACATTAAGGTTTACAAGACTGCTTTCCGTTTTCTGATCCCAGCTTTGAGATTTTAGAACATGTGGCCCAAAGTTGAAATTTTTATTAAAAAAAATAGGTCAAATTCCGAAATGCGTATACCACAATATTCTCTGTAAAGATACCTTACAGAAGAACATAAAATTGTTAAAATTGTTTTTTTTAATAAAAAAAAAAGTGTTATGTCACTTTTCGTCACCTTTTACTGTCTATCTGCCTGTCCGTTGAAATCAATTTTCTGAAGACCCCAAATAACTTACAAACTTGATTCATACATCAATATATCGGGAATTCTTCAGGCTCGGTTGGTATTTAAAATCGAGCTGAGATACAAGGAAAAAACTCGGCCATCCTCGAAATAGTAAGTGATAAATAGGATGGGAAATCGGATGGAAAAACAAAAAATGGAAAGTGTTTAAAAAGTCGAAGATACATTTCCTTGAGCCCATTTTAATAACTTAAACTCGAATACAACTTGTCTACGTCCACGTCAAATCGCACCAGCCGTTTAGAAATGCCAGATTTATTTCCAACAAAAAAAATCTGGCATTTCTGGTAGTGTAAACAACGCCATATGCGGGAAGTTTTTCTTTACTTCTTTAATTTGATCATATGTGAAGCGCGGTCAAATAGCTGAACATATGTGAAGCGCGGTCAAATAGCTGAATCGACACCAAAGATAAATATCTATGGCGCTAAGGCAATGCTCTGTGGGATCAAATGGGTCCTATCTATTATGAGCTCTTAAAATCTGGCCAGACCATCAAAGGGAACCTGTACCGAATGCAACTGATTCGTTTGAAGCGAGCATTGGCAGAAAACTGACCAGAATATGTGGCCAGACACTATGTGAGAATCTTCTTTCAGTATATGGAATAGTCGAGTTCCATATTCTCGCCACATTCATAATAAAAGATCTGTGCATATAATAAGAGTAGAGTAGAGTAGAGTAGAGTAGAGTAGAGTAGAGTAGAGTAGAGTAGAGTAGAGTAGAGTAGAGTAGAGTAGAGTAGAGTAGAGTAGAGTAGAGTAGAGTAGAGTAGAGTAGAGTAGAGTAGAGTAGAGTAGAGTAGAGTAGAGTAGAGTAGAGTAGAGTAGAGTAGAGTAGAGTAGAGTAGAGTAGAGTAGAGTAGAGTAGAGTAGAGTAGAGTAGAGTAGAGTAGAGTAGAGTAGAGTAGAGTAGAGTAGAGTAGAGTAGAGTAGAGTAGAGTAGAGTAGAGTAGAGTAGAGTAGAGTAGAGTAGAGTAGAGTAGAGTAGAGTAGAGTAGAGTAGAGTAGAGTAGAGTAGAGTAGAGTAGAGTAGAGTAGAGTAGAGTAGAGTAGAGTAGAGTAGAGTAGAGTAGAGTAGAGTAGAGTAGAGTAGAGTAGAGTAGAGTAGAGTAGAGTAGAGTAGAGTAGAGTAGAGTAGAGTAGAGTAGAGTAGAGTAGAGTAGAGTAGAGTAGAGTAGAGTAGAGTAGAGTAGAGTAGAGTAGAGTAGAGTAGAGTAGAGTAGAGTAGAGTAGAGTAGAGTAGAGTAGAGTAGAGTAGAGTAGAGTAGAGTAGAGTAGAGTAGAGTAGAGTAGAGTAGAGTAGAGTAGAGTAGAGTAGAGTAGAGTAGAGTAGAGTAGAGTAGAGTAGAGTAGAGTAGAGTAGAGTAGAGTAGAGTAGAGTAGAGTAGAGTAGAGTAGAGTAGAGTAGAGTAGAGTAGAGTAGAGTAGAGTAGAGTAGAGTAGAGTAGAGTAGAGTAGAGTAGAGTAGAGTAGAGTAGAGTAGAGTAGAGTAGAGTAGAGTAGAGTAGAGTAGAGTAGAGTAGAGTAGAGTAGAGTAGAGTAGAGTAGAGTAGAGTAGAGTAGAGTAGAGTAGAGTAGAGTAGAGTAGAGTAGAGTAGAGTAGAGTAGAGTAGAGTAGAGTAGAGTAGAGTAGAGTAGAGTAGAGTAGAGTAGAGTAGAGTAGAGTAGAGTAGAGTAGAGTAGAGTAGAGTAGAGTAGAGTAGAGTAGAGTAGAGTAGAGTAGAGTAGAGTAGAGTAGAGTAGAGTAGAGTAGAGTAGAGTAGAGTAGAGTAGAGTAGAGTAGAGTAGAGTAGAGTAGAGTAGAGTAGAGTAGAGTAGAGTAGAGTAGAGTAGAGTAGAGTAGAGTAGAGTAGAGTAGAGTAGAGTAGAGTAGAGTAGAGTAGAGTAGAGTAGAGTAGAGTAGAGTAGAGTAGAGTAGAGTAGAGTAGAGTAGAGTAGAGTAGAGTAGAGTAGAGTAGAGTAGAGTAGAGTAGAGTAGAGTAGAGTAGAGTAGAGTAGAGTAGAGTAGAGTAGAGTAGAGTAGAGTAGAGTAGAGTAGAGTAGAGTAGAGTAGAGTAGAGTAGAGTAGAGTAGAGTAGAGTAGAGTAGAGTAGAGTAGAGTAGAGTAGAGTAGAGTAGAGTAGAGTAGAGTAGAGTAGAGTAGAGTAGAGTAGAGTAGAGTAGAGTAGAGTAGAGTAGAGTAGAGTAGAGTAGAGTAGAGTAGAGTAGAGTAGAGTAGAGTAGAGTAGAGTAGAGTAGAGTAGAGTAGAGTAGAGTAGAGTAGAGTAGAGTAGAGTAGAGTAGAGTAGAGTAGAGTAGAGTAGAGTAGAGTAGAGTAGAGTAGAGTAGAGTAGAGTAGAGTAGAGTAGAGTAGAGTAGAGTAGAGTAGAGTAGAGTAGAGTAGAGTAGAGTAGAGTAGAGTAGAGTAGAGTAGAGTAGAGTAGAGTAGAGTAGAGTAGAGTAGAGTAGAGTAGAGTAGAGTAGAGTAGAGTAGAGTAGAGTAGAGTAGAGTAGAGTAGAGTAGAGTAGAGTAGAGTAGAGTAGAGTAGAGTAGAGTAGAGTAGAGTAGAGTAGAGTAGAGTAGAGTAGAGTAGAGTAGAGTAGAGTAGAGTAGAGTAGAGTAGAGTAGAGTAGAGTAGAGTAGAGTAGAGTAGAGTAGAGTAGAGTAGAGTAGAGTAGAGTAGAGTAGAGTAGAGTAGAGTAGAGTAGAGTAGAGTAGAGTAGAGTAGAGTAGAGTAGAGTAGAGTAGAGTAGAGTAGAGTAGAGTAGAGTAGAGTAGAGTAGAGTAGAGTAGAGTAGAGTAGAGTAGAGTAGAGTAGAGTAGAGTAGAGTAGAGTAGAGTAGAGTAGAGTAGAGTAGAGTAGAGTAGAGTAGAGTAGAGTAGAGTAGAGTAGAGTAGAGTAGAGTAGAGTAGAGTAGAGTAGAGTAGAGTAGAGTAGAGTAGAGTAGAGTAGAGTAGAGTAGAGTAGAGTAGAGTAGAGTAGAGTAGAGTAGAGTAGAGTAGAGTAGAGTAGAGTAGAGTAGAGTAGAGTAGAGTAGAGTAGAGTAGAGTAGAGTAGAGTAGAGTAGAGTAGAGTAGAGTAGAGTAGAGTAGAGTAGAGTAGAGTAGAGTAGAGTAGAGTAGAGTAGAGTAGAGTAGAGTAGAGTAGAGTAGAGTAGAGTAGAGTAGAGTAGAGTAGAGTAGAGTAGAGTAGAGTAGAGTAGAGTAGAGTAGAGTAGAGTAGAGTAGAGTAGAGTAGAGTAGAGTAGAGTAGAGTAGAGTAGAGTAGAGTAGAGTAGAGTAGAGTAGAGTAGAGTAGAGTAGAGTAGAGTAGAGTAGAGTAGAGTAGAGTAGAGTAGAGTAGAGTAGAGTAGAGTAGAGTAGAGTAGAGTAGAGTAGAGTAGAGTAGAGTAGAGTAGAGTAGAGTAGAGTAGAGTAGAGTAGAGTAGAGTAGAGTAGAGTAGAGTAGAGTAGAGTAGAGTAGAGTAGAGTAGAGTAGAGTAGAGTAGAGTAGAGTAGAGTAGAGTAGAGTAGAGTAGAGTAGAGTAGAGTAGAGTAGAGTAGAGTAGAGTAGAGTAGAGTAGAGTAGAGTAGAGTAGAGTAGAGTAGAGTAGAGTAGAGTAGAGTAGAGTAGAGTAGAGTAGAGTAGAGTAGAGTAGAGTAGAGTAGAGTAGAGTAGAGTAGAGTAGAGTAGAGTAGAGTAGAGTAGAGTAGAGTAGAGTAGAGTAGAGTAGAGTAGAGTAGAGTAGAGTAGAGTAGAGTAGAGTAGAGTAGAGTAGAGTAGAGTAGAGTAGAGTAGAGTAGAGTAGAGTAGAGTAGAGTAGAGTAGAGTAGAGTAGAGTAGAGTAGAGTAGAGTAGAGTAGAGTAGAGTAGAGTAGAGTAGAGTAGAGTAGAGTAGAGTAGAGTAGAGTAGAGTAGAGTAGAGTAGAGTAGAGTAGAGTAGAGTAGAGTAGAGTAGAGTAGAGTAGAGTAGAGTAGAGTAGAGTAGAGTAGAGTAGAGTAGAGTAGAGTAGAGTAGAGTAGAGTAGAGTAGAGTAGAGTAGAGTAGAGTAGAGTAGAGTAGAGTAGAGTAGAGTAGAGTAGAGTAGAGTAGAGTAGAGTAGAGTAGAGTAGAGTAGAGTAGAGTAGAGTAGAGTAGAGTAGAGTAGAGTAGAGTAGAGTAGAGTAGAGTAGAGTAGAGTAGAGTAGAGTAGAGTAGAGTAGAGTAGAGTAGAGTAGAGTAGAGTAGAGTAGAGTAGAGTAGAGTAGAGTAGAGTAGAGTAGAGTAGAGTAGAGTAGAGTAGAGTAGAGTAGAGTAGAGTAGAGTAGAGTAGAGTAGAGTAGAGTAGAGTAGAGTAGAGTAGAGTAGAGTCGAGTCGAGTAGAGTAGCCAAGTATGTTGGGCAATTCTTCTTCACGATTTTAAAAAACAACTGAAAGACCATAAAATTTTGAATGTTTTACTAGAAAAATGAAAATGTTGGCGAATTTGTAATAATTTCAGTATATATTACGATAAAATATAAAACATAATTTCAAAGCAGTCTAATGGCATTACACACCACTGTCTGTAATACTTTCTTTTCCTCGTTCGAACATTAACACTTTCTTATTATTATTATTGTAAATATGTACAAACATTTGAAATATGCAATTTATGTGAATACATTTATATATTTCTTTTTCAATTGAAAACGAAAATTTGCATATTTATAGCAAGTAGTTTATAAACTCTTTTTCGCTTCGTTTCATACACAAAAAGATTTTTTGTTTCCACAAACCAAAAAGAAAAAAATATGAAGCCATTATTTTCATATTTCACATGCCACATTTAAATACTCGTATCAATAGCAATTTTTCTTGTAGCAATTTCAGATATACACATTTATATTTATTTTGAATTTGTGTGTGTTTTTTTCTCTAATATTTCTTAGGATTTTTCCAACTTTTTTTTTTCTAAGAAAGTAAATTGTTCTTTTGGTTGAAAAGACATTCAATATACATATTTTTATGGTCACCACACACATCACACCACAACTAGCATTTGTTGAGTGCTTTTAACGACCTTGTTATGGTACTGAAACGAGGAAGAACACATAAAAAAAATGTTAACTTGTGATCATTGTACATACTTATTTTGTAAGTACAGTGACACAGATAAAAGTACGTACTCCCTCTAAAATTTCGGTTTAAGAATATCCCTGGATTTCTGATCGATATTTTTGCTTGCTTTTGAAAGGCATCGAAACACTGTCAAAAACTAACTACAAAAATTCCGGTTAACTTTCCGCTTATTGTACTTTTACACATAAAACTTAATATGGCAGCACAGATAATTATACGTACGATGCCAAATAGAAACGGTACTTTTTAAAAATAAGTAGATTTAATAAAAAAAAAAAATATTATACAGAAAGTTTTAAAAGCTTAGTTTGTAAGCAATTCTTAAAGACTGCAGTAATTTTAGAAAAAAATTTACTTTTTTGTTAAAATGGGTAAGAAAACAAAGGACATTTGTATCGAAATGCGTGAACATATTTTAAAATTGAGGAAAGATGGGAATTCCTTAAGTTCAATTGCTCAAATTGTTGGACGTGCCAAGTCTACGGTGCAGACCGTAATAAAAAACTTTTCTGAATCTCAATCCCTAGCAAGCAAGCCAAAAACTGGACGTCCACCCAAAATTACCCCACGAGTTGAGCGATTTATAAAAAGTGCTGTTAGTAAAAATCCTAAAACAACAGCCGTGGAAATTCGAAATACTTTGGAAAATGACCACAATATTAATGTTCATTCAGAAACAGTGCGAAGTGTTTTGCGAAAAAACGGATTCCATAGCCGCGTACCAAGAAAAAAACCATTAATAAGCGAAATAAACAGAAAAAAGCGGCTCGACTTCGCACTTAAGTATGCGTACAAAACAACAGATTTCTGGGCGAATGTGATATTTAGTGATGAAAGCAAGTACAATTTATTCGGTTGTGATGGCAAACAAAAAATTTGGCACAAATCTAATGAAGAGCTGCAACCGAAGAACCTCATTCCAACAGTTAAGCACGGTGGTGGTTCGGTCATGGTTTGGGGCTGCATGTCGGCGAATGGAGTTGGAAAACTGCGATTTGTGGAAACAAATATGGACCGATTTCTTTATTTAGACATTTTGAAAAGCAGTTAGAAAGATTCCGCAAGTGTTTTGGGTCTTAGTGGCACCTGGTATTTCCAGCAGGACAACGACCCAAAGCACACTTCGCATGTTGTCAAAGAATGGCTTCTCTATAATGTCCCGAAACAACTCTATTCGCCTCCCCAATCACCAGACCTGAATCCCATAGAGCATTTATGGGATGAATTGGAACGGCGCATTCGAAAAAAAACTTACAGAAACAAACAACAACTTAAAGATGGCTTGGAATATGAGTGGAATAAAATAACGTCTGAGACAACAAAAAAACTGGTATTTTCAATGAGTAATCGATTGAAAGCAGTAATTGAGGCAAAAGGAGGTCCAACAAAATACTAATGAAATAATATATACCTGAAATTCTTTTTGTACATTAATCTTTTTTAGAGTACGTATAATTATCTGTGATATTAAATAGGCTTTTGTGTTTTTTTTATTAAATTGAAGTTTTTAATTTTAAATTTAAATAATGAAATAAATATTTGTGTTCATTTAAAAATTATTGATTCATTTATTTTTTTTAAATATCACCAATTTTTGGAAAATTAAAGAATTTTTAAGGGGTACGTACTATTATCTGTGTGACTGTATATTCTGTAGTATTTTACTATTTTTTTCTTCTTCTATAATCCTTAATATTCATTCAAACATACGAGTAAATAAAGTACAAGTTATGATGTGTCATATATTTCATTTTGGTATTTCAGTCCGGAGTGTATGGGCAGCGTGACAGTGTGACACATATACAAAACTACAAGAATCCAACAGTTCTAGGAGATAGTCCCGAACTAGTGATTTTACCCATCATTTATGGTGGGAACTAGTTACTTCAATAGCTACGTGACCAGTTATTTTACACGTGCATGACCCAAGCATGACTCCCTGCTTGACTCTTTTTGATTACACTGAGACTGTCTAATAGCTGGTCCAAAGTAGTCAACGCATTGGATTCACATACTTGTTAAATAGCGTCAGTTATCTTACTAGCTACCTGAATGGTAATTTTATCATAATTAGTTATTTTAACATGTACCCAGTGTTGCCAGACAAATTTTACCTCATGTCTCCAATCTGATAATAGATGTCTCTAAAAAATCCCCACTTCATAATTGAAATCCCCAATTTTGTCTCCTAAATGTTATTATTATAGAAAAAAATGTTTCTAACCTTTTGTATTTGCAATGCCTTTGCAGAAATATTGTTACGTTTTTACCTTTTAAAAACGGGGGTTATTTCCTTTAAATAAACAGGATACTTTTGATTGCAAATAAAAAGCAGTTTTAGTAGTTTAAAATTGTGACAACTCTTTATTTATTTAGAATGTACAACAACAACAGAATAGAATAGTCACTCAGTGTCTTTATACACATATATCAATTCGCAGAAATGCACACACACTCTATTACGTACAACCTTAAATGCACAAGACAGTTGATGTTAACTCTAACAGCGCCAACGATAAACTCAACTCACGACTGCAGCCTCTGCCACTATTTATACACACGCCATCTCTCGGGAATCTTCTACAATGCTCTTAACGGATGTCATTGCCAGCAGCCCAAACATTTAGTGTTGCCATACTTACAAACAATGCCAATAACCGCATGCTACAGATGGACGTGCCTTCAAACATGATGAATGCTGCAGGCAGTCGTTACAGACTGTTAAATTCAAATCGTCATTGCACATTCGTAACAGTATGAACTTTTTTATTGAATTTTCTTGCTTTATAATGCGGTAAACCGACGACTTATGTAACTTGTAATTTACGCAAATTGAATGTATTGAATCTCCACTTTTAAATTTTTTTAAAATCTCTAATTTTTGAGAAATCGTTGGTTTTACAATATGTTGAACTTTTCCCATATTAAAAGATGTATTTACACAACAAATGACACGAAATAAACTGACAACATTGAAGATCAAAATCAACCAAAAAGTTTAATATAC
The DNA here is from genome assembly GCA_942486065.2 of Calliphora vomitoria. Taxonomy (NCBI): domain Eukaryota; kingdom Metazoa; phylum Arthropoda; class Insecta; order Diptera; family Calliphoridae; genus Calliphora; species Calliphora vomitoria. The sequence goes on along the minus strand of OW818029.2, from coordinate 4,326,333 downwards.
CAAAAGACGAGGATTTCCCTTTTTTGGTTATATCAAATTTAAAACAAATAGATAAAAGTCGCGAAAATAAAACCTGCTTTTCGTTAACTATCGCGATTATAGAACCTGCAATGTTAAAAAATAAGCCGTCGCGTAACCGGGTCGTCGCGATAATGGGTAGTCGCGAATACCGAGCTTGCACTGTATCATAATATGTTGATATCATATATGATTGCTGCAATCATGTAAATCGTATCTTTAACATATTATGGTTGCCGCAATCATATAAATAATTACAATAACCATAGTATTGGGGGAAAAATTGTGCGGTGATCATGTACAACTACACAGTCTTACAAAAGTTTACATACCCCAAATATATTTCATCTTTATTAATAAATATTTAGTGAAAAATTCTTCAATTACTTTTTTATGCTATTTCGAATTTATTGAGATAAAATAAACACAAAACTGATTTATTTTCATTAAATTCTACTAAAAAACATAAAATAATTCAGTTTTTGGCATAAAGCTAATTTACATAAGTTTACATACGGGATAAAAAAACCTTAAAATTAAATTAATATTTTGTGTGGCCTCCTTTGGCTTTAATTACAGAAGATAATCTATTTGGCATGGACAAAGCCAATTTTTTTGTTATTTCTGGAGTAATTTTGTTCCATTCTTCCATCAACGCTTCTTTGAGTGCTGGAACTGATATTACTTGTCGATTTTTTAGACCTCGTTTTAAAATATCCCATAAATGTTCAATAAGATTAAGATCGGGGGACTGCGGTAGATGTTCCTATTTGTTTTTAACGTCATATAAAAGCAATTCCTTAACTAACTTTGATGAATGCTTCGGATCGTTGTCTTGGAGAAATATTGCGTTGTCCTCCAGATCTAGAAGTTGGACGCTGGAAAGGTAGCTATCCTTTAAAATATCGATATAACTACATGGCCTTATCCATAGTACCATCGATGAACCTGAGCTTACAGACACCATTTGCCGCCATACATCCCCAGACTATGACTGTACCGCCTCCATTTTTACGGTGCAATTAACATTTTGTGGTAATAACTCTGCATTAGGCTTTCGCCAAACTTTTGTTCGTCCATCACCTCCAAAAACCATCAATTTACATTCGTCTGGGAATATTACCTTCTCCCAAAATGTAGAGTCATTTACATGAGCGTTTTCGTACTTTTGGGCATATTCTAAGCGCTCTTAGATCTAAGTAATGGTTTTTTTCTGGCAACTCTGCATCGGCGAACAGTCTGATCAGAAACGGTAATTTCTAGATTTGTTCTCATTTTCCGTTTTAGTTCGACGGCACTTAGCTTAGGATTTTCTTGAATGGAACGTTAATAAACCGTTCTGTTCGTTTGTCGAGAATGCGGGGAAGCCCACTACGAGCTTTGCTTTCATAATTTCCATTTTCTTTGAAATTTTTTATTATTGTTTGGATTGTGCTTTTACTTAGATTTAATAAAATTCCAATTTCATTAAAAGATTTGCCATCATTTCTCAACTTAATGAGGGTTTTTCGAATTGGCTCAGAAATTTCTTTGCCTTTGCCCATTTTCCTCCACTAAAAATACTTTTTGATTTTATTTTGTCAATGTGATCACTTTTAGTGAAACTAAACTTTCTACCAATAAAAATTGAAGCGGAAATTTTAACGGTACAACATTTTTTTTGCAGAGTATGTAAAGTTATGTAGCATTAAAAGGATTCCAATTACTCGTGTTTTATTGTTATTTATTTAAAATACCAACAAAATATTATAAAATATGATGGAAATATACTTTTTAAATGCATTAAACAAAAATGTAGTTACAACTCTTAATAAAATTATATACTATCCAAAAAAAATAGCAAAATTTCAAACGTATGTAAACTTTTGTAAGACTGTGTATATATGTTCTGTGGGCTTAGATTTTGTTCGGAACTATGGAAGATTAGGCCAAATAAAAAAAAAATTATTGTGGAGAAAACAGTTATGTGTAGTTTCGTGCAAATGTCCTTTCAACCCTAGACGATGTAAAATTTTAAATATTTTCTACATAAATTGCTGGAACAGAGGTAAGTGACGAAATGTAACTTTTATTTAATGACACCCTGTCACCCTATGTTTGGGAAGGATGTGGTCTATTAAGGGATTCTAAAAAGAGAAGTGTTGGTAACAAAGCTATTTCTTTACAAATAAATACATACATGTTCTCAAACTTCTATGTATGTACATTGTACACATAAATAAAATATATGTATTTTTCTGTTTGTTGGTTAACACGTTTTCATACATTCTTAACAAGCATTTATTACAATGGCCATAAAGGCTCGTGTTGGTATTTTAACAACTTCCCATATTTTCCGGTCGTAGCTTTTTTTTTTTTTTTTTTTGTACTTCCCATTTTGTTTGCAAGTTTTTATTATGTGTGACATATTAAGAAATTGTACTCTATTGTATTGTGTTGTGTCGGGTTGTGTTGTATTGTGTTCTATTCTGTTGTATTTATTGTATTGAACAAAGTTATTTTTTATGTTTATTAAACATACGAGACGACTGTTTGGAAACATTCATGTTGTCACTCCCATAACAACCAACAACGAACGACCACTTCAAATATTTTTCACAAATGTCCATAAAAACGTATGATAAATATGCTCAATAATGAGGAGGAGCTGTATGATGACGACCGTAGCAAATGGATTATGTGTAGAGATATTTGTTAAATTAGAACGTGTTTATCATTTTAATTTAATCAGCAAAAAGATTAGTTAGTGTTTCATATCTGTTATTGGCTTTGTTTTTGGGAAAATATTTAACTGAGAATTAGTGAAGCTGAAACTAATTCTTATAAGCAAGGCAAGGATTTTCATGCACTAAAAAATTAAAAATATGCGCTTATAATATGCACTATAAAGAGAGAAAATATGCACTAAAAATGACAAAAATATGCAATAAAAACAAGTTTTTTATTTGAAATATATTTATTAATAAAAGACAGATATAAATTTCAGGTCACATTTTCAATATATATGTACATATAAAGGAACATAAAAGGTTTTAAATATATTTTTTCAAAGAAAAAATATGAAAATTCATGTACGTATGTAAATTATACAATATTTCTATTAAAAAAAAAATCAGTCAGTTATTTATTTTCATGTTACAAAATTACTTAATTTAGATTTCTATTTCTATAAACAAATAATTTTTTTTTTTTAATTTCCAAAAAGAAAACTTTGTCTGTTCGGATGAAAACAGTTTTAATACATTGAAAATGTACGCTCAACGTCAACAGAAGTTAAAGGTGCATATAAAAATGAAGCCAGTTCAATTGGAGAATATTCATTTTCAATTTGATTTTCTTCACTAAAATTGCTATCTAATTGTCAAAAATTTTTTTTATTATATGAAATCCAGTATTTTTCTGTAATATATGCTTTAGTTTTGTTTTAATTTGGTAAGAAATTTCTCCATTTACATTATTAATTTTATTGGCAGCATCATCAATTAATTTTACTTGTGCATTCAGCGAATTGAATCCCTGTAGTTTAGTAATATTTTCAGAAATAAAGATGTAATTTGAGCACAGAAATGCTAATTGGCTTTAATATTATGTGTCACAAAGAGAACAAAGTCGAAAAGTCGATATAAAAATTTTTTCGAAAAGTCGACAATTTCAAAAAGCTAAAAAATCGATTCATAAATTGAAAAGTTGAAAAGTTGACTTTTTCTTTCAACAATATAATTCTAGTGTCAATATATTTACTATTTTTACAACAATTAATAGAGTTGCCAAATATATGTATGTACAGTGTACACTGATATAAAAATATGTCCAAAAGAAAATTATATACGCAATTAAATGGAAAAATATGCTAAATATATGCATTTAAAAGAAAAATATGCAAAATATGCATTTATAACAAAATATGCAACAACAAATCGATGCCATTTTGTTGCAAATTCTTCGATTCGGAAAGATAAATTGTCAAAAGTGATTTTGAGTTACTGACTACAAACATGCATTTGCATAGAAATCCTTGCCCTGCTTATAAGCATTGAAAGAGATAACTTAACAAGTATGAGTTTTATATGTCAATATATGAAAATAAAATATTTGTCTTTTGAGGTTACATGGGGACTAGGGTCAATTATGGTCAAATCCACACAAAAGCTGGTAGAACGATTTAGGTGCATATAAAACTTTTTTATGTCCAATTAAATTTTTACCGATTTTCACCATAATTTACAGTAAAATTATAGAGTACTTAGAACTAATTTGTTCAAAATTTTATCAGGATTGCCGCATAATCAACATATTTATGACTGCTCAAACAGTATTCCGCGGGGACATTTGTATGGGGGATGGTTGAAATCATGTACCGATATTGCACATTAGTATTTGTAGAAAGGAACCAGCCAGCTCCTTTCGTTTGGGCCCTATAGTGTTTTCAACAGACGAACATAGCTAGATCGTCTTAGAATTTCATAAGGACCCAGAATATACATGTATACTATTTGGGTCTATGAAATATGTATTTAAGGACTGAGATCGATAAATTTTTAACACTAAACTTACAGTTTTTAATATTTTTTTATTTGATTGAAATTATTGTTACAATTTAGAAAAAAAATTATTTTTATAGTTCTAATCACTAATGATAAAATTTTGAACCTTTTCGAAAACCCTTCCATTATGGCTTTTATAGTGCTATATGTCACTTTGTTCGAACAGGTTGTCCATCTCCGTTTAAAATCTACCACACTTTTGGACACCTTTTTTGTGCTCTTCAATTTTCTTTTAACCAGAGCCCAATATCTCTTCACTGGCCTTAGCTCCAGCCAGTTTGGAGGAATTGTCTCTTTTGATACAAATACCACATTATTGGTCTTGTACTACTCAAGACCATTCTAACCATAGTGACAGACGCCAAATCAGGCCAAAAATAAGTGGACACATTAAGAAGTCTTATGAATGAAAACATATTTTTTTGTAAACATTCATTGATGTAAATTTCGGTATTTATAGAGCCCTCTGTAACAAATGTTTAGCTTTTTTGCCGAACTGCATATTGCTTGCCATACCAAGAACTTTTTGGGAAATGTTGTCTGCTTTTGGGTCCTAAACTTTTCTTCAACATTCTTTCGAGCATCTGCAACATACAAAAATTGACCCGGAAGCTGCGAAAAATTTTCCATATGTACATTTCGTCATCCATTATGCAGCAGGTATATTTCTTGTATACAATTTGACTTCAATTTCCGTGCTCTGTCTTTGGCCTCTAAATTTTTAGCAGAGTTCCTGTTAGGAAGTTTTTGAGCCTTGTATGCTTTTAAACCTGCATTGGCTTTAACTTTTCGTACCAAATACTCCGAGTACTGAGCTAACCGGGCTGCTTTCCTACCGGATGTGTTGGGAACTCTTTTGAAAATGCTTTCTATTTTTTTGGGTTAATGAACGTAAAGTGAACCATTCCTTCTACCTGAGCCAGGTTTTATATCAACAGACAAGTTCTCCCGGTACTGTTTAATAACATTGAAAACAGTTCGATAGCTGACCTTTGATTGTTTTGCCAACTTTTTGTAGGACCAATTTGGGTTTTGTTGAAAATATTTAATAATTTAAGTACGCACTTTATTCTAGTCACTCATTTTAATCAGATTAACAAAAAATGAACATAATTGACATTAAAAATAATAACTGCCGTGCTTTACAAAGGCAACTTGATAAAACAAAATCAAATAATACTTGGGTTAAAAGTTTTAATGAAAAACGTATGTTAAGAATTTTTCGATCGCTTAACTTTAGATTATTTGGGCTAAATGTTGACAACGACTAAATTATCAATGTGAGCAGTTATGTTTTTAAGCACCTTTCGATCTTCGGGTCTGGTACCTCGCTGGTAACAGACAAATTGAGGCTAGGGTCACTTCTAAGTGGTCAACCTGTATGTCATTTAGGTATTTTATTTTATTTATTAATAAGTTTGACAAGACATAATATAATTTGTCAAGCTAAAAAAGTTATTTTAATTTAAAAATTTGTTTTAAGGAACAAATTTAATAGTAGTCCATTAAACTTTACTGAAATTCACAACTAGTTTTAAAACGAATGCATATATGTAGCTAGACTTTGAAATCAATGATTTTAAATTTACACTTATTGTATATGCACTGAAAAGTAATTTCATTCGATTTTAATCATTATGAAATCCTGTTGGAAACTATCTTAAAAATTCTGTCAAAACATTGATGTTATCCAATACAAATCCATCATATATACTAGAGTTGTGCCGCTCTGAAACGCTCTTTTTTAGTGATTCAGTTAAAAGGCTATACTACGACTACAAAACAATTACAAAAACAACAGGTAATTTCTTATTTTGTGATACACTAATACAATGTGTCAATGTTGTTTTTGTAATTGAATTGTAGACGTAGTATAACCTTATAACTGAATCACTAAAAAGGAGCGTTTTAGTTCAGAGCGACACAACTCTAATATATACAGGGTTTTCCGGCAAGAGGTGTTATGTTGGTATTCAAAGAAACATTTCATTTTTTGAGATAAATGATCGGATGTTTATTTCATAGTAAAGAGGAAGGTATGCCGTTAATAATGATAAACAACATTAGCCAAATGACCATCACGACCACGTTTACAGGACCATATCCATTTCATGAAATTTTCCATAACCAAATCGAAAAGTGGCTGCCCTATGTCCTCGATAGCCTCACGAATTCTATCTTGAATCGACGCTGGGCTGGGCCTTATCTTTCACGTGGCCCCAAAGGAAGAAGTCGCAAGGTGTTAAATCACAAGATCTCGGTGGCCAATTGTAATCACCAATTCCAGTATTGATCTTATACAGAAGGCACAATCGAAAATTCTTAGGACCATGAAGGCCATGGTACATAAGAAATGAGAACATCCATAGAGATAAACAAGTACCGTTGGTTAAGGATGAGTTCAAGAATGTCCGTGAGAAATACATCATGAAATTACGGAATAACCCGAACCCGCTTGCAAGACTTCTCGCACAGATCCAAACACGATCAAGGCTTCGTAGAGTGGATCTACCACATCGCTAAGATGTGGCCCATATGTCCATCAACGCTCTTGTCAGAGAGCATTTAGTTTTTATTTTAGTTATAAGATTTTAATACTTATTGTTAGACCTAAGTAAGGCAGATTCGATAAATAAATAAACGTTATAATAAAAAAAAGTCTCTAGACAAAATTTCCCTGCTTTTGGATGAATCCTGCTGCTCGCAAACGTTTTGAAATTGCTCACAATGATTTTACAAGCTCTTATTGAGTTTGATAACAATCTTCATGGAGTAATGCCTCCAATTCTTCATCCTCAAAATTGTTTGACTGGCCTCTTCCTTCCGTGTCAAAACCACCACTTCTGAACCTTACCAACGATCTCTCGCACATTGAAACCGATGGAACACATTCACCATAAGCTTTGGTGGGCAAATCTTCTAAATTAAAGAAGTAAAGCAAAACTTCCCACATATGAGGCTTCATTAGTACAAAATTCGACTTTTTCGAACATCAGAATAAATGACAGATAGGTACCCTTTAAAATTCCAAACAAAAACCGTGTTCAAAGGATACGTCAACTATTTTAAATGCCGCATTTTTAAGTTATACACCCAATATATAATATGTCTATCTTAATTTCTTGATCCATATTTTTATACCATTCACCTACGTTAGAAGAGTATATATAAATTTGTCATTCCGTTTGTAATTTCCACAATATAATTTTCCGACCCTATAAAGTATATATATATTCTGGATCCTTATAGATAGCGGAGTCGATATAGCCATGTCCGTCTGTCTGTCCGTCCGTCTGTCTGTTGAAATCTATTTTCTGAAGGCCCCAGATATCTTCGGGATCCAAATCCTCAATAATTCTGTCAAGCATGCTTTCGAAAAGTTTCCTATTTAAAATCAGCAAAATCCGTCCATAAAAAACGGAGATATGAGCAAAAATTCGAGACAACCTCTATTTTTGTTGCCTATTTTTGATCTATATCTCGATTACTAAGTCATAAATATAGACAATATGGATATCTAATGATAGATATTTCAAAGTCCATTGCAACGATGGACCTACAATGGGTCAAAATCGGGAAAAATATTTTTTAACCCGAATTTTTTTCACAAAAAACTCCTTTTTTACTAATAAATTAAAAAAAAAAAAAAAATTTAAATTAAAAAAAAAAAATTTTAAAAAATTGGAAAAAACTTTTAAAAAAAAAATTCCAAAAATTTTTTTTTTTAAAAATAAGAATTTTTTAAATTTTATTTTAAAGTATAATTTGGTGAAGGGTATATAAGATTCGGCACAGCAGAATATAGCTCTCTTATTTGTTTTTCTATATAAATGTTAAAGTTTCAGCAACATTTGGCCGGAATACCAAATATTGGCTGAAACCCATTTTTTTTGCCTAAACCGAAGACGATATTCAGTTGGCTTATATTAAAAATTATGCCGATTATTTATCAAAAAATTACTGTAGAAATGTATTTACTGTTAATTTTTTTTATGTTTCAAGCTATTTTAGGTTTAAGTATTATTTAACCAAAATTCTACAAGTACTTTATTATTATTCTTCAAAAATATTCAATGACTTGACAAATGTTTACCCAAACAATTATGGATTAATTGAAGCATCATTTTTAATTCTAATAAAAAAAACACACACACACAAATAAAACATGAGAATAAAATTCAATTGAATTGCAATGCAATGAAATGAAATGTGGAAATAAAATGATAGATATTTATCATTGTTTAATTTTATTGTTTGTTGAAAAGAGTACGTACGAATATTTTCGAAATAAATACAATAAACAACAAATTCAAATAATTGGATAGAAAATAAAATATAATGAAAAGAAAAGAAATCAAAAACCACAGATGATGATGATGAACATATGATTTCTATCTATTATTTTATTTGCTGTATTGTATATTGTGAATCCTTTTCTTGCAAGGATAATAATACAATTTAAAATTGTCTCCCAGCATTCGAAAACACAAACAAAATTTAAACAACATACAGCAGAGGACAGCAGTATAACCCAAGTATGATTATCTATCTATCTATTGATTTGTGAAGCAATTGCATATTGAAATTGCCCCCTTAAGCAAAAAATATTCATCCTTAAAACTCCACTCATGCATGGCAAGTAATGATGAACAATTTAACAATAAATTTTTAAGTGCATTTATCAACAAAATATAAAAATAAAAAAAAAAAATACAACAAGAAAAATATCATTTCAATTGTTAAATAGAAACTACAAATACAAAAACAGCACCGGCAGAAATTAAGAGAGAGAGTGAGAGTTTTTTTTTGTATAAAAAGGATAACGAGCCTGTTAGAAAAACATTTAATTTTTTATATTTTTTTTAGAAAAAGAAAGAAAAAAACTTGCCCCATTTCTTTTGCTGGCAAATCTTGTTTATTTTTTTCAACTTTTTCTAACAATACTGTGTAATGCTAAATACTAAAAAGGTTTGCCTTTGGACCACACTTGTGCACTTGTGCAAGGCAAGCTTCTCCCCCAAATTTAAGGGTGAGAATTTTGTGTGTTTTCCACTTGACTGATAAAATAAATATTACAAGATAAATTTCTATAAGTACTCGTATGAAGAAGGTTTATTTATTTAAACCTAAAATGTTGCAATTATTTGTCTATTTTATCCTTGATTTTGATCTTTTGGCAAATATTGTTATAAATCATGTAATTGCCAACAATTTAAAACCAATTATTTCTCATGTTTTCGTTTACTTTTCATGTAATTACAAGTATTAAAGCAATGTGTGTGGTTTCTTTTTCTAAAGAAAATTTCAAGAGAAAAAAAACATTTCGCACAATTCTTAACATATAATTCCTTTGTTTGAGAAAGACACCAAAAAAAAATCCTTAAAAATGTTTGTAATTACATGATTCAAATATTAATAACAATACAAGTATAATTTCACACCCCATACAAAACTTAATTATTTATTTACTTCAAGTGTTTCATTAGTATGCACTTAATTTCCATCACTCCACTCCTCTCAATCTAACATTTGTAAGATTTGTTCCACCTACATATACAGAATCTTGGTAAATAATTATTCATAGTGTAATGTCTTCGTTGTCTTATGATTTATGTCTGTTGTAGGTTTCTTTTTATAACAAATGAAATATATATTATTTTTTTGTTTATAAATTTGAATAATATTAAATACATTTCTTCTAGGTTTTGCCGTGCTATCTTGAACGGGTTGTTGAAAGTCATTTTGCACAAATTTCCACGTATTCCAGTATTGAACAGTGCCGTAGCAGAAAAAAGAGAATAAAAGCTTACCTGGAGATTGAAAAAAAAACCTTGGCAATTAATTTATTTCATAAAACGATGAAGTGTGATCGGATCTAATTCAAGGAAGTGCATGCGATGTTTGATCTCATTGCAACAGCTGGAGCTACCGAATTTTTAATCAGAGTATTATACAAATTAAATTGAATCAGTTTGTAAATTTACGGGAGGTAGTGAAATGGGTTGGTTGGTTGATTAAATTTTTTGATATGTGATTTCAAGTTGAGAAAGGAATCGGCCTGTTTCACCATCCTAACGTCTGCTGTGCTAGAACGACTCTTATTTTCCGTGACAGAATCTTCTCTGCGACCGCTATTGACAATATGCTATCATACGTTATCCTGCAACTCGATATTGATAGCATCTTTTTGAATGTCGTTCAAAGCTGACAACTGCCAATGCGATCAGTTCGATTCTAGACAAGCTTAACAAATATGTTTGTGATGACCATAACTGAACATTACATTATGGTTCATATAACCATTTTATTATTAATGTGTAGCATCATCAAATATCATAATGATATAATCACATATTTGTTGTAATCATAATTGAACACATTATGATTACAACACATTATGGTACTACGATCATATTGTAATAGTAGAACAACTATAATATGATTGTGTCGCTATAACTATAATATGATTGTGCAGACGGAAATTTTGTATGTGAAAGCTGAAAATTCCAAACTATGAATGCCATGTCTTTCAAATAAGACAAAACAATTAACAAAGAAAGTTAAATAGCAGGAGTAGTACTCTATTGGAGGCTCAAAGTCGATCATAAGCCCGAAGGTGACATACTGGCTATAAACGTATGCCTTGCTAGTATGGTGGACATCCTTAGAGGAGAGAGTTAATATAAAACTTCTTAATAGGCATATGTGATGCAATGAGAACCATAACGACAAAAGCTATTAAAATTATTTTATCAATACTACCACCTATCGATAGCAGCTAGATTGATGGTAATGGTATAATGGCTAATATATGACCACATAACCAAACAGTAAAAGCTAATAAACATCTGCAATCATGAATGCAATATTGCTACTGAAGGATGTGACAAAATTCAAACAAAACTAGTTAACACTAACTGCATCACGATAATTCCGGAAGGGGAAGCATGGGATAAAGTAACAATAGTAAGGAATGACCAAGGTAGCAATCAATGGGCAATGTGCTACTATGAACTAAGCCGAATCTGAGATACAGAGAGCCTCAAAAGTGAGTAAACACCAGTGAATTTTTTGATTTTTTTAAGATCACAATAGTCCCACTAAATTTTTTTTTTAAAAACCGAATCTATTATTCAGACCAATCTCCAACAAACCCAAACTTTTAAATTGTAATCGATAGATAGATTTTAGGATTTTCATTATCTTAAAAAAAATCAAATTATATTCACTTTTGAGGCTCTCTTCCAGATCACAATACGGTTCTTCGGGCTGAGATAATGCCGATTACGGAGGGTATTAAATGGTTGAAAAGGCTTGACAACAAAACTCCAACTCGTATTTTTACAGATAGTTAAGAAACGACAGTGTTAAATTTCGAAAAATTTGGCAATGTAAGAATGTAATAAATTCATACTCAAATTTCGAATATCTTGGCCATCATAGGATTATCCGAAACTAAAAGGCAGACAAACTTTCCAAGATGGGATCATGCATTGATACCATCAACTTGAAAACTTTTAAATCCTTCACAAAGTTTAAGAACAAGCTTATAGAATATGTGAACTTGTCTGAAATTGACAAATATCTACAGTCGACAGAGCGACTGACATTCTATAAGCAATCCTATACCAAAATAATACAAAGGAGATTCTGAACCTAAATATATCAACACTTAGCACAGTAGATAAGTATTAACTGGTTCGCACGGGTATGTCTAACGATATGATCTGTAGAGTGTGTGAAGAGAAGGATGAAACGATGGAGTATTACCTGTGCAAATTGCCTGCATTTAGTCGAATAAGAGCCGAATACTTTCTATGACAAACTTTAATAATCTTAGAAATACTAATTGGAAATCACTGAGAAACTATATCGAGAGTACTAAGTTTTTAACTTAGCCGACACCTAGTTCAATAGGCTTATGGATAGGGAGAAAAACATATCGTTATCTTAATGTAGAAAGGCCCTAACTCATGTTTTCTTTTAAGTCGAGATTTTTTGGCTAAATATGATATATGAGCGGACCATTTATCGAAATAAAGAGAATATGTGCTTACAAACAAGTAAGAGAGCTATATTCGGCTGTGCCGAATCTTATATACCCTTCACCAAATTATACTTTAAAAAAAAATTAAAATTTTTTTAAACAATTTTTAAAATTTTTTTTTCTTCGAAATTGTTTTTTTAAAAGTTTTTTCCAATTTTTTAAAAAAAAATTTTTAATTAAAATTTTTATATTTACCCTCGATTATATTTGTTGACAATAAGGTTGGCTACCGATCCGAAATGCTTAAAAGGTAACGGTAACGCTAATTTTGATTATTTCTGTAACGGTATTTTAATGGTAGCGTAAATTGCAGTTATTTTGATAACAGTAGCTTATCAATATCGAAAACTAGTACTTTTATAAGTTAACTAGCGGATATCCGGCGTGTGCTATTACGCTAAAAATTATGCACCATATTAATGTACATAAACAATTTTTTTATGTAAATAGTACTTAGTATACTAAAAAAGTAGTATTTGCCTTTAACTCCTTTTCAAAAAAAGCAGTATATCACAACTTTTTTAAAAAGTAGTAGAAATACTACATTTCAAAAAAGTAGTATTTTTTATTATATTCTACTACTTCTTTTCAAATATGTAGTAGTATTTTTACTCCTTTTTTAAAAAAAGTAGAATTTCTACTCCTTTTTTAAAAAAGTAGTATTTCTACTATTTTTTTTAAATAAGTAGTTTTTCTACTCCTTTTTTTAAAAAAGTAGTATTTTTTCTCCTTTTTTTTTAAAAAAAAGTAGTATTTCTACTCCTTTTTTTAAAAAAAAGTAGTATTTCTACTCCTTTTTTAAAATAGTAAAATTTCTGCTGCTTTTTTTTAAAAAAAAGTAGTATTTCTACTACTTTTAAAAAAAGTAGTATTTCTACTCTTTTTTTCTACTACTTTTCAAAAAAGTATTTTTTTTACTTCTTTTTAAAAAAGTGGTATTTCTACTCCTGTTTTTAAAAAAAAGAAGTAATATTTCTACTCCTTTTTGAAAAAGGTAGTATTTCTACTCCTTTTTTTAGAAAAGTTATATTTTTACTACGTTTTTCTAGTAGTAGTAGTTCTACTACTTTTTAAAAAAGTAGTATTTCTATTCCATTTTTTAAAAAAATTTTAGTATTTCTACACCTTATTTAAAAAAAGTACTATTTCTACTCCTTTTTTAAAAAAAGTAGTATTACTACTCCTTTTTTAAAAAAAATAGTATTTTTACTCCTTTTTTTAAAAAAAGTAATATTTCTACTCCTTTTTTTAAGGAAGTATTTTTACTCCTTTTTTAAAAAAAGTAGTATTTCTACTTTTTTTTTTAAAAAAAGTAGTATTTCTACTTTTTTAAAAAAAAAAGTAGTATTTCTACTCCTTTCTTTAAAAAAGTAGTATTTCTAATCCTTTTTTTGTAAAAAGTAGTATTTCTACTCCTTTTTTTAAAAAAAGTTGTATTTCTACTCCTTTTTGAAAAAGTAGTATTTCTACTCCTTTTTTAAAAAAAAAGTAGTATTTCTACTCTTTTTAGAAAAAGGTAGATTTCTACTCCTTTTTTTGTAAAAGTAGTATTGTTAAAAAAGTAGTGTGTTTACTACTTTTTAAAAAAGTAGTATTTTTACTCCTTTTTTAAAGAAGTAGTATTTTTACTACTTTTCTCAAATAGTAGTAGTTCTACTACCTTTTAAAAAAGTAGTATGTATTTCTACTAGTTTTTTAAAAAAAAAAAAGAATTTCTAATACTTTTTAGAAAAACTATTTCTAGTAGTATTTTTACTACTTACTTTCGAAAAAGTAAATTTTTGAAAACGTAATACATACGTGATTAGAAAATTTTTTAAATTTTTTTTCCCGAAAGATTGGAGAAATAGCTATCTAAACTATTTCGGACAGATTTTGCTAAGAGCAATACGTAATAAGTTACATGGATGAGAAAAAACACCTGCTTGACCAAAATATAAAATTTTGACCCCATCTAACTCAGAAAGTTCTCGACCGATCTTGTTGAAAAATTGTGTCTGAATTACTATCCAATAAAACTATGGTGCAAATTTCATCTCAATTGGGAGACATCGATTTCAAAAGTTGGTTCACTTGATATGAAATGCCCCGTATATAGATTACTTGGTAGAAAATTTGTTTGGAAAAGATCCATAAATCAATACATGCTTCTGAATTAAAAAAAAAAATTTTTTACGAAAGTAAATAAAAAGTTTTCCAATCATTCAATCATCCAATCATTGTAGGAATCAGTTTTGAAAGCGACAGAAATAGTACATTGGACTCGTGAAAGTTATCGGTTTTATATTCGATTTAGAATTAAATTCTTTATCGACTAAACAAAAAATTACATTGTATTCCATAAGTCAAATGTACCTTTTTTGTCGTTTTCAAAACCGCTTCCGACAATGAATGGATTCTATGACAACCCCGATTTTTTCATTAAAATCAAACTATTTATCTACCATAAAACCGATTAGATTAAAATTTTTTTACACTTTTACTTGTTAAAATAAAACTTAACGACGAGAAAAAGTGCAAATGTATAAGAACTGCTCGTAATTGTAGTTATAAAATAATACGCCACTGTTTTACCACAGGTACGTTGAAATATGTATAAAATTAATTATTCAAATTAAGTATATTTCAAATTGAAAATCGTAACTAGAGGTAAAGAAAATCAACTTTTTAATTACAAACGTTTAATTGAAATATTTAAACGAGAATAAATAAATTTATTTATTCTCCTTTAAACATGTTTTGAATTTAAAATAGATCTAAGATGATTAAAACAAACTTAAAATATAGTATGAGTTTTATATTTATAAAATAAGTATAAAATCATAACATATGCTATTATCTATTTTCAAATGCTAGTTATATCCTTTTTTAATATTAAAAAAATGCATCTTAAAGGATAACATTTAATTCATATGTTATGGCAAACACTCAGTTATATTTAATGCTGCCTCTCTTCCCTTAAATATTTGTAACAATAAAATTTGACTATAAAGAAAATAAGTTTTGGAAAATTTGTTACTTATTAAAAAATCTACCACACAGCGCACGTGTCAATTACAATTCAACAACGACAGCTACAACAACAATGGAAAAACCAACGAAATTTTAAAACTCTGGAATACATAAATCCTTTTTGGTTTTAGTAACCAGGCCTACACCATCATCACTCTGCCTGCCACCACGCACTACAAATTTATTTCTATTTTTTATTTTATTTTTAATTTCATTGACTCTGTGTGTTGGCAAACAACGTACATACGTACGTACTGGTTTAATCCTGTTTTCAAAAGATTACTGTCACCAAAACATATTTTCTATTTAAATATAATTCTTTTTTTTTCTATTCTAAATTCCTTGCGATGGCACTAGAAAACAGCAATACGAAGAGTATAAATAACCAAAAGGATATTATTTATAATCAAATTTGACCTGGCAAATTGTCATTGTGTTAAAACTTGGTTGTTTATTCTCTCAATTTCTTTTTCAATTGTCTGCTTGTGAGGGGTGTTTATTGCGTGTGAGAGGGTGAGTGTAAAACATTTACACATGGATACATGTGTATAGATTTGTGTATGTGTGTGTTTCAGCAAGGATACTTGCTTAGAATGCTGCTATAGAAAAAAATGTTTTTATGTTTTAATGGTCAAAAAGTTAACTGTATTTCAATAAAAATATTCCCATAAATTATTATTTTAGAACTGTTTTTGATTTCATCTTTTTGGATTATTTTTCCATTTACTCGAAATAAAAAGTATAATAAAGATAATATGATGATGTGAGTAGTAAAACTGTATGCAATGACTGTAAAATAATAACGACAATAAACATTTAAATTATTGTTAAAATTTAAATTCAAGGTATTGTGTACAGAATATTAAAGCTGAATTCACCAATGTATTTCTGAAACAATATCGGAGAAGAGACCATATTTCTGTGTGTTAAAGCCAAATACCAATAATTTATTAGAAAATTGACTACGAAATGTATTTTTAAGAAATTTAAACAAAGTTGTGACCAAAAACTAAATTTCCTAGAAATACGTAAATTTCAAATCGATCCTCACGATAACCCATTATTAGTTATCATTTAACGTTTATTAGAATCGAAAACATATTTTTTTAAATTTCGTATTTGGTTTGTATGAAATTACTATATAGACCTATCAAAAACTTTACTTACAAAATATGCTAAAGAATAATAGAATCTTGACGGAAAGACCATTTATTTTTCTACTAGAAAGCATATATTTTTGTTTGCGATATCCGAATTAGTTGTCCTGCAATGAAGCATTTTGTAAAAGGGGGGTCACACGGTATGTATTCCATATGTATTGGGACATGTATTCGATACATATGGAATTCCATGTGTATGTCAAAATTCACGTAAAACATATGATTCATAATTTCCACTTTAACACGTATATATGTAATTGCATGTGACATAACCTCTATTAGTTTATGTTTGTTTTTATAACTATATATATTTAAAACATTTTTAAATCACAACAAGTAAGAGAGATATATTCGGCTGGGCCGAATCTTATATACCCTTCACCAAACTATAATTCAAAATAAAAATTTTTAGGTAATTTTAGGTAAACAAAATTTATTTTTTTTCCAGTTTTTTTTTTCATTTTTTGGAAAATATTTTTCGAATTTTTTTTTTAAACTTTTTATGTAAAATTTTTTTTATTTTTTTAAAATTTTAATTTTTTTTTTTAAATTTAAATTGTTTTTTTAATATTTAGCGAAAATAACTTTTGGTGAAAAAAAATCTGGTTAAAAATTTTTCCCGATTTTGACCCATTGTAGGTCCAACTTACTATGGTCTTATATACGTCGTTGCAAAGGTCTTTGAAATATCTATCATTAGATATCCATATTGTCTATATTAATGACTTAGTAATCCAGATATAGGTCAAAAAATAGGTAAAAAATCGAGGTTGTCCTGGTTTTTTCCTTATATCTCAGCCATTTGTGGACCGATTTTGCTGATTTTAAATAGCAAACTTCTCGAAAGCATGTCTGACAGACTTATTGAAGATTTGGATCCCGAAGATATCTGGGGTCTTCAGAAAATTGATTTCAACAGACAGACAGACAGACGGACATGGCTTAATCGACTCCGCTATCTATAAGGATCCAGAATATATTACAAACGGAATGACAAATTTATATATACCCTTCTCACGAAGGTGAAGGGTATAATAAATAATATTTAATGCATTGAAACTTATTTTGTTATGATTTTTCTCTACTCTTTTATGTTTTGTATTTCTTATTTTGCACTAACACAGTGTTGTATTTCAGAATGCACACTTGGTCAATTCACAAGGTCTCTTATCAGTCATAATGTCCTAATATATCACGACTCGGCGGCTAGGCTTAACCGACTCTTGGGCATTCGGCGTTGGTCTCTACTGGTTTGTTACGAAAACACAATAAGCATAGCATAAAAAGTTGTATTATTTTAGGACATTTTCTCCTTGAAAAGCAATAAAAACCATTCTGAAATATTAGGACATTATGACAATATAACATGATAAGAGTCCTTGTGAATTGACCAATTGTTAAACACACGAAAATAGAACATGCTCTACCCAGCAGTTAAGCAAGTAGTCAATGTATTCCTTATAGACAGTAATCGTCACAAATGTCTTATCACTTGACTGACTCCAATTTATATATTTTGGTAATTTGACCCGTATGTGCTCTTTGTAGCGCAGATATAAGACAATTGGTTACTTTATACATCCCAGGTAATCTTGAGTGAAGACAATAGCCACTTAAGTGTCTCTAAGTAATCTAGAGTGTAGTCACTTTAAACGTGTTCTGTGATAATTCGTTCAAACTGGTTTTATACAAATTGTGTTGATATAATTCTCATACAGTTAATTTTTATTTTTGCTTAAGTATACTGATATCCCACGTAACATAGCATGAAGTCAATAGTTACTTTAGTGTCTCTTAGTAACCTATAGTGAAGTCACTATAATCGTTTATTTTGTACTGCACTTTAGAAAGTAGTTATTTTACCCACCAGAAGCAATCCATTGAAGAGTTGTCGAAGAAAGGTTTGTTTACAAGCTGTCGTTTATTGTAATGCCTATGATATGTTTTTTTAGCTGACTATTTGAGGTCAATTAGCACCCGTACATGTTAAAATAACTACTTATGTAGCTGATCAAGTTAGCAGTTAGGTAGCTAGTAAGGTAACTGACGCCATTTAAGCAGTATGTGAATCCAATGCGTTGACTACTTTGATCCAGTTATTAGACAGTCTCATTGTAGTCGAAAGCGGTCAATTGAACGCCTGCTTAGGACATGCACGTGTTAAAATAACTAGTCACGTAGCTATTGAAGTAACTAGTTCCCAGCCTAAATAATCGGTAAAATCATTAGTTCGGGACTGTCTAATAGAACTGCTGGTAATTGCCAAAAATGTCATAAGGCATCCACATGTATTTTACATACACAAAGTTTCATATGGATCACACGGTATGTACATGTTTACATGTGACAAAACACATGCAATACATACCGTGTTACCTCCCTATAAGCGATTTATGTACGTAGAAGAAACAAGTAAGAGAGCTATATTCGGCTGTGCCGAATCTTATATACCCTTCACCAAATCATATTGGAAAATAAAATTTAAAAAATTTTGTTTAATTTTTTTTTTTTCAAAATAGTTTTTTAAAAGTTTTTTCCAATTTTTAAAAAAAAAAATTTTTTTAATTTATTAGTGAAAAACGTTTATGACAAAATAATGTTTTTTGTGAAAAAAAAATTCGGGTTAAAAAATATGTTTCCCGATGTTGACCCATTGTAGGTCCAACTTTGTATAGCCTTATATACATCGGGTCAATAGACTTTGAAATATCTATACATAGATATCCATATTGTCTATATTTATGACTTAGTAATCGAGATATAGATCTAAAATAGGCCAAAAATAGAGGCTGTCTCGGATTTTTGCTCATATCTCCATTATTTATGGACGGATTTTGCTGATTTGAAATAGGAAACTTTTCGAAAGCATGTCTGACAGAATTATTGAGGATTTGGATCCCGAAGATATCTGGGGTCTTCAGAAAATTGATTTCAACAGACAGATGGACAGACAGACACACATGGCTAAATCTATAAGGATTCAGAATATATATACGGAATGACAATGGAATGACAAATTTATATATACCCTTGTCACGAAGGTGAAGGGTATAAAAATGTTTTGGCTGTTTCCTAATAAATCGGCTGTAAATGGCAAATGTTGAAGTTGTTTGAATTTGATTTAACAAATTATTATAATTAATAAGTAATGTGTAGACAAACAATATAAAAAAAAAGAATGTAACGTCCAGATCAATTTGTTGTTTTTCAATATATAAGTACAGTATTTTAAATCAATTTTTTATTGAGTTTCAATTCGTTGAGAAGGATTAAGACTTTTAAATGTTTATTTTTTTTCTGCTAAAATTTCAGCCAGCGAAAGAAAACTCTTTTTTAATAGATTTTCTAAATTTTTCATTTTGTAATTTTAAGTACAATTTTTTTTTTTTTTGCGAATTACACTCAAAGTTAAAAGAAAATTAATACACGAGTTTATAATGTTCTGCCAAAAGAAAGTTTTGCTTGGCGTTTTTAATATAAACTCGTATTCGCAGTCGTACTCATAATAATGCGTAATTAGGAAACTATTTTTCAAGTCAATGAAATGCCTGCATTTAAAAGCAAAACTTTGGTAATTTACTGCAACATAAAATATGCGACAGTAGAAAAGTTTTTCATCTTCTATTTACTTCCGTTTCTGCTACGTCTTGCTGTTCATTCACTCTGTATAAGATTTTTGCAATTAAAATGAGCTGGCCAGGTGCTTAGTTAAATCCCAGGATTAAAAAACATTTCAAACACGATTTTTTACCTTTTTTTTACCTATATCTGGATTACTAAGTCATTAATATGGACAATATGGATATCTAATGATAGATTTTTCAAAGACATTTGCAACGATGTATATAATCATAGTAAGTTGGACCTACAATGGGTCAAAATCGGAAAAAATATTTTTTTCACCAAAAGTTTTTTCGCTAATTATTAAAAAAAAATATATTGAAAAAAAAAAATTAAAAAACAATTCAAAAAAAATTTCCTAAAAATTAAAAAAAAAAATTAATTTTGTTTACCTGAAAATATTTAAAATTATAGTATATAGAAGTATAATTTGGTTAGGGGTATATAAGATTCGGTACAGTAGAATATAGCCCTCTTACTTGTTCAAATTAAAGAAGTGAAGCAAAACTTCCCGCATATGACGCTTTGTTGGTACAAAATTCGAAATTTTCGAAGCATAAAAACGTTACTGTTTACACTATAATGTTCAATAAATAAGTGAGAATAAATGACAGATATTTATGTACCCTTCAAAATAACATATAAGTTATTTTAAACACAAACCGCGTTCAAAAGATTCTGCATTTTTAATTTATACTCCCAATAAAAAACATTAAGTTTGAATAATCTACCTTCATTAGATAAACATATGCAAGACAAATCACTTCACAAATATCAGACTGTAAGATGGTAGTAATCATTATGTAGATCTATATTCAGGCACAAAGAGATGCAGATTGAAGTCGAGTCTAATGTGAACAGTCAAATGACTTCTCTATGATTGTTAACATTTAACATATTGTTACGAATGTGCAATGACGATTTGAATTTAACGGTCTGTAACGACTGCCTGCAGCATTCATTATGTTTGAAGGCACGTCCATCAGTAGCATGCGGTTATTGGCATTGTTTGTAAGTATGGCAACACTAAATGTTTGGGCTGCTGGCAATGACATCGATAGCTCTAGAATTCGAATGTACTAGTATGCCCGTTAAGAGCATTGTAGAAGATTCCCGATAGATGGCGCGTGTATAAATAGTGGCAGAGCTGGCAGTCGTGAGTTGAGCTGATCATAGGCGCTGTTAGAATTAACATCAACTGTCGTGTACATGTGTGTTTGTACATTATAAAGTTTGTGTGCATTTCTGCGAATTGATAAACGTGTATAAAGACACTGAGTGACTATTTAATTCTGTTGTTGTTGTACATTCTAAATATATAAAGAGTTGTTACAATTTTAAACTACTAAAACTGCTTTTATTTGTAATCAAAAGTCCCCGGTTTATTTAAAGGAAATAAACCCTGTTTTTAAAAAGGTCAAAACGTAACAATATTTACATGAAATAATATAAAGATATCTAGCTTAACCTTCACATTGTTATTCTAACAGATTTCTAAAAAATTATCAAAAATAAACCTCTGGCCTTCCAAACTATTTGTACAAGCACCCTTTTTCTTCATTATTATTTACCGTCTTGCTTTTGCGGCAAAAGAAAATTAAAACAAAATGTGGCATGTGTATGTAGAGTGTTACAAAATGGAGAAAACTAACTGATGTACATATGAACGCAATCATATCCCAAATCCACTCCTCCTCATGCCAGTTGTAACTAAAAGAAAATCATACAATTCCTAGTAAAACCAGTTAAAAAGTTTTCTTCTGCCTGCAGTTGCAGCACACAACAAGAAAAAAAGAAAACTCTTCTTATAAAGAATGCTAAAACAGTCTATAAGAAGAAAGTTATGAAACATTTTTTAAAGTTTTTGTTCCATTATTCCCTCCATCTTAATTCTTGGCAGTACAACAACTACTCCGCCTCCAGTTATAGAAATTAATCCATGTTGTAGAGTGAGTACATAGTACAACTAAATGTGTGGAAACTTTGTAAGCAAAACTAAAAATGAAGTAAAAAAAATACACAGAAATTAAAATAAAAAAAAAACTATTAGGGAAACTTTACACAATTTCATTTCATGCTTGGCAAACTAAACTAAAATTATGCTAAAAATTGTTAATGTATGTTTGTAAATGAACGCAGTAATACGCTGTGTATTGGTAGAGAAGGCTACCCTCCATTCCCTCCATACCCCTCACTCTGGCAGAGTTTTTAATTAAACGCAATTAGGGCGCTTAATACTATTGGCATCATCAAGTTAAGCCCTCTTTTGGCTCATGTCGCGCATTTAATGGTTTCGCTATTTAACCCAAGTAGCGCTTATTACTTACTATATGCCACCAGTCGTAGTCTGTACAACTCGTTGCTACATTCTACCCCGCTCCCTGTTTGTACACAATGTGTATAATACAATATGAATATGGTTGGTTATAAATGAAATTATTATAAAGATTTTTTATATTAAAATGCATTTAATTGCGAAAAACAAAGAAAGAAAACCAAATAAAAACAAGTAAGAGAGCTATATTCGGCTGTGCCGAATCTTACATACTCTTCACCAAATTTTACTTTAAAATAAACATTTTAAATATTTTGAGTTAAACACAATTAATTTTTTTTTTTTTTTAAATTGTTTTTCAAGGACTAAAAAAATTTTTTTTTTCTAATTTTTTCAAAATTGAAAAAAAATTTTTTTTTCAAATTTTTCAATTTTTTTTTTTCGAAAATTTTTTTTTTAATTTTAAAAAAAAAAAAAAAAATTATTTCCATTGTAGGACCAAATTATAAATAAATCGTTGCAATGGACTTTGAAATATCTATCATTGGATATCCATATTGTCTATTTTTATGACTTAGTAATTGATATATCAAAAATAGGCCAAAAATAGAGGTTGTCCCGGTTTTTTCCTTATATCTCAGCCATTTGTGGGTCGATTTTCTCGATTTTAAATAGCAACCGAGCCGAAAGAATTCCCGCTAGATTGATGTATGAATCAAGTTTGTAAGTTATTTGGAGTCTTCAGAAAATTGATTTCAACAGACAGACAGACGGACATGGCTATATCGACTTAGCTATATATAACGATCCAGAATAAATATGATTTGTGGGGTCGCAAATGAAAAATGTAGAAATTACAAACGGAATGACAAACTTATATATACCCATGCCACTCATGGTGAAGGGTATAATAAAATGGTAATTATAGCAACTGCTATTTGTTTATTGCTGGCAGCAGTATAGTCCGGGGAAGAGTAACGATTTCTACAATTACTTCATAATGGACTTGTATATGAACTGTTTTATTAGATTGGTACAAAACTAGTTTCGTAGAAAAGTAATGGCTATTAATAGTTATCCTCTTTCCAAACACAAAAGGATCGTTTAACATAATTTTGGAGAGCCCCAGAGAGTTGAGAGAGATACCATGACACAAGTAAGGCATGGCTGATTTTTCTGCAAGTACTTTCATTATTTCTCAAAGTGGTAAAATCGGGTCACTGGAAAACATGTATACCAAATACGAGTATTATCGAAATGGGAAGAGTAAAGCTTCAAAAATTCTATTTTTTAATCGAAACTTTGTGTTTCCGTTCCACAATGAAAAATCCATTTAATTTAATTTTAAATAAACGAAATCACTTTTATGCCAGCCCAATAGAATGATTAGTGAAACCCGTGGTCAGTAATTCTGTGAAAGCGCATTAGCGCTGCTAAATTAAAACAAAATACCAAGTGGTTTACGCCCTTTCTCTAAACTTGTCTTTTGTTGGCCTTTCCAATTCACCATAAAAAGTCATCAACATCATTATTGTTATCAAACTCCTGCTCCAACCTTTTCAGCCACTCACCCAGTATTACAACAGGATAATGTTAAGTAAAGAAAATTGGTCAGTTAGGCCAAGTTAAATAACCACAAGTGCTTGTATAAGTCCTTACGATTTTTGTTTTAACTAACTGAAGTGGCGGTTATGGTTGTGGTTGTTCACGGGTGGAAGATGGTTGTGGTGTGTGTCTTGTTTGGGTGTTGGTTTAGAGCTGGTTACTGTGTAAGATAAAGTGCGTGGCAATTAGCATTAATAATCCCTTAAATAAAAGTGCCAAGGACTTGCGGCAAGAAAAAGCCTTTTCATTATTTATATCTTGAGGTTAATTGCAATTAATATACACAAATATTTCGAAAAATAGATTTATATTTTTGCGTTTATAAAACCAATATTTTTTTATGTTATGTTTGGATATTTTTTTCTTTCTTTTTTGAGGGAAAATCGTAAAAAAGTAAATCGTTTGAAGATGTTACAAAACTATAAACATAAAAATAGCAGTCTGTCTAGTTAAGTTGCATTTAAATTGGGAAACAATTTCTAAATGGCCTTAACAATCTACCACTCGAGTTTCTGTTCCTTTTTTTTACACAAAAGTTCTGACCATCCATCCAGATTTTTTTTTTATTTTTTGTTTGTCCTGTGGCCAGCAACTACTCTCCTTACTCACATATTCATCATCGTCAGCATGAGAGTATTAAAACCATTATATATATATAGATTTGTGTGTAGTATGCCACTAAACATTTTTTGGCAAATTCGTAACAATAGTCTGCACAAGTTTGCCGATTTCGTATCTGATTGGACCGAAATTTGTATGAGTGGTTGACAAGAAATAAGGACTGAGATCGAAAAATGTTTAACATTGTTACGTTTTTACCTTTTAAAAACGTGGGTTTATTTCCTTTAAATAAACCGGATCGTTTTTGATTGCAAATAAAAGCAGTTTTAGTAGTTTGAAATTGTAACAACTCTTTATTTATTTAGAATGTACAACAACAACAGAATTAAATAGTCACTCAGTGTCTTTATACACGTATTCCAGCAGTTCTAGGAGACAGTCCCGAACTAGTGATTTTGGCCATCACTTTTTGCATGTTAACACGTATTGACCCTTTTTGACTACCATGAGACTGTCTAATAGCTGGTCCAAAGTAGTCAACGCATTGGATTCACATACTGGTTAAATAGCGTCAGTTACTTTACGAGCCATCCAACTGTTAAATTGATAACATAACTAGTAATTTCAACATGTTCGGGTGCTAATTGACCTCAAATAGTCAGCTAAAAAGACATATCATAGGCGACAAACGATTGCTTGTAAACAAACCTTTCTCCGACAACTCTCCAATGGATTGTTTCTGGTGGGTAAAATAACTACTTTCTAAAGTGCAGCACCAGATAAACGTTTAAAGTGACCTCACTATAGGTTACTAAGAGACACTAAAGTGACTATTGACTTCACGCTATGTTACATGGGATATCAGTATACTTAAGCCAAAATAAAAATTAACTGTATGAGAATTATATCAATACAATTTGTATAAAACCAGTTTGAACGAATTACTCACAAAATGATTAAAGTGACTACACTCCAGATTACTTAGAGACACTTAAGTGACAATTGTCTTCTCGCTAGATTACCTGGGATGTATAAAATAACCAATTGCCTTCTCTCTGCACTACAAAGAGCACATACGTGTCAAATGACCAAAATATATAAATTGGAGTCAGCCAAGTGATGAAACATTTGTGACGATTACTGTCTATAAGGGATACATTGACTACTTGCTTAACTGCTGGGATATCAATTCGCAGAAATACACACACACACTTTATAATGTACAAGTATACACGTACAAGACAGTTGATTTTAACTCTAACAGCGCCAATGATAAACTCCACTCACGACTGCAGTCTCCGCCACCATTTATACACACGCCATCTCTCGGGAATCTTCTACAATGCTCTTAACGGATAAAACTCGTATGTTCGAATTCCAGAGCCTTTGATGTCATTGCCAGCAGCCCAAACATTGATGGACGTTTCATCAAACATGAGGAATGCTGCAGGCAGTCGTTATAGACCGTTGAATTCAAATCGTCATTGCACATTCGTAACAATATATATACATAAAAATGAAACCACTAAACTTACAGTTTTGAATCTATTTTTATTTGATTGAAATTATTGTTACAATTTACAAAAAAAAAATTATTTTTATAGTTCTAATCACTAATGATGAAATTTTGAACCTTTTTCGAAAACCCTTCCATTATGGTTTTTATAGTGCTTTATGTCACTTTGTTCGAACAGGTTGTTCATCTCTGTTTAAAATCTACCACACTTTTGGACACCTTTTTTGTGCTCTTCAATTCTTTTTTAACAAGAGCCCAATATCTATCAACTGGACTCAGCTCCAGGCAGTTTGGAGGAATTGCCTCTCTTGGTACAAATACCATATTATTGTTCTTGTACCACTCAAGACCTTTCTTACCACAGTGACAGATGCCAAATCAGGCCAAAAATAAGTGGACACATTAAGAAGTCTTATGTATGGAAACATCCTTTTTTGTAAACATTCCTTGATGTAAACTTCTGTATTTATAGAGCCCTTTGTAACAAATGTTTGGCTTTTTTGCCGCAACTGCATATTGCTTGCCATACCAGGAACTTTTTGGGAAATTTTGTCTGCTTTTGGATCCTAAACTTTTCTTTAACATTCCCTCGAGCATCTGCAACATAAAAAAAATTGACCCATAAGCTGCGAAAAATTTTCCATACGTACATTTCGTCATCCATTATGCAGCAGTTATATTTTTTCTATATAATTCGACTTCAATTTCCGTGCTCTGTCTTTGGCCTCTAAATTTTTAGCAGAGTTTCTGTTAGGAACTTTTTGAGCCTTGTGTGGTTTTAAACCTGCATTGGCTTTAACCTTTCGTACCAAATAGTCCGAGTACTGAGCTGACCGTGCTGCTTTCCTACCGGATGTGTTGGGAACTCTTTTGAAAATGCTTTCTATTTTTTTGGCTTTAGAAACATCATGTGGACCATTCCTTCTACCTGAACCAGGTTTTATATCAACGGAAAAGTTCTCCCGGTACTGTTTAATAACATTGGAAACGGTTTGATAGCAGACCTTTGATTGTTTGCCAACTTTTTGTAGGACCAAGTTGGGTTTTGTTGATAATATTTAATAATTTTAGTACGCACTTTTTTCTCATCGCTCTTTTTAATCAGATTAACAACAAATGAACATAATTGACATTAAACATAATAACTGGCATGCTTTTCAAAGGTAACTTGATCAAAAAAAAATAATACTTGGGTTAAAAGTTTTAATGAAAAACGTGTGTTAAGAATTTTACGACCTCAGTCCTTATAACGTTCCAGATTATGAAAAATGTAGAAATGACAAACTTATATATACTCTTACCACTCATGGTGAAGGGTATAACAATTTAATCATTGAAAGCTAAAGAATTCCATGTTCGAAAAAGATTTTTTTGAATGAAAATTAAAACCAGAATAAAATTCTGGCTCAGAAAATTCTGCAAATAATGTTGACTGGGATTTTCTATATAAAACGTCAGAATGAAAGAATAAAATAAAATGTGCAAGTGTGTTTGGCATGTGCCATTCACCAAACAACAAGTGGCACTTTAAAAAATAAAACACAGTATTTTAAATAAAAATTAATTGGAGAGCACATCCATACACTCACTGTACATACTGTGTTGTACACAAGTACACGAATACAATGGAGCATTTTTAAACATGAACAAATCGAAACAAAACTCAACTAAAATACAGTATTAAATATTGTACATCTATACAAGGTTACCAACGGACATGTCGATGTATTCGTGTTCATATGAATGTGTTACGTTTATGGACATGCCACCAACATATACGACGTTCGAGCACGAAATCTGTTCAGCAGTTAAGCAAGTAGTCAATGTATACCTTATAGACAGTAATTGTCACAAATGTTCTCTGTAGTGCAGAGAGAAGACAATTGGTTACTTTATACATCCCAGGTAATCTAGCGGGAAGACAATTGTCACTTAAGTGTCTCTAAGTAATCTGGAGTGTAGTTACTTTAAACGTTTTGTGTAAGTAATTCGTTGAAACTGGTTTTATACAAATTGTGTTGATATAATTCTCATACAGTTTATTTTTATTTCTGCTTAAGTATACTGATATCCCATGTAAAATAGCATGAAGTCAATAGTCACTTTAGTGTATCTTAGTAACCTATAGTGAAGTCACTTTAAGCATTTATTTTGTACTGCACTTTAGAAAGTAGTTTTATACCCACCTGGACTAGCTATCAGACAGTAGCATTGTAGCATAAATGATAGCTAAATCACTAGTTACTGATGTAGATTTATGGCTTTGGAAAACTTTTTGAGTGATAAAGTCCAAATTTTAATCAATACAATTAACTACATGCAGAGAAAAGACATTGTAGGAACATGGTCACGGCAGCTATATTCTCGTTTCTGCCAATGATTGCAATATCATGATAGACGGAAGAGCTTTAATGATTGCTGCAACATTGTATTGTAGTAAACATTTCCTTACAACTTAAGTAACCACCCACATAAACCGACTTTGATTTAAATGAAAAATATACATACCTACATAAGTTATAGAAAAAATAAAATAAAAAAAATATATAAACAAAATGTTGAAATTATTATTTTGAATTAAAAAGTACTTGAAACGAATGAAAACACTGACCATTAAGTTAAACCGTGCATGATTGTGCCACAGCAAAAAAAATATATATACATATACATATAAGAGAAATCATCAAATTGTTAACATGAGGTCAAAATTAAATGTTTTTATTTTTATTTAACAGGAAAATAAAAAGTAAAAAAAAAAATATACAATACAAATAGAGATAAGGGGGCATGGCAAATAATCCACCAAGAGTTTTATACAACAAGTTTAGTTAGTATTACTTTTTTGTTGGTAGGGTCGAAAATCACCGAAAAATCCAAGGAGAAAACAATTGAATCATTTAATTTACAATAATGAACACAACCATAACAACCACATACAAAAAAAATAAAAAAAAACTAAAGTGTTTCGGTCTCCCTTCGAAAGAATTTACTGGCAACTTGAATTTACAACGAATCAACAACAAATCAAGTCAACAGGATTTAAAAGTGTTTGAATTGTTAAGTTACTTGTTTTTTTGGTGGAATAAAACCTACGGACCAGGTTATATTTTCAAAATACCAATTACGAATGTTATGAGGGTGAAGATACTCGTACATAATGAAAGCTTAAGGATTAAAATAGAAACCAAGATTTAGCTGATATTTAAATTAATTCAACAGAAATATGTACAGTTGTGGCCAGCTAATTAGGGACAAAATTGTTTGCTAAATTCCATGTGATTTTCAATTAATTCTTCAAATATTTCCACAAATATAAGGACTGAGACATATATGATAATAAATTTAAACCACTAAACTTACAGTTTTGATTTTATTTTATTTAATTGAAATTATTATTAAAATTTACAAAAAATATTATTTTTATAGTTTTAATCAATAGTGATGAATTTATGAACCTTTTCCGGAAACCCTTTCATTAAGGTTTGCATTGAGCTTTCTCACTTTGTTTGAACAGGTAGTCCATCTCTGTTTAAAATCTACCACACTTTTGGACACCTTTTATGTGCTCTTCAATTCTATTTTAAAAAGAGCACAATATCACTCCACTGGCCTTAGCTCCAGGCAATTTGGAAGATTTGCCTTCCATGGTACAAATAACACATTATTGTCCTTCTAGTACTCAAGGCCTTGCTTACCATAGTAACAGGATGCCAATTCAGGACAAAAATAAGTGGACGCATTAGGAAGTCTTATGAAGTCTTATGAAGAGGAAGCATCCTCTTTTGTAAACATTCCTTGATGTAAATTTCGGTATTTATAGAGCCCTTTGTAACAAATGTTTGGCTTCTTTTGCCGCAACTGCATATTGCTTGCCACGCCAAGTACTTTTTGGGAAAATTTTCAGCTTTTGGGTCCTAAACTTTTCTACAACATTCCCTCTAGCATCAGCAACATAAAAATAATGACCCGGAAGCTGCGAAAAATGTTCCATACGTACGTTTCGTCATGCATTATGTATCAGGTATATTTTTTATATAAAATTTTACTTAAATTTCCATGCTCTATCTTTGGCCTCTAAATTTTTAGCAGAGTTCCTGTCAGGAACTTTTTGAGCCTTGTGTGTTTTTAAACCTGCATTTGCTGTAACTTTTCGTACCAAATAATCCGAGTACTGAGCTAAGCGGACTGCTTTCCTGCTGGATGTGTTGGGAGCTCTTTTGAAAATGCTTTCTATTTATAGGCTTTAGAAACATCATGTGGACCATTCCTTCTACATGAATCAGGTCTTCTATCAACGGACAAGTTCTCCCGATACTGTTTAATTACATTGGAATCAGTTTGACCGCAGACCTTTGATTGTTTTTCCAACTTTTTGTAGGACCAAGTTGGGTTTTGTAGAAAATATTTAATAATTTTAGTACGTACTTTTTTCTCGTCACTAATTTTAATCAGATTAACAACAAATGAACATAATTGACATTAAACATAATAACTGACATGCTTTACAAAGGTAACTTGATATTTTCCGACCCTATAAAGTATATATATTCTGGATCCTTATTGATAGCGGAGTCGGTCTATGTGTCTGTCTCTCTGTCTGTCCGTCTGTTGAAATCAATTTTCTGAAGACCCCAGATATCTTCGGGATCCAAATCTTCAATAATTCTGTCAGACATGCTTTCGAGAAGTTTCCTATTTAAAATCAGCAAAATCCGTCCATAAATAACCTACAATGGGTCAAAATCGGGAAAAACATTTTTTAACCCGAATTTTTTTTTTCACAAAAACTGTTTTTTGTCTTAAATTTTTTTTTTTTTTTTGCACTATCGCATTTAAAATGCGGTCGATAGAAAAAATTCATATATTTGTCCCTAAATGGCTGGCCGCCACTGTATGGTTCCAATAAGACCAGAAAACCCAGATTATTTAAAGTATGTTAAACATAATAATTTCGAGGGCTACAGGTCGTTTTAATACAGGGAAAGGCAAATTATGGGCACCGCGTTTTTCATTAAATCTTCTCTTACGTACGTGTGTACACGCATTGCAGAGAAATAAACAACTTTAATCAGTCTAGTTTTACTGGCAACACCAATTCGTGGTGAGAGCAGATAGAGAGTATAACTAATACAATCGTTAAATGTAATAATATAGGTTGCCTTTCCCTGTTTTAATATTACCTTAACGTTGAAAAATTAAGTCAATTGGGACAATAGAAAAATAAATTTTTTTGCAAAAAAAAAAAAAAATACATTTAGTTATAACGGAATTGAAATCTATACCGAATTATCTTTATAAAAATATATAAAAGTGAAAAAAATTTGTTGAAAAATTCTCGAATTCTTAAAAATTCCCGAGA
The DNA here is from genome assembly GCA_942486065.2 of Calliphora vomitoria. Lineage (NCBI taxonomy): Eukaryota > Metazoa > Arthropoda > Insecta > Diptera > Calliphoridae > Calliphora > Calliphora vomitoria. Next base: position 4,294,615 of record OW818029.2, on the reverse strand, counting down.
CCATTATATGTGCCAGATTTTATTTGTCCAACGTTTCTCCAATGTTTTTATCCCTTCTAAAAAATAAGATTTGTCGAGGTCATCAAAATACTTAGATAACACTGTGCATCAAATTTCGGGTCATTAAATATTTCCCGAATGAGACCAACGGGAAGTGATAGTAGAACATCAGTAGACCAAAACCCTTAAAGAAATTAAAAAGTTAGCTCGTATTTTGAAGTTATGCGCCTTTAAAGTTCAGCTTTTTTGAGTAAAAATTTTTCATATATATTTTTAATTTTTAAAATATAATTTGTATTTTTTTTACATAGTTTATATAAAAATGAACTACATTATATAGATCGAGGTCTTTTCTGCTCTGTAGAACCAGAATTTGAAGTAGACAAATTTTGTAGTTCACTTCTTGTGTTTTCTTCTCCTTCATCATCGTAATGCAAGTTCTTGCTCCACCAACAAATTTCCGCTAATACATCTTAATACTTTGTTCAGCAAAAGTGCTGTAACATTCTACTACTTTTGATTACTCAAGTAACTACTTTTGAGTATTGAGTACTCAAACAATATGGCAAATACTCGATACACGATACCCACTACTCAATACTTTTACAGCAATATTCAGCAATTCTCCAAAAATTGGTAATTACGTATCTAAGTACCAAAAACTATAAAAATAAAAAAATAAATCTGCCAAAAGTGTTAAAATTAATGAATTTTAAGTATATTAGGACTAGAACATTCAACTAAAATTACTTTATATAAATATTGACTTACTTCAATAGATTATTCATAAAATATATATGAAACATTTTTACTCAAAAAAGCTGAACTTTAAAGGCGAATAACTTTAAAACACGAGCTAACTTTTAAAACCCCTTTGAGGGTTTTGGTATACTAATTATCTACTTTCATTTCCCGTTGGTCTCATTCGGGAAAAATTTTCTTGTTGTTCAGTGTAATTTCAGTGAGATGATTTCATCGTTGAAGTCAAATCTCTTTCCGGAAACAAGAAATAGTCACTCGGGAATAAAACCAGAGAATAATTCATGCATATGCAGCAGTCGTCTTACGGAAAACTTTCTCATAACCAAGAGATCATTTAAACCACTGAGCCATGTGAAATGCCTATGGCTTCCACAATCGCTGGCACTTTCAATATCCGCTCGGCCAACACCACACGTAATTTTTTTAAATTGTTTCGGGTGTAGAGACCTCAACTGGGCGTCCAGAACGTTCGACATATTCAGTGCTTGTACGGTCACAACGAAATTCAGTAAACCACTTTTTTATCATTAAAATTTATGGTGCAGAGTTCCCATAGTATTTATTTGGGTGGTGGTTTTTTTCCTAACAGAGGAAATTAACTTTTTTCAAATTTCTCTTCACGTCAGCATGTTTAAATTTTGAAAGGAGTCACAACTGACAGATGTCAGGAGGCCCCTTTCAGTTAAGAGCCGGGGAATTCAAAAAGTCGTGGATTTATTGACCCACTCTCGTATAGTCCGGGATGATATTTGTATGGCTGCAAGCAGAAATTAGTGATCGATTCTAACCATTTCAACACAAATTGTTCATTAATGATAAGAATAACCTGTGCAAAATTGCAATGTATTATTTGCAGTATATTGTTACGTTTTAGCCTTTTTATTTCCTTTAAATAAACCGGATACTTTTGATTGCAAATAAAAGCAGTTTAGTAGTTTAAAATTTGTAACAACTCTTTTTTTATTTATAATGTACAACAACTACAGCTCAAATAGTCTCTCAGTGTCTATTTACACATTTATCAATTCGCAGAAATGCACACACACTGTATAATGTACAAACTTAAATGTACAAGACAGTTGATGTTAATTCAGCGCCTATTATAAACTCACTCACGACTGCAACCTATGCCACTATTTATACACACGCCATCTTTCGTGAATCTTCTACAATGGTCTTAACGGACAAACTAGTATATTCGAATTCTAGAGCTTTCGATGTCATTGCCAGCAGCTTAAACATTTAGTGTTGCCATACTTATAAAACAATGTTAATAACCGCATGATATTAACACTGCTTCTACTGTTTATAAACATGATGAATGATGCAGGCATTATATCAATTTTTTGGAATGTTGCCTCACATTTGGTTCTACTTGACCAACTCTGGTTCTACTTGATCAATTTGGCTCATTTTCAATACGAAACATTTCTAATCCACTAAGAATATTTGAAAAAAATTCCCCTAAGTCCGTCCCTGTAGTGACATCAACATTCGTATGTCTGAATGACAGATGTACGGACATATCTAGATCGTCTTAGAATTTTATAAGAACATATATATCGTTACCTTAATATAGAAAGGCCCTAACTCTTTTTTTTTTTTTGTAAGCCAAGATTTTCGTTTATTTCGAAAAATGGTCCGCTCATATATCATATTTAGCCAAAAAATCTCGACTTTAAAGAAAACACGAGTTAGGGCCTTTCTATATTAAGGTAAGGATATATATACTTTTATGGGTATGCGATGAATATTTCGGTGTGTTAAAAACGGAATGACACAATCAATATATTCCCCATCTTTTTGGTGTTGGGTATTACAATTCCTATTTTAGTTACTTAACAATTCAACCCCAAAAACATATGACTGGTCAAGTCAATAGCATGCCACAACAACTACTATTGGGATTTCTAGTTCGCATACTTTTTATTTCAACTTTTATTTTTCAAAAATTCATAAACTTTAGTTTCAAACTATAACGGACATTCATAAATCTAAAAAATTTACGCAGTTTCCTTCGATGGTTTTTTATTCACAACAACAATTTCTGTTTTCAATTTCAAATTTTTGCAGTTAAAACTACAAATACAATACCAACAACAATTGACAGGCTGAAGTTGAACAGGAAAGAGGGGGTGAGGAAGAGAAAGAGAAAGAACAAGTGGTTTTGGTTACAGATTTATAACTCTTCAAAAATGGTTTAAAATTTTGGTTCGTTCGTAGTAGCACTTGATAAATGTTGTAAATGTTAAATTGCTTTTATTTTGCTGCAAATTGCCAGGCCAGCACAACAAAAAATAGCAGAATATAGCAAAAATCAAATGCCAAGTTAAACAATCTTTTGATTGGTTGACGATTACGTATGATTTAACTTCAAGTTGTTTGACGTTTACTGTTTATGACAACATCAAGTCACAAACAGAAACAGAAAGAGAGTGGGAGAAGGAGAGGGGGGCCTGGGAGGTGTAGGTAGCAAAATGGTGTGAACGAAGTGAAGTGAAATTTTGTATTGCAATAAATTGAAAAATAATTGAAAAGGTTTGTGTCAAGTGGCCCATATATGTTCATGTAACACCAAAAACATCATCACAATATCGCACACATGCCACATCATCGCATTATGCGACAAAACAACCGAAACAACAACGAAAATCAGGAAAAGGAAATAAATGTAAAGAATTGTTAAACGTTGTAAACGTTGGCGAATGCCAAAGCAAGTGTTTTAATTGTTTGTATTTTTTCAATTCATAAATGTCGTTTTGTAATTTTCAATAAATCTAAACGAATTTTTCTATATTTTATTTGTTCCAGCCAAAATCACACACCTTGTCATTGTATGTATGTATGTGGCAGGAGTTTTATTAGCTTTGTCAATAATTCACGAAAAATCATGCTGAAATCAAGGTATTTGTATTTTTTTTGTTTTCTTTTCTTTTTTGCAGAAAACATGTCATTAAATACTAAAACAAACAAATTTTAATCAACAATAAAATCAATTTGAGATCTTTTTCTTCCTCAAAAAAGTCAAAGTATTAAAAGTAAGCAGCACACACACACACACACACTCCCACAAAGAAGACTTTAGTGCTGCCAAAGTGTAAAATGCAAAAGTGCATTTTGAAAAGATTTCAATGCATCTCAGTTTATATTAAAAGTGTGTATGGATGTGTGTGTGCAATCAATTATTTAGTTTGTTTTTTTTGCTTAGAGAACAATGTGTGCTGTTGTGTGTGGTAAGTAGTGTGGTTGTGGCAAAAGGAAAACAAAACAAAACCTACAACACACTCATGCAACACAATTAATAACGTGACACTGAACATTGATTGTTAAAGTACACTTGCAACATGCACACAACACTCTGCTTTTGCTTCTACGCCTCCTTCGTCTTCACTCGTCACTCGTCAGTCGACAGTCTTCAGCTCTTCCAAGCCATTAGAGTTGCATTCAACAAAATACGTCTAAGAATGCAGTGGACCAAACGTCTATAATTACATTTTACATTTTATCGAAAGCCTTAATGGTTGTATTTACTTTTTGTTTGTTTGATTACTTTTATACAATTGATTTGACGACGGTAGGGGTTTCAATGCATGAAATTTACAATAATTTCTATCTGGAATTTTATTCCAACTGCATTCGACTTGAGACTAAAAAACTATGTATTTTTACCAAAGTTTTTGTGTTTTCACACAAATGGCTAAAATTTTTGTTAAACATTTTTTATGCCCACCACATGAGTCTTGGTTGAAATTCATGAGAATTTTGGTATTAAAAATCTGCAAAATAGATCCATAAATGGCTGAGGTATAAGCTAAAAACCACGACAAACTACAAGCAGAGAAAAAATATAGTTTACTGTAACCATTTCAACATTTTTACAAGTTTTTTAACAATATCGTAGTTACAGTAATTATTTATATGATTGTGGTAACCATACTTACAATTCACACGATTGTGTCAATCATATACATGGTTGCAGTAAAATAGTATATGTTTGTGACAACCATTTTTATGATGAAGGATTTACCATATTATGTTGTTCTCGGTTATCATTATTTGAGAACAACATATACATTTTCACTGCAACCAATCATGTGAATTGTAAGATAACCATATTATTGTTGCCACAATCATATAAATAATTACTGCGACTATAATAATAAAATATTAAAAAAATTTTAAAAATGTTAAAATGGTTAACATGCACTACTATATTTGTTCTCTAGGTGTGGAGTTTTGATGTATTTGTGACTACATATGCATATCTCGGATACTAAGTTCTGTACATAGAAAATATGTATATAACTATAACACAGTGATTACACAGTGCAACACGACAAAAAATTAACCATATACGGACACCACTACGTGATAAAATACAAAAAAGAAGAACAGTGTCTCCCAGTTTTGCCCAAAGTCATGCACTTTTTTATGGTGCAAAAAAATGATCATTTCCTCAGAGAGTAAATCATATTTTGATTTACTCTCTGAGGCAAAGTTGTAGCCTTTGTCATAAAGATCAAAATTTGTGAACATATAAAATCAAAATAAACTTCATCTTCAAGATCAAAATCGCAAAAAAACTTAAAAAGATTTTTTACCTTTTTTCCCCTGTTCAGGTCCATAGGTAGCAAAGCGTTCAAAATTTAAGGAAACAATCAACTACAAAAATGTAACTATGATCTCAATAAACAACTTTCTAAAACATATGAACTGCCTAGGAATGATTCTTAACACCGTTTAGGTAGGTCAATATAAGTTAGTAAGAAAAAACTAAAGTCCTCATCCATACTGTGAAACATTTGCTGCAAAACATTTGAGTTTGTTGATGAAAGGGGAAAGAAAGAAGAATGGAAAAGTATACTCTGTTTCATGTAGATGAAGTTTTTGTTGAGTATGTCATCCACACTTATTCGTTCTGTACAGCAATATCAAAAACTGAAAACCAAAAACTTCACTGTGTGGACACGAAAGCAGTTTCAAGAGAGAATTTAAAAAGTTTTGGAGCAAATGTTTCACAGTGTGGACCGGGACAAAGGAATTAAGTGTTTTGGCCCATAAACTCTTAAATGATTATAAAATAAAGCATACTTTTAGGCAGCTTTAAAAAAATGTATTTATTTCCAATTTCTTTAAGTTTTTTTGCGATTATGATCTTGAAGATGAAGTTTTTTTGACTTTATATGTTCACAATTTTTGTTCTTTATGAGCTACAACTTTGCCTCAAAGAGTAAATTAAAATTCCACCGAGGCCCCAAACCTTTGGCGGCTCATAAAAAAAGTGCATGACTTCGGGCAAAACTGGGAGACACGGGTTTTTTTTGGTGTCCGTATATGGTTATTTTTCCATGACTCAAAAAATTACACACAGTGTTGTAAATCGGTGTTTCTTCACAATTTCGGTTAATTCAAAATATTGATTTTCGGTTAACCAGTTTTTAAAATTTGTCACTAAATTAATCACCCCTATCGCGAATCAATATTTCACATGAAATGTGTTCCCTTTTCCCATTTTTCGTTCATCAATATTGTTCACGTGAACAAATTTAGATGGAATTTTGTAAACAATAAACATCTGTTACGAACAAAGTTAACTATTGTGAATGAAAAGTTTAAGGGAATATCACGATAGCAAATTCCCCTTCGAGGGAAATGGATATTTCATTGGAACATAAATTTCACATGTTTTGCCGATAGGGGTGAATATATTTCATGTTTAGGTGTACAGTTAGGGACAAAATTGTTCACAAAAAGTATAATTAAAGATATATCTAGAAAAAATTTTTTTACAAACTTAGGTCTGGCAACCCATTTTGTGTTATGTAGTCTGGGACAATGTTGTTTATTGTATGGCAACATTTTTTTGGTGTACCGTTACTTTTTTACTAAAAAGAAATTAAACAACTATATCCACGTGTGTGAACATTTTTGACCTCAGATCTTTTTCTCAATTTTTAAAAAATATAAAAACAAAAAAAAACTAAATTTTTTTAATAACGTAAGTAAAGGACATTATTAAAAGTTATTTAAATAAAATACTTCTCTTTTAAATAATTTTTTTAGCCTTTGATACAAAATGTGGCAAAAGACATAGTGGAAGGTGTCCCATATCGCGAAATCGCTAAAAAATTATAATATATCAATAAGGTTAGTGAATAAAATAAAGAATCAGAATAGTTTAAACTCCACAGGAAATAAATATGGTCGTCAAAAAAAACTTTCGCTTGCCGATGCTCGAGAAGCTCGTCGATTGATTGTGTCTGGTGAGGCTAATACAGCTGTTGAGATCACACAAATACTCAACCAAGAGTATAGTTTAAACATAAGTTCCAAAACTGTTCGAGGATGTTTAAAATCCAGCGGCCTAGCGCCAAGAACAAAACTTAAAAAACCTTATTTAAGCGAACAAAATCGAAAAAAGCGGTTGGCTTTTGCAAAAAAGTACGATCATTTTACGACAGACGACTGGATGAAGGTAACTTGGTCAGATGAGACAAAAATCAACCGTATTGGGTCTGATGGGCGCCAATGGACATGGGTTGATAAAAGAATTGGAGTCCAAGAGCGAAATATTACAAGCACAATGAAATTTGGAGGTGGATCTTTGATGGCTTGGGGCTGTTTTCGTGGAAACCAGTTGGGTGTACTACGCCGAATAACTGGCAGAATGTGTGCCAAAGATTACATTACAATCCTTGAAGACTCATACATGCCAAGTTTGGATATATTTGGTTTAGAGCCGGGTCAGGATCACATCTTCATGCAAGACAACGACCCGAAGCACACTGCCGGAATAACTAAAGTGGTTTGAATAAAATGGGATTAAACTTTTAGATTGGCCACCCCAGTCTCCGGACTTAAAACCGATTGAACACCTTTGGTCAATATTGAAAAGGAAAATATTGGCTAAAAAAGACCCAGCGAAAACCATCAATGAACTTTGGGATCTTGTAAATAGTATGCCAAAATGAATAAAAGCTGTTAAAACTGCAAGATGGGGGCACACGAAATATTAATAGCCAAAAACGTAAGGATTTTCGTCAAGGGTCATAATTGTTCACAGCTAACATGTGAAACCTTTTCAAATTTAAAGAGTGAATTTAATATTTTTTGTTAGAAAATCAATTTAAAAAATTTCAGTAAAAACAATGAAGAAGAAAAAGCAAATTATTTATATTTAATATTGGTTGTTTTGTGAACAATTTTGTCCTTAACTGTATTTATACCCTTCACCTTCGTGAGAAGGGTATATATAAATTTGTCATTCCGTTTGTAATTTCCACAATATAATTTTCCGACCCTATAAAGTATATATATTCTGGATCCTTATAGATAGCGGAGTCGATTAAGCCATGTCCGTCTGTCTGTCTGTCTGTCTGTCTGTCTGTCTGTCTGTCTGTCCGTATGTCTGTCTGTTGAAATCAATTTTCTGAAGACCCCAGATATCTTCGGGATCTAAATCTTCAATAATTCTGTCAGACATGCTTTCGAGAATTTTCCTATTTAAAATCAGCAAAATCCGTCCATAAATAACGGAGATATGAGCAAAAATCCGAGACAACCTCTGAAAATTTCATCAAAAAAAGACAATTTATTGCATGCTTTGACAAAAAAACAACAAAATGTATGTGTGTTGGATTCATTGTGTGTTGGCTTCATGCTTTGTGTATTTTGTTTTTGTTTTTTTTTTTTTGTGTTTCACAAAAAAGCAACAAAACGTGCATATGTTTGGATGTTTGTTGGCTTCATTATTATTTTTTTTTTTTTTTTGGTGTTTGACAAAAAAGCAACAAAACGTACATATGTATGTTTGGATGTGAGTTGGTTTCACTACATTGCGTATTATTTTTTTTTTTGTGTTTCGTTTCGTTTGGCGTTGTTGTTTTTGAGAAGGGTATATATAAAATTGTTGTTTCTTTTGTAACTTCTACAAAATAGCAATAGCAATTAAATGTAAAATTTTTAAAAGTTTTCTTGATATATTTAGGATGATATACGCTGAAAATGGGCAAGTAATGCATCCACAACAAAGGTGAAGGGTATATAAGATTCGGCATAGCCGAATATAGCACTCTTACTTGTTTTTATTTATTTTCATTGCTACTTATACACATTATCAGGTATTTGATGGAAAGCGATTTTGAAAACAAATAACTTTAAAACCTAAAAAGGTGTTGTTAAAATTCCACTTTTATACTTTTTCTAAATTTTTTATCACATTTGTTGACTTAATTCTGTTAAATTCCTTGACATTTCTCATCTGGGCTGTAGTTTGGAAAGAAATAATAGCCCAAAGATATAATAAGCCACCATTTAGAAAATCATAGTTAAAATCGAACGAAATGTATCACACTCATTCAATTCGATCGTTTGCAGCCGATCCATCACATATCTGTGTATCAATCTTTCGATACAAATTATCATTATTATAATTAGTAGAAGACGATTAGTTTTCTTACAAACTTTTTCAGAATCAATTGCAACATTTTTTTTTTTATATTTTTGGTTCTATTCCCGGTACCAAGGTCGGGGCTATAAATTCTCTAATGCGTTTAGAGAAAATTTGGCCTAAAGTTGAATTATACATAAAAAATAGTTCAACATCGGAAGGCTCTATCTGATTTTTTTGATATGTCGTAGTGGAAGTTTTATTTCCTCATGCCAAAAGCTATTGAAAAATCGATGGCACAATATCATAAAATGTTGGCCTTACAAATCGATCCACTCTAATTTAGATTATTTTTTTCTGTATAACTAACAATTAATATAAGTACACACTTTTTTTTGGATAAAAATTACGAAAAAAAATAGCGGTATTCACAATGTAGAGTACTTGGCCTAGTAAAAAAGCAGAAAAGCTATTTATTGACAACATTTCTAATGTCTTTTGTTTTTTGATATTGTGCTCTTTTACTACATTACCAGGACAAGTACTCTACATTGTTAATACCGCTAATACTTTTTAAAATTGTTTACTTTAAAAGCAAATAACTTTTGACTCAAAAAAATATAATTGCAGTTTAAAATTTCTAATTTCGGGAAACCCTATTCAGCATTCCTCGTACACAACAATTACTGCAATACTAAGTTACATAATTTTTTTTTATTACTTTCAAATACTTCGTAATTGCATTCGATTATTTTTTATTATTATGTAAAAGTAACGTTAACGTCATTATAAAAAACTTTGCACAGGATGTTTGTTATTTAAAGTCCTTCTTTCATAAGGTTATTAATATTGAATAAATCAAATTAAAATTTAGATTTAGAAAAAAAAAAAAAACATTAAAAACAAAAAGAACTCAAACTTACCTGTCATTAGTGAAAGCGATTAAATATGTAGGAATTTGATTTAATTGTTGTTAATTATTATTATTTGAAGTTAAGTTTGGTCTGAAAGAAAAATTTAAATTCTTTTTATATTTAAATTTATATAAGTAAATTAATAAAAAACAGCTATAGCTTTAAGTATTAAATATCTATATCAATATTTATAATTTATACAGGGGATTCAAAATGTTTGCAATTGATCATAGGTAAGTATATTTTTTAACAGGCTATGAACTAAATTGGCTTAAACACACACTTTTGGCAAATTCAGTTTTATTGATATCAATGTAAAGTCCAAATGTCCACCTCTGGACATTTTGACATCTTTTTCACATAATTTCGAACTATTGCTATCATAATCAGAGTGGTTTATTATAACTAAACTTGTTTGTTAAAGTTTTTCCTAACGATCAAAACATAATTAATGCTCTAACTGGTAAGACCGCCTCAGGGTAGTGTTCGATTTTTGGGCCCCAGTGCTGTATTAAACATTTTTTCGCTTTAAAATAGTGAAAACTGTCTTAAGACAACACTTTGTTACATTTTTTATATTCTGACAAGTCGTTTGTCATCTATGATCAATCAAGTGCAAAAAGTCAACAAATTAGCATCGAAAATTATTTCGCAAATTTAAAAAAACAACATTTTGAATAAAATGATCGACTTCAAAATGTTACGGTATGTATTTGAAGTAAAAATAATAAAAAGTTTGATTTTTCATAAAACTCTATTGTTTTCTTATGGTTTTATTATGTGCATCCTTTTATTTTACCATTGTGTTAAAGATGGATATTACTAAACGTCCTTATACGAAAAATATAAATTTGGAGCAAATGTCTGATGAACAATTACTCGAGTTCATCGATTCCGTAGAGTTCTGTAGACAGCACAGATAGAAGTATTGACAGCGATGACAGTGTTTCTGATTACACTTATGTTCGAAAGACGAAACACCATCTTCAAATATACATGCCCAATAAGCCGCATAAAAAGGGGATAAAATTGTACGTGCTTTGTGATTCAAACGGTTTTTAAATCAACAATGGGTCCGAAGATAGTTAATATTGTTACGAATGTGCAATGACGATTTGAGTTTAACGGTCTATAACGACTGCCTGCAGCATTCATCATTTTGAGGGCACGTCCATCAGTAGCATGCGGTTGTTGGCATTGTTTGTAAGTATGGCAGCACTAAATGTTTGGGCTGCTGGCAATGACATCGAAGGCTCTGGAATTTGAATGTACTAGTATGTCCGTTGAGAGCATTGTAAAAGATTCCCGATAGATGGCGCGTGTATAAATAGTGGCAGAGGTGGCAGTCGTGAGTTGAGTTTATCATTGGCGCTGTTAGAGTTAACATCAACTGTGTTGTACGTGTATATTTGTACATTATAAAGTGCGTGTGTGTATTTCTGCGAATTGGTATACGTGTATAAAGACACTGAGTGCCTATTTATATCTGTTGTTGTTGTACATTCTAAATAAATAAAGAATTGTTACAATTTTAAATTACTAAAACTGCTTTAATATGCAATCAAAAGTATCCGGTTTATTTAAAGGAAATAAACCACGTTTTTAAAAGGTAAAAACGTAACAATATCATTTAACCTGTTACACCGGACATTGGAGCTACCTTAAATGTTTGAAGATTCCTAATTTTGTGATGCATTTGATAATTTTGATAACTTTCACAAATCGAAGCCGCTCTGAATTTATGGTTCGGGCACAATGAGAGGTACTAATTTTTTTGACATATTTCTTGTTGATCTGATTTGCTTTTGTGTAAGCTGCGTAATGAACATGAACATGACCTCAATGCATGAAGTCGATGTGAATACTGTATTACGGAAGGATAACAAATATGCCCGTAATCTACATATGTACTAAGGTATTGAACGTTTCAGAAAAACCAATCCTAGTGAACAACAATCAAATGTTCCTCGGTATGATACAAATCAGAAGAAATTCATCGAAATCAACTGCCCTCAAATTAATCGAGAATACAATGATGGCATGGGTGGAGTAGATCTCATGGATGGTTTCCAGTGTCGATGCCATATTTGAGCTAAGACTCGCAATATTATGGTTAGGTTGTACAAGGTGGCGCAAAAGTAAACTTCCGATGTTTTTTGGCTGTAATTAAAAAAAAAAAATAAAAACTTTGATTCTTGTGGATTATTTTTATTTGGTCTTTTAATTTTTTTTTACATCAAGTCGAGAATATGATGTCATGTAAATGGCCGCCGCCACAGTTGATTGTCATTTATGCCCTTTTTATGGCATTTTCCATCACTTTGGTCAAAACTTCCGGCGATAGGTCCTCACATTCTTGACGGATATTGTCTTTAAGAGCTGCAAGAGTCTGAGGCTTGTTGACATAAACCCGCGACTTCAAAAAGCCCCACAAAAAGAAGTCTGGAGCGGTCAAATCAGGCGATCTTGCTGGCCAGTGCAAATCGCCAAAACGGGAGATTAGGCGCCCGGGAAATGCATCCTTCAGCATATAGGTTGTGGCACGTGCAGTGTGTGCCAATTCATCAAGTTGCGGCAAAAAGAACTCGTTGATCATTGCTCTGTAGCGCTCACCATTCACAGTAACCGTTTGGCCCTCGACGTCTTCGAAGAAAAAAGGTCCGATGACTCCTCCAGCGAAAACAGCACACCATACAGTGACTTTGAGCGGGTGTAATGACTCTTCGTGGGTTACACGCGGATTTTCAGTGCCCCAGAAGCGTAAATTTTGCTTATTTACGTACCCGCTAAGATGGAAATGGGCCTCATCACTCATGGTTATTGTTGATGAAAAATCATCTTCCTCTTGGTGGTGATTAAGGATGGCTTGAGCGTATGTTAGACGCGATTGGCGGTCAGCAGCTAACAGCTGATGCACCGTCTGGGCTTTGTACGGAAACATCTTCAAATCTTGTACCAAAATTCGCTGTAAAGACCGTCGACTGATACCCATTTGCGTGGCACGTCGTCTGGTCGATGTCGACGGCGCTTCCATGACATCCTCGGCTACAGCAGCAATATTCTCTGCAGAACGGCTACTCCGGGGTCTGCCACGCCTGGCAGCATCTCGTGTTGTGCCAGTCTCTTCGAGGCGAGTGGCTAAACGTCGCATTGTTTCACCAGTAGGCGTTGGACGGCCAGGAAATCTGCGACGAAATTCACGTTGTGCCAAAGTCACCGATCGATTATTGGTCAAATAAATAGTCAGCAATATTCCGCGTTCTGGAGCAGTGTAGCGTAACATGGTTTAATAACGTGTATTTCGCATGTGTTTACTACCAATCGCAAAATTTATAGCATTTTCTGATAGGAAGATTACTTTTGCTCCACCTTGTACTATCATTTTGTGGACGTGGTCTTTACAAATGCCTTCATTTTATAAAAACGTCTGCAGGCCAATGCATCCAACAATGTGTCCGATTAAAGAACTGCTTTTACAGCTTCCAGATTTAAGTGAGGAAATAGCTGGACTTGTTTACTGTTCCAAATCTCGGTGAGCCTTTATCAATACAACATGGCTGCTCATCAAGTTGCTGATGTTGAGTTCGATGCTGACGATCATTTTCTTGTTTGGGTGGAGAGAAAAGCCAAATAATTTGCAAACATTGCATGAAATGTGGCACACAAGTTGTTTGTTCCAAATGCCACCTGACTTTATGCGGTCAATTCGATCTAAATTGTTTCTGGAACTACCACCATTCGTAAATAATGTGTAATTTAATAAAAAAAATGTTTATGTATAAAATTTACCTGTGGTGTAATAGTACATGCAAACCGGCAAAGACCGCATACAGGCGGTGTTCACAATTTTCTATCTGGCGTTGTTGTTTTCGCCTGAAAATTATAACTTACGGATCTATTGACTAGATCTACTTGAAAAAAATTATTGGCTTCATCGGATAATTTTTACGGTCTTGCCAGTTAGAGGGTTAACTGTCCGCAAATGTAGTCGTATGTTTGTATATTAGACCATGACAGGACAGAGCAGATTTAGATTAAACTTGAACATCTCATTTTGAAGCAGTCTAGAGTTCAATCAATTCAACTAATACTAGTACTATAAAACCACGAATAACTCACTGTTAAATTTGATAATTTTCAGCGATAAATGATAAGTTTAAAAGCAAAATTTTATGAATGAAATCTAAACCGTTGGCAATAAAATTTATTTAAACACACTTTGCTGATAAATACACTGTAAATTGCAATTCAGCATAAAATTAATCTGTCGTTTCATAATTACAACAAATTAAATCACTTTCCTTAGAGATTAATTAAATTTTTTAAAAAACAGATGCCTGCAATCAATAAATTACAACGTCTACACGAGTAAATTGTTTTCAAAATGCATGCAATTTTGAAGGTTAAAAATTAAATAATTATTTTAAAATCATAATGCTAATCGTATTGTCTATTTATTAGAAAGCATATGAACATGGGTGAATGAATTAATTATTGACTATAAAACATTATCATCAGTTGAAATACACACAAGTACTGAAACATACATACTATGCCATTCTTATCTCCATTAATAGACACAACAACAACTAAATATAACAATAGTATCATCTCTTAATAAACTTTACTCTCCCTCCTCCTCCTCCTCTTCCTGCTAATTGAAAACGTAATACACCCGTATAAATAAATATTTCTGGAAGAAGTAAAAACAGTCTTTCATTTATGTTATGGAATGAGTACTTAGCATTACTATGGCAATTTAATATCGCAATTGTATTCATTGGACTCATTGCTGCTGCTGCTGTCAACTGCATTGTTTTGTGAAAAACAATTGTATTCAAATTATGACTCATGGCCAGAGCAGGGGGAGGCTTAAGTGTGAGAAATTTTAAGAGTTAAAAGTATAGAAAGAGTTGCAGCATTCAATTTGAATTGAATTGAAACCTTGCCAACTAATGCAAGAACAATAAAAGCCAAGCCAAATACAAAAATTACTAAAATCCACAGATAAGTTTATAAATCTCTAAATACATTTTTTGAGGGAGTTGCTTGTTATTGCTTTTGGTATGATTTCCTAAAATGTACTCACATCACATGGTCTTGTAATCATAATGTATACAAGACCAATGTCGTTCAAGATCGGCCCTGTAATACCCTACACTGTTTTTTTTTTTTAAATTTATTCATGGGGGTATTTTGGAAGTGGGGGTTATATGGGATATATGACTAATTATGGACTGATCACCATGCTATTAAGTCTCGTGATTTCCTTTTATATGAAACATAATTTTGTTGAATTTTATTTGAATATCATTAGGCCGAAATTTTGTGTCGGTAATAACTTCTCTCGATTTATATCGAGCTTTCTCAGAGATCGCACTATACGAGTTGTTATAGATGGAATCTCATCAAACGAGTTCAAGATCAATTCAGAGGTACCGCAAGGCTCCGGCCTTTCTCCTACTCTATTTCTTATCTTTATAAACGACCTTCTATGTGAAACTTCCAACCCTATTTACTATTTTGCAGATGACAGCAACATTTGCCATTCATAGGCGTTCAGTTATAGACCAAGCCTGTTGGAGATTGGGACAATGAGGCAAAACATGAATGATACGATTAACAAAGATCTTGTGACAATCTCAAGACTCAATGTTGTAAGTTAACACACAAACGTACAACAGATCATGTTGCTCCATCTGAGTTTATGGTGGTATAAATATTAAGGAATTAGAAGCTCTTGATGTTCTAGGCATGAGCATTCAGTGCGATGTCCGCTGGACAAAACACATTTTTCGAGTGTTGAAAGAAGCATTCAAGTGCCTCGGTTTTCTAAAACGGTTAAAGACACATTTCACTCCATCTGATCACTTATATCCGACCGAAAATGGAATACAACTCTCATGTGTGGGCCGGTACTTCGAAGTCTTTTTTGGAGTTACTCGACCGCGTACAGGAGAGGGCGAAGGTGCTTATCGGTGACAGTAGGGTATCCAGCTCTATTGACTCACTGGAACATCGTCGGAATGTGGGTTGTGTTTCACTGTTCTACCGATACTACAATGGTATGTGCTCTGCTGAAATTAGGGAACTTGTTCCCGAAACCCGTTGTTTTTTACGCAACACACGTTCTTCGGCAAGGTCTCATCAATTCGTTGTCGTCTGGACAGTGGATCGCACAAAAATTCGTTATTTAGCCGTAATATCCGTATGTGGAATAAGCTTCCCCCTGAATTCTTTCCTGTCACTTTCAATATAGAAAAATTCAAATCAAATGTCCACAAATATTACTCCATCTGTCCTCTCTCCCATAACCTATTTTCCTAGTTCCAACACAATGCTTTGCATGAGTAGAGGTCATCCCCTGAGTGCTGGTCAAAGAAAAAAAAATATTCAAGATTTTGACCTTTTTACTATGAGAATAAAAGAGTAAGACTTGTCCAATTTTCCAGGTCATAATGTTCTGAAATAGTTTTGATAAAATTTAACAGCAGTTAAAATGTTTCCTTAAATATTGCCAAGAAATGCGTATTAACCCAAATTGTTTTGACCAGAGAATCTGATGTAACACATTTCCAGGTATAGAGTAATAAAATACCACTGTGCAGAACTGGTTTTTGCAATCCAAGAAAAGCTTAAAGATGTTTCCCATCCATATAATCTTGAAAAGTTTATAATATACAAACATAATCAGTGGTTTTAGGAGTGTTAATTTATTTCTTCCACATAATGCCACTCACAGAATTACTGTTGTCAGGATTCGCCACATATTTGTTAAATCAAGAATATATAAAACTCCCCTCTCCACGAAAAGCCAACCCTTTCGTTTTGATTTGATTAAAGAACATCACATACTTGAAATTTACTTAAATTTTAAAAATTATATAGAAATAAATTCATTGTATTCTACTTATGCCATTCTTTTGCAAGCAGTAAAAGCATTATTCTAAATATACTATTGTACCAGCACGAGAGTATTGTCTTCTATTATACGAATGGATTTGTCGTGGGTCAAATTCTCAACACTTCTTCTCAGAGAACCACGAACGTACATACAAACATACTTGCAACAACAGTTGTGTTATTGTGTAAATATGATTGTGTGAAATCAACCATTTAAAAGTTCATATTTACAGCCAGTTAATATACTGTTGCCTGTCCGCCCCACAACGCCACACCACCTGAAGTGGCAGAGGGAGAATGAGAATGAGAGATGTGAGTTAAATTTAACAATTCAAAACGTACACAGTTCATTTTTAGCCAAATAATGGGTATGAGTTGCAAAGTTAGAGTGTTTGTGCAACATTTTCACTACATTTACGTTTGAGTAGCGGTAGTGGGTGGATGGTTTGGTGTAAACATGAAAGCCAGAACCCAGTTGGTAACTTTGTTAAGGATAAAGGAACAGAGAGCAATATCATCATTATCATCATCATCGTCATGATGATGATTTTGATTATTGCCATCATCTATTTATTAACATCCACTCGTACACATACTGTGAGGTGTTATTTGTTTATAATTTATGTTTGTTTATAACAATCATTTGGTTCATTTGTTCGTTGTTGGTTGGTTGGTTGTTTAGTTACCATGCTCCATCATTACACAGATTAATTAGGAAGGATATATTTAGTATGTTTGCGAATAAAGCTGTGTAGAAGTTTGGATAGTAACAATATAGTCATGTATTAATTTTCACTAATTTTTATTTACTTCGCTGACTCCAATTTCTATATATTTGGGTGATTTAAAACTTTTGTAAAATAATTTAAGTTATTTCTTAACACATTACCAAGTTAGCGGTCCTAAGTAATGTAGAGTTTAGTCAGTTTAAACTCACCACGAATCATATATCGATGATTCTGATGTCATATTACTGATCCTTACTTGAACAAGGTGTAGTCAGTTCGAAAGATTACTTATACGTATCGAGGGACTAAGGACTGAGATCGTAAAATTCTTAACACACATTATTCATTAAAACTTTTAACCCAAGTATTATTTGATTTTATTTTTTTGATCAAGTTCCCTTTGTAAAGCATGTCAGTTATTATGTTTAATGTCAATTATGTTCATTTGTTGTAATCTGATTAAAAAAAATGACCAGAAAAAAGTGCGTACTAAAATTATTAAATATTTTCAACAAAACCCAACTTGGTCCTACAAAAAGTTGGCAAAACAATCAAAGGTCTGCTATCAAACTTTTTCCAACGTTATCAAACAGTACCGGGAGAACTTGTCCGTTGATATAAAACCTGGTTCAGGTAGAAGGAATGGTCCACATAATGTTTCTAAAGCCAAAAAATAGAAAGCATTTTCAAAAGAGTTCCCAACACATACGGTAGGAAAGCAGCCCGGTTAGGTCAGTACTCAGACTATTTGGTACGAAAAGTTAAAGCCAATGAAGGTTTAAAAGCATACAAGGCTCAAAAAGATTCTGGCAGGAACTCTGCTAAAAATATAGAGGCCAAACACAAGGCACGGAAATTGATGTCAAATTTTATACAAAAATATACCTGATGCATAACGGATGGCGAAATGTACATATGGAAAATTTTTCGCAGCTTCTGGGTTAATTTTTTTATGTTGCAGATGCTCGAGGGAGTCTTGAAGAAAAGTTGAGGACCCAAAAGCAGAAAAAATTTCCTAAAAAGTTCTTGGTATGGCAAGCAATATGCAGTTGCCGCAAAAAACCAACCATTTGTTACAAAGGGCTCTATAAATACCGAAATTTACATCAAGGAATGTTTACAAAAAAGGATGTTTCCATTCATAAGACTTCTTAATGTGTCCACTTATTTTTGGCCTGATTTGGCATCGTCACTATGGTAAGAAAGGTCTTGAGTGGTACAAGACCAATTATGTGGTATTTGTACCAAGAGAGGCAATTCCTCCAAACTGCATGGAGCTGAGTTCAGTGCGGAAAAGGTGTCCAAAAGTGTGGTAGATTTTAAACGGAGATGGACAATCTGTTCGAACAAAGTGACATAAAGCACTATAAAAACCATAATGGAAGGGTTTTCGAAAAAGGTTCAAAACATCAAATAAAAAAAGATTAAAAACTGTAAGTTTAGTGGTTTCACTCTTACTAACATATATGCATATTAACAATTTTTCGATCTCAGTCCTTATATTCAATATCTCTGAATTCCATGAACCACCATTTTTAAAAGGTAAAAACGTAGCAATATACATAGATATACAAATTTCAACTTGTGGTGAATATTACAAACCATATTCACCACAAGTAATATCTATGGATGTAATATGGAAATTATTACTGTAGTTTACTTACACACACGTTAACTGTAACTTGGCTGACCATAGTGTAGCCGTTTTGAATTTTGTATATCTATGTATATTGCTACGTTTTTACCTTTTAAAAATTGTGGTTTATTTCCTTTTAATTATTATTTTAATAGCAAATAAAAACGATCAGTAGTTTAAAAATTGTAACAAATCTTTATTTAAATTTACACAACAAATTTAAATAAAATAATGTACAAGAATACAATAATGCAGTTGATGTTAATTCTAACAGAGCCTATGATAACCTGACTGACTGCAGTTCTAGGACACAGTCCCGAACTAGTGATTTACCCATCATTTAGAGTGGGAACTAGTTACTTCAATAGCTACGTTACTAGTTATTTTAACACGAGCATGTCCTAAGCTCTGTTTGACTACAATGAGACTGTCTAATAGCTAGTCCAAAGTAGTCAACGCATTGCATTCACATATTGGTTTAATACCGTCATTAACCTTACTAACTATCTAACTGGTAACTTGATCAGCTACATAACTAGTTACTTTAACTTGTACGGGTGCTAATTGATCTCATATACTTAGTCAGCTAAAAAGGCATATCATAGGCAGTACAATAAACGATAGCTTGTGAACAAACCTTTCTTCGACAACTCTAGAATATTCTGTTTCTAGAGCTGTTAGCAGCTTTAATGTTAGTAGCTATAACAGTTAATGATACCATGCCCACAAACAATGTTAATAACAGCGTGTTATCAACATTGTAGAAGATTCAAGCACTGGAAATATTTATAAACTTGATGAATGTTGCAAGCAGTCGTTATAGACCGTTTAATTCAAATCGTTAATGCTACTTCGTATTAATATTTTATTACAGTTTGTTCTTTACTCAGTAGAATAAATGCCTCGTCTGGTAATTTGACAATCTACCGACCAGCTAATGATTCAATTGTTATATCATACACAAATATCTATAGATATATGTAGCTAATTTGGTAATGAGTATCTTGGTTGAAACTGGTTTCCAACCAGTTAAATGGCATGGGTAACATAAGATTTGAATATAACTTTATCTTAATGCGTTCATAGCAAAAATCGATCTTATGTTCTATCTTTTTACAAATCGAAATGAAATGAATAAGTACACAGAGAACACAGATTTGTTGTCGCTTTCCAATAAGGGCGGGTGGATTTAGACAGCTTGTGGCGGCCATGTTGTTTTGGGTTGGACTGTCAAATCTGTTGATTATTATTCAGTCATTCATACCAAATCAGCAAGGCAAGTTACACAATTGTTCGGCTCGTTAGAATTATGAAACTTTTGATAATAAAGAGTGTTAGTTAGTGCAAATCTAACAAGCTAAATTGCTTGTTAACAAGCTAAATTGCCATATATGAGACGAATACAACCCACTCAAGGTTCTCTAGGTGGCAATTCATCCACAAAAAGTTACTGTTTGGTTAGTTTTGGGCCGGCGGCATCATTGGTCCGTACTTCACAACATTGTTGAGGACATATCAGGCAACTGCAAACGCTGTAGACCAATAATAACCAATTTATTTTTGGGCGAATTGAACGATATGAACGTGGATGATGTGTGATTTCAGCAAGACATCGCTAATTGCCATAATGCCATCAATGTTAACATAACTCAAGGCGTCGCTAAAATTTTGGCGGATCTATGCGTCCGAGTCATTGAAAATATTTTTTTTGATATCCGTAATATTATAATGTTACACTAAAAATGTGAAAAACGATAATTTAGGATCTTTAAGATATTTTCGCTGTTTTTTTTTTTTTTTTTTTCTTTTTTAATTAAGAATATCAAGCAGCCCCCAATATAAGTGAGATAAATGAGGCCATTAGGAAGTAAAGAAATAACAGGGCAGCAGGCGAAGATGGAATACCAACAGAAATTCATTCGAAACCACAGCTGAACTTTTACGACCGCACATTAAATTAGTCTGGGAGGAGAAAGGCTACCTCCAACTTGGAAGAATGGCATCATCGTTAAGTTACTGAAAAGTGGTGATTTGAAGGAATGCAACAACTGGGGAGGAATTACTCATTCAACATTCTACGTGGTGAACTGGCTGGTTTCGGGGCAAGGAGAAGCTACGTAGACCAGGTTAACACTCTACGCATTATAATAGAACATCTCTAGAATAGCGTATTCCGCTGTACCTACTGTTCGTAGATTTCAAGAAAGCTTCGATACCATCAGACGGACTGTCATATGGAAAGCATTGAGAAGAAAAGAAGTACCCTAGAAAATAACTAGAATCATCAGAGCTATGTACGAGGATGTAGAACTATCAGTTTTTCACAACGGGAATATAAGTCAACCATTTCACACAAACGCTGCTATTCACTATAGTGCTGGATGACAACATGAGCAAAGTCTGTTCAGAGAGAAGAGGAATAACATGGAGCAGCTTACGTCAACTCCAGGATTGGGATTATGCTGATGATATTTGTCTATTCTCGCATAAGTTCTTCAACATGCAAGCAAAAGTAGAAGATTTGGAAAGATTTTGCGTTCTAATCTTGTTGGACTTGAGATAAATATAAAGAAAACCAAAGCTATGAGAATCAACAACGTTAGCACCGATAACATCATGCTACAAGGCTAACCAATTGAATACGTAGAAAGCTTATGTTATCTAGGTAGTACAGTATCAAGGAATGGCGGGGCTAAAATAGATGTAAATAACAGGCTCAATAAAGCGAGAGCGGCATTCGGAAGACTACAACCAGTATTAAGAAACTCACAAATATCCAGACGAACCATGTTTAGAATATACAACGCATGTGTAAAGTTTACTCTGTTGTAAGGAAGTGAAACTTGGTTAGTATCGAACACCTACATAATCAACAGGTATTCATCAACAAGTGCCTCAGAATCATATGCAGAATAGATTCTGGCCTAACAACATCTCTGGAACCTTATCAACGAGGAACCCATACTAACACAAATAAAACGTAGAAAATGGAGGTGGATCGGCCATACTATCAGAAGGAATCCGTTAGAGTGGAACCCTCAACGCTCAATAAGCCGTGGTCGGCCAAAGAATAGATGGAGACGTACAATACTCCAAGAACTAGGTCAGTGCAGTATTACATGGGAAGACTCGAAAACAACTGCAACAAATCGTGTAAGATGGAGATGATTTGAGGAAGTCATATCCCAAGAAGGAAATTTGACCAGTTTTATAAATATAACAAATTTTGATAAGCAAATTTATTTTATTAAAGAATAATTGGTAGCCCTTTTTCGGATGTTTCAAAATTTCAACTGAATTTGTTTTGTTTGCTCAATTTTCATTTTCCAGTTTGTCTAGTTTTTTATGATGTCTGTCTACAAATCCACGTAACCTTGTTAAGGCAACACGTGTTGCTAATTCAAGTATTACGGCAACAATTAGAGATAAATATGCGTTCAAAGTTTGAGTTTTTTTTGTTAATCTATGTGTATTGTTTGTTAATTGAATCTAAATTTCCAATAAACTACAATTGTAAATAATACTACTCATAATTATTGATATAAATCTAAACAATTAGAAATCCCAAACAAATGAAAACATATTTTTGAAAAAATCTAACACTTGTTGACAAACAGCCCGGGAGAGTTAATGTCGATTCTTGTTTCTGATTTAAACATCTCTCTATGTTTATTTGTTTTTGATTTAAAAAGAAAATGTGTTTTAAAACATTTTTTATAGAAATAAACATTTTAACAAGTTTATTTGTAAGAAAATGTATTTATAAACTTTAATTTTGTATATTTTAAACTTATAGATAATTTTTATTAATTAATTATCTAATTTTTCGACCTTTTATTATTAATTTTTATTTTTATTTAGTTGAGCTTGAGGTCACTTTTTAATAAACAAATATTTATATTTTTTATTTATTTTCAATATTTCGCTACTCTTTGTGTAGCATCATCCATGGAATTATATTATACATACGATGAGTGAGTTTTTGTCTCTGATTTTTATCGCAAAACGTACAAATAATAACGAAAATATTTGTATTTATGCGGTCAAATAAACAAAAATAATTACAAACAGGTAATAATAATTGTTTTTTTGTTTGTTTTGTTTGTCTTTTCATACACCCTACATATTTCAATAGGGTCATGTTAATTTGCTTAAGATTTTTAGAAAAATAAATATTTTAATTCAAAAGCATTAGCATTGACTGCCACGTGGTTTACGCCACGTCGGACACATATGTATGTCCGACGCGACTTTTATTCTCTCTAGCCATGTCACACAATAGTACTGGAGTTTCAAGAATGTTTTCCTATGCTGTCTGCAAGTTCCTCATCAAAACTTTAATCTTCACATTCTTTATCAGTTTCTAAGCACTGAAAGCAGTCTAAATTCCAATATTGACGTTTTCTTAGCTTCTTATTTGCTGAAAGTGCATTGGCAGTCAATGTCTTAATAACTTATATGTTACTTTGAAGAATACATATCTGTAATTTATTCTTACTTAGTTATTGAACATTATAGTGTAAAGAAAAATGTTTGATTTGCTTCGAAAATGTAAAATTTATGCGGGAAGTTTTGCTTTACTTCTTTGATTTGAAAAAAAGTTCCTTGAATACCAAGAATTGGAGACATTACTCCATGAAGATTGTTGTCAAACTCAAGAAGAGCTTGCAAAATCATTGGGAGCTACTCAATCAGCAATTTCAAAACGTTTGCAAGCAGCAGGACTCATTTCATTATACTCTTCACCTTCGTGAGAAGGGTATATATAAGTTTGTCATTCCTTTTGTAATTTCCACAATATATATATTCCTATATTCCGGATCTTTATAGATAGCGGAGTCGATTAAGCCATGTAAGTCTGTCTGTCTGTTGAAATCAATTGTCTGAAGACCCCAAATAACCTACAAACTTGATTCATACATCAATATATCGGGAATTCTTCCATTTTTTTTATCTATATCTGGATTACTAACTCATTAATATAGACAATATGGATATCTAATGATAGATACTTCAAAGTCCATTGCAACGATCTATATAAGGCTATAGTAATTTGGACTTACAATAGGTCAAAATCAGGAAAAATATTTTTTAACCCGATTTTTTTTTTTCAATAATTTTTTTTTCACTAGTAAATTAAACAAAATTTTTGAAAAAGATAATAAAAAAACTATTCCGAAAAAAAAAAAAAAATTTGAAAAAAAATTATTATTTTTAAATTTAAAAAAAAAAAAATAATTTTGTTTACCTAAAAACATTTAAAATTTTTATTTTAAAGTATAATTTGTTTTTTATCGAATCATTACTTGCGATGAAAAATGGATCCATTACTATGTCCCAAAGCAAGAGATCGTATGTGAAACCAGGCCAGCCTAAGATACCAAAGCCAAATAACCATGGCGTAAAGGTAATGATCTATGTTTGGTGGGACCAAATATATTATGAGCTGCTTAAATCTGACCCGACATCATGACAACGCTCGGCCACATGTTGCAAATAGCTGTTAAAAAGAATGAAGTGGTTGGGAAGTTTTGCTTCATCCGCTTTATAGTCCAAACCGCGCCCCGTCCGACTACTATTTGTTTCGATCAATGCAGAAAGCTCTCTGTGGGATACACTTCACTTCTGAACAGAGTATCCGATATTGGCTTGATTCGTTTTTGGCCTCAAAAGATGAGCAGTTCTTTTGGCTCGAAATCCATATGTTGGGACAATGTCATAGCTAACAATAGCCAATACTATGAATAAGTTTATATTGTACAAATGTTTCAAAATAAAAGCTAAAAATTTTAAAAAATCCCGCATTTTTGAGTCATACACACAATAAATTTTATACTTTTTGAAAATTTGAACCCTTAAGGGGTAAAAAATGTATTTACTTTTGGTACTTTAATGTTTTTCTACAAATTTTCATTGACAAAAATAAAATATTCATTTTGAGCTCCCACTACGATAGCAAAATTAATTTGAATAAAATTTGGACTAACTCAATAAGGAACAAAAAGTACCAAATAGAGGTAAACATTTTTTTTAAACTTTATTTGGAACTCAATTGCGAAAATCCGACCCAAATCTGTGTAAACAGTTTGGTACTTTTTTAAAACATATTTTTTCTTGAGCACATAAACAGATTTGAATAGTTTGAGACATATCTGTGTCACAAAATATTTTGCCAAAATGGAGTATTTTAAAATTTCCAAAAGGGAAGTTAGTACTTTCTTCCAATGATAATTTGTTACCATTTTAAATTATTTAACTCGTCGACAAAAAAGATAGCTGGCTGATATTCTTCTGAATGAAGTAATAATCAAAAATAGGGGGCTGAATGGTATTAAAGTACCTAAAAGGTAGAACTAATGGTACTTTTTCGTTATTCTAATAATACTTTTAATTTTTCGTATAATAATGGACCTAGAACCATGAAATTAAGAATAAATGGTTCTGAATGAGTGAGTATTTAAAGGGGTGACTTTATGAAACTTTTTAAATAATTTATGATGTAAATATAATCATGAAAATACATATGATTCTGAATGCGTTAAAATTAACAAAAAGGGGTATTGTAGGTACTTTTTTCCTACCAATAGTACTTTTTGAATATTTTATATAAAAGAACCTAGAAACGTGAAACTAAGCACACATGGCTTTAAATGAAAATCCAAAAAGGGTTTGACATGCATAATCCTGCACGAGTTAGAATTCACGAATGTGGACTAAATTTTACTTTTTATATTTTATATTAATGGTACTATTAGAATTGTCTATAATAATGGAATGAATTAGAAGCCACAGAGTGGAAATTAAAAGTACTTTTTCTTCCTTCTCTTAATATTTATCTTCAACAATGATCATAGAAACATGAAATTATGTTTATATATCGCACTTGTTCCTCTAAAGAGAGTCAACTTAAAATTTTTCAATTTTCACTTTTTGCAAATCGATGTACAGTGGTCTATGTACCCACTGTACAAATCATACATCATTTTCTCTACTCTTTCACCAAAAATACAGTTGTATCCGTCTTCAACTTTCATTGTAATTTGTATTCCCACTCAGCATCATGTTTCTGGGTTCATTATTATAGAAAATACTAAAGGAAGGTACCACTAAAGTCACCTTTTGTGAATTCTAACTCATGTTTCCCTTATTTTGAATTTTTAGGTTTATTATTATAAAATATTCAAAAGTATTATTAGTTGGAAAAAAAGTACCTTTTTTCATATGTGTTTAATTTTCTGCTTATAGGTTTATTATTATAGAAATTTCAATTTAACGGTCTGTAACGACTGCCTGCAACATTCATCATGTTTATGAACATGTCCATTAGTGAAGGCTTCTACTTATCAACAGTTTTGATGGCATGCGGTTACTAGCATTGTTTTTAAGTATGGCAACACTAAATGTTTAAGCTGCTAACATTAACATCGAAAGCTCTAGAATTCGAATGTACTAGTATGTCCGTTAAGAGCATTTTAGAAGATTCCCGATAGATGGCGCGTGTAAATAGTGGCAGAGGTGGCAGTCGTGAGTTGAGTTGATCATTGGCGCTGTTAAAATTAACATCAACTGTCGTGTACATTTGAGCTTGTCATTATAAAGTGTGTGTGTGCATTTCTGCGAATTAATAAACGTGTAAAAAGACACTGAGTGACTGTTTGAATTGTTGTTGGTGTACATTTTAAATAAATAAACAGTTGTTACAAATTCTAAACTACTAAAACTGCTTTGTATTTCCAATCAAAAGTATTCGGTTTATTTAAAGGGAATATACCGCGTTTTTAAAAGGTAAAAACGTAACAATTGGTGTCAGAAGTGGGATTGCAAAATAAAAAGCATGAAGTTTGAAGAGCTTAAAGTAGAACAACTCAAGAGAGAATTGTGTAAGTTGGAGTTACCGAAAGCAGGTAATAAATCAGAATTACAAAAGAGGCTGATAGATGAATTTAGGCGTCGTAATATTGATATCGGAGCTTACGAATTAGAGTATAAAGAGGAAATGAAAGTTTCTACCTCTGCATCAGCAAGCAACATGGATTTATTTAAGTACAATGTTCGCTGCTACGATGGAAAATATTAAAAAAAAACCAAACGAGAAACTTCTTGCTGAAGTTAAAGCCGATGTTCGGGAAATTTTTAAAGTAAACAACGAGAAGCTTCTAGCTGAAGTTCGGGTAATTTTTAAAGTAAACAACGAGAAGCTTCTAGCTGAAGTTCGGGTAATTTTTAAAGTAAACAACGAGAAGCTGTTAGCTGAAGTTAAAGTTAAAGAAACTTCCAGAGTGGGCAACGATAAACTTCTGATTGAGGTTCGGGAGACTTCTGGAGTCAACAACGAGAAACTTCGTGCTGAGGATAAAGCTGAAGTCAAAGAAACAATGAAACACATAGCTGAAATGGAAGCGAATCAACAAGCATTACAAGAACCACCTTTAAAAAGAGCTAGCACTGAGGGAGTGTATTATAGTGTATGTATAGGCAATGGTTTGTTGGTGTTTGGATCAGCAGATGTGAAAAGTGGCCGTGTAACGATGGGGGCTCTCGTTGAACAGTGCAACGACGAAATGGTTGCTGTTGGAGTGCTTGGTCTTTCCCGAGGTGAAAAGGTCATCAGGCCGTGTTGCAGGTTGGGTGAATGTGCTTCAGCAGAAGCAGTGACAAATTGTGAGAAGGATGCTGCCAATGAATTCTCCAAAGAATTGCATGAGTTCGTTCGGAGACGAGTTAAAATGAATAGCCCACAACGTGGTAAAGGTTTGTCTTCCAAACTACAGAGTTACTGGAAGGGACTACATGGGTTGGTTAAGTGGTTGGATGACATGGTCTATAGAATGTCAATGCTTTTTTTTTGCAATCAAAATTATCCGGTTTATTTAAAGGAAATATCCGGTTTATTTAAAGGAAAGGTAAAAACGTAACAATATTAAAAAAGTACCATTTAAAGAAAATGTACCAATTTTCCTTTATCCTCTTGAACACCCGTCAAGTTTAAATTTTCAATTTTATAGCATTTCCTATATTATCAACTGATTTTGTTTCTATAACACTTAATATTTAATAAATTATCACAAAACCGAAACCGATCGGTTTTCAATTTTTTTTTTTTGAATTGTAATTCTTTGGTTTTTTGGAAACATTACTTCCAATGGTACTTTTTAAATATTCCTGTTAATGAACATAGGAACATGAATTTAAGCACATATGAAGTCAGCACATTACGAAGTGGTTTTTCGATATTTTAATGGTGAAATTTCTCCCGGAAAAATATTAAAGGAAGGTCTAATATTTTAAAAAATCATTTCACGTGTATGGTAGCGAAGCGCACCGGTTTAATTAGTATAATTTAGAGGAGTATCAAACACTCAACTTAATGACTTGATAATGCAGTTGCCTTTTCAAATAATTAATTAAAAACAGCAACGAGAAATCTGAAGAATTGAAAATAGACACTTCTACTTTATGTGTCATTAATTTATATTTATATATACTCGTAATATTCTCGCAATGCGAGCTCGTATTACAAGTGTCTATTTATTGTATATAGTTCAAAATGTACAATATATTAAAAGTTATTCCCCACTTTATGAGTATTTATGTCATTGTTACAAACGGGTATTAATATTCCGTCTACACAAAGCCCTCTAAATGTTAAACACGTAGTTTTAGTAATAATAATTACAGTTGAGTGCACGCTAATACTCATTGTTTTAACAATATTGTTATGTGACCGGTCACTACTGAATGTATCAATATACAATACCCTCCTAGGTCATTACAATATTATTGTGATAGGTAGTTTTCATATAAAGTTTTAGAACTATTTGGGTCCTCATAAGATTCTAAGATGATCTAACTATGTCCGTCCGTCTGTCTGTTGAAAACTCCACAGGGCCCAAACGAACATAGCCAGCTGGCTGATATTTTCCACAAATACTCTCTGCTGAAAAGGTTTATTTGGTATTGATAACGGGCCATATCGGTCTATGATTACACCTATCCCCCATACAAATGTCCCCCCGGAATACTGTTTGAGCAGTCATAAATATGATAATTATGCGACAATCCTGATAAAATTTTGCACATACATATTTTTATTTTGCAGCCGAAAATCGGGCAACATTTATCCCTAGTACCCATACAAAGGCCCCCTCAGAAAATTACTTGAACATGCATAATGCCAATTTCTCGAAAAATGGCTAAAAGCGTTGGTAATAATTTTTTTTATGGAAAATTTGGGCATCTGATTTCAAAAACAATATTTAAAAGTTTGTACAATCAATCTAGCTGAGGCAGCAAAACTAGTTTGCAATGCCCAAGAGTGCCTGAAGAAACTCATCAGTTAATAACGTCTCTAAAGAGTAGCTTTCCTTTTTTTACATACATGTTGACTCCAATATACAAGGTGGCGCAAAAGTCAACTTCCGATGATTTTTGGCTGTAATTAAAAAAAAAAAATGAAAAACTTTGATTCTTCTTGTGGATTATTTTTATTTGGTCTTTTAAATTTTTTACATCAAGTCGAGAATATGATGTCATGTAAATGGCCGCCGCCACAGTTGATTGTCATTTGAGCCCATTTTATGGCATTTTCCATCACTTTGGCCAAAACTTCCGGCGATAGGTCCTCACATTCTTGACGGATATTGTCTTTAAGAGCTGCAAGAGTCTGAGGCTAGTTGACATAAACCCGCGACTTCAAAAAGCCCCACAAAAAGAAGTCTGGAGCGGTCAAATCAGGCGATCTTGCTGGCCAGTGCAAATCGCCAAAACGGGAGATTAGGCGCCCGGGAAATGCATCCTTCAGCATATCGGTTGTGGCACGTGCAGTGTGTGCCGTTGCACCGTCCTGTTGGAACCACATGTTTTCCAATCCCAATTCATCAAGTTGCGGCAAAAATAACTCGTTGATCATTGCTCTGTAGCGCTCACCATTCACAGTAACCGTTTGGCCCGCGACGTATTCGAAGAAAAAAGGTCCGGTGACTCCTCCAGCGAAAACACCACACCATACAGTGACTTTGAGCGGGTATAATGGCTCTTCGTGGGTTACACGCGGATTTTCAGTGCCCCAGAAGCGTAAATTTTGCTTATTTACGTACCCGCTAAGATGGAAATGGGCCTCATCACTCATGATTATTTTTGATGAAAAATCATCTTCCTCGTGGTGGTGATTAAGGATGGCTTGAGCGTATGTTAGATGCGATTGGCGGTCAGCAGCTAACAGCTGATGCACCGTCTGGACTTTGTACGGAAACATCTTCAAATCTTGTACCAAAATTCGCTGTAAAGACCGTCGACTGATACCCATTTGCGTGGCACGTCGTCTGGTCGACATGACATCCTCGGCTACAGCAGCAATATTCTCTGCAGAACGGCTACTCCGGGGTCTGCCACGCCTGGCATCATCTCGTGTTGTGCCAGTCTCTTCGGGGCGTGCGGCTAAACGTCGCAGTGTTTCACCAGTAGGCGTTGGACGGCCAGGAAATCTGCGACGAAATTCACGTTGTGCCAAAGTCACCAATAAATAGTCAGCAATATTCCGCGTTCTGGAGCAGTGTAGCGTAACATTGTTTATTAACGTGTATTTCGCATGTGTTTACTACACAAATGTCAAAACAGAACTGACATTAGGGGCCAATCGCAAAATTTATAGCATTTTCTGATAGGAGGATTACTTTTGCGCCACCTTGTATAAAATATAAGTATACTTTTTACGAAAAAAAATATGATTGCAATCGGGAAACTTTAAAACACTTTAATAAATGGTTGATAACACAACATGGACTTGCCCTAATTTTCTTGGTTGTTAATGCACTTAGTTTGTAAAAAGTGCAGTAAATAAGAAAGAAAATATTTAAGTACGTTTTTTAGAAACTGTTACAAGAGTTTTTGAAATGAAAAATCAGTTATATTTGCATTTATTGACATTTTTGTGATGAGTGCCTTGAGGCATGCTTAAGCATTAGAGGGTTAAAATAGTGATGAAATTAAACATAAACAAGATTTATATGAACCCAAATCTTTCTACCAATGTTTGTGGAGATCGCTCCAATCAGAAAATTATTCTATGAATAACAATAATTATACACTGCTATTTTATTTGCCACAACTGTAAGAATAATAAATTTACAAAATACTTAGAACGATCTTATGAAGGTTGTCAAGTGACCTAACTTAACAATTATAAGATACACACAGATACCTTATTGAGATATATGTAGTTAGAATAAATATTGTATAAATACACACGAGTACGAGTCTAACTTTATAGTTGTATAAAAAGTATTGTAGCATTTTAAAATTTCTAATTTAATAGCTAAATTTAATTGTGCTCATACGCATTCTGTTGCCGCTTTTCTAGTAAATTTAACTTAAATAACCAACGACAATCGAAATACATAATAAAAAAAAAACTAAATAACAGCAATAAATCGCCGCAATTAAATAACAAAACGTATTATTTTTGTATACAAAATATAAAACGTTAGAAAATTAAAATATAAACAGTTTTTAATTGTAAATCGAGTGTCGAACACGTAACAACACGTACTATTATTAACTGGCTGGAGCTCCTCAAATAATTAAACAAAATTTTTAAAAAATGTTTACTAAAAACAGTGCCTTACTTTTGTTAATGGTGAGAAGCTAAAATTATTTAAATTAAACTGATAAAATATTGCAATTATTTCTTAGTTAACATGCGTAAAAGGTGAGCTATGGAATATGCCCACTGCCACGGATATACAAACAGCAGTGGAAACATGCCAAATCTCCAATGAGTCTTTTCTTAATCTACAAGAAAACTATGACACAGATGCCGATGATATCCGATGTTTTACAAAGGAATTGGGTTTATGGACGGATGAAGAGGGCTTCCAGGCAAAACGTATAATAAAACTGCTAAAGAAATACAACCAACCTATAGAAATCGTAGTGGTGATTGGCTATTGCAACAGGTCCCACAAACAAACCACCAACCTTGATAGATGGGCCAATGAAGCCTATAACTGTTTTGCCAATGGGCGCATAGGTGCATGGATTAACGAATACATCAACAATGTTTACAAAAATAAAATAACGACAAAATAAAACTCAACATTTATGGTTTTCCATACACAACAAGTTAAATATTTATTTTCTTTTCAATTCATTTGAGTGCAATTAATGCTTGTGTACGCTACCCTTGACCAACTGCAAATTGGAGCGTATGAAACACATGCCACCGCGATAGGCCCAGGCACAAGCATCACTACCTTGAGTGTTTTTGTCGGCACACTGCTCGATTTTCTGGTGAGTTTCATCATTGTGATCGACCGTGCCATGTTCACCTACCAACTGGTGGTGAATTTTATGGACATCGAAACCCTTGTGTTCGTCAAAGAAGCCGAAATGTTCAAAGATACACTTCATGTAGCAGTGAGTTGTTTCATTATCGGGATATTCCCAGGCTTTGTACTTTTCCATTTGTTCAGGGGAGATCTTCAACTTGGAGCTACATTCATCACGGAATTTCACCAAATCGTCATGATGTTTGACCACATAGTCATGATTTTCATGGTGGACATGATGATCATGGTCATCGTGACCCTCATGATGATCGGCCAAAGCCTGTCAGAAATAGAGTAGAAATCAGAACAAAATTGCTGCAAGATGTGCGTGTTTTGCATTCAACTTACCGCTACTGTTAAAACTAAAATCACAAAAAATACTTTCATTGCTGTGCTTGATTGATTGGCTCACAATTGCAACTGATCGTATTTGCAGCAGCTGTCCAGGTTTTTATAGGCTCTTCGAATTGTTTGAAATTATCTTGTAGGCAGAGAGAGGTTATCTGACTTAAAACTACCTCCTGCATTTTCGCATCAGTGCAGTTGCTTGTTGTACGATTAAAGCAATATATGTATATTTATATGTAGTATAGACATAAAAATATTCTTATTATTGATTTGATTTTATTTGTTTATTTACTTTCGAGTTTTATTCACACAAGAACATTATGAACCGCGATAATAGACACTGCTTGCTGGTTGATTTAGTATTTGAGTTTTAGGACGTTGACAGTTCAATTGATTTGAAAGTGTTTGGTGGCTTGTTTGGTTTCAATGTTTATATTTTTTTTTTTTTTCTTCTTTTTGTAAACAAATAATACTCAAAGTGATAATTTTATTTCAGACATGCATCGCTAATCATTAAATGATACATTAATCTTTGTACGTATCTGTACCACAACTCAAAAGAATCTTCTTTAATCAGTGATTGACTACGACGACATCCTGAAGAGTTGTATCTTCATTTACAGTTAAATGAGGTTTTTACCCAACCACTGTAATTGGAAAATTTCCATTACATTGTCGATGAAAAGTTTTATTTTCCTTTTATTGGCTCACAAATTCAAGACATGTATTTCAAAATTGTAAATATGTATGTGGTTAAGCAAAGGAGTATTTTTAAAGCAACTTTTCGGCAAAGCAAGAACAAAAACATTTTAGTTTTTATATGAAAACACACAAAAAATTAACTTGAAATTCTTTGATAATGAATATAATATTATCCCTCTGGGAAATTTGTGTCAATAGTTTTATACACAATTTAGCAATGAATTTTACACAACTTTCAAAAATACAAGTTAGAGTGCTAGCACTGCTCACAAACAAATTGTGAATTGTTTTATATTAATTATATTATTAATACCAAATTAATAAGGACTGAGATCGAAAAATTTTTAACATACATTTATGTTAATAAAAATGAAACCACTAAACTTACAGTTTTGATTCTTTTTTTTTATTTGATTGAAATTATTATTAAAATTTAAAAAAAAAAATATATATTTTTATAGTTCTAATCACTAGTGATGAAATTTTTGAACCTTTTTCGGAAACCCTTCCATTATGGTTTTTATAGTGTTTTATGTCACTTTGTTCGAACAGGTTGTCCATCTCCGTTTAAAATCTGCCACACTTTTGGACACCTTTTTTGTACTCTTCAATTCTCTTTTAACAAGATACCAATATCTCTCCGCTGGCCTTAGCTCCAGGCAATTTGCCTCTCTTGGTGTAAATTTCGGTATTTATAGAGCCCTTTGTAACAAATGATTGGCTTTTTTGCCGCAACTGCATATTGCTTGCCATACCAAGAACTTTTTGGGAAATTTTTCGGCTTTTGTGTCCTAAACTTTTCTTCAACATTCCCCTGAGCATCAGCAACATAAAATTTTTGACCAGGAAGTTGCGAAAAATCTGCCAGAACATACGATTCGTCGTCCATTATGCAGCAGGAATATTTTTTTTATAAAATTTGACTTCAATTTCCGTGCTCTGTCTTTGGCCTCTAAATTTTTAGCAGCGTTCCTGTCAGGAACTTTTTGAGCTTTGTATGTTTTTGAACCAGCATTGGCTTTAACTTTTCGTACCAAATAGTCCGAGTACTGACCTAAACGGGCAGCTTTCCTACCAGATGTGTTGGGAGCTCTTTTGAAAATGCTTTCTATTTATTGAACCAGGTTTTCTATCAACGGACAGGTTCTCCCGGTATTGTTGAATAACATTGGAAATATTTTGACGGCAGACCTTTAATAATTTTAGTACGCACTTTATTCTGGTCACTCATTTTAATCAGATTAACAACAAATGAACATAATTGACATTAAACATAATAACTGACATGCTTTAGAAAAGTAACTTGATAAAAAAAAAATCAAATAGTACTTGGGTTAAAAGTTTTAATGAAAAACGTGTCTTAAGAATTTTTCGATCTCAGTCCTTAGTTAAAAAATCTCCAAGATTTTTTTCTTGTTCTTAGAAAAATATTTACTTAAATCAGAATGCTTTCTTTTGAAAGCTTTTGCCGCATCTTCAGTAAATTTTTTAATTGATATTGCAAACATTTTGGAAACTCCGTTGCCTTTTTAACTTATCCTTTAGTCCTCTTGATAACTTTTTAATAAAGACCTTGGGATGTATTTTTTTGTAAAAAATTTTCAGAACTTTTTACGGTCTAAAAATAGAATTTTTATGCCACCCAGGATTTTTACATATGGTCAATAACTCTTTAAACATTTAGCAACCCAAAACACAGTATTTTGAACAAGATTTTTGATTGTCTAGTAATTTTCCACGTCTATGAAACTTGAATTGATATTCATTTACCCCCTTATTCATAATCAATTTTTAATTTTATTAAAACTTTTCTAAAAGAATTTCCATACAAAATTTGTTTTATATGAATAAGGAAGGCCTTTAAAATTTTCAAAATACTTTTTCCGTTTTTATCAGTTCTCCATTTTTAGAAAAACAAAGTATCCAATTAATATCTGTATTGACTGCAGAAATTACATTTCTGAGAGTAGTTAAAAGGTAGGGTCAATTATGGGCATAACTAGATAGTCTTAAAGCCATTATTACAACTTGCCTTTAAGTTCGTAATAGTAAAAGGTAACTTTAAGTAATAGAAAAAGGTTGCTTTAAAGTTAACTTTTACTATTGGAAACATAAAGGCAAGTTGTAATAATGGCCCTTAGAATCTTATGAGGACCCCGAAATATATACTAACGTAAGTCTGCGATAAATATATTTGATGTGTTACAAACAGGGACCGAAAATAATAATTATTCTTGAAATTTCAAAGGAAAAAAGCCATCACCAGAAAATATCGGAGAGTCAAGTCAAGCATACCATTTTGATCGTTTTCAACTATATTTTCATAAATTAACATGATTTTTAATTTCTTGATTTTTATTTTTTTTGTCAAAAATAATTGTTATTTTTTGATTTTTATTTTTTTTGTCAGAAATATTTGTCAAACTTTGATTTTTATTTTTTTTTTTTTTTTTTGTCAGAAATATTTGTCAAACTTTGATTTTTATTTTTTTTGTCAGAAATATTTGTCAGACTTTGATTTTTGTTTTTTTTTTGTCAGAAATAATTGTTATTTTTTTGTCATACATATTTATCACACTATAATTTTTATTTATATAGTCTGACAAATATGTGATACATATTATTTCTAACAAAAAAAAAAACAAAAATCAAAGTCTGACAAATATTTCTGACAAAAAAAATGTCATAATTGTTACGATCCCTGGTTACAAACTCTCTAATGGTGGATATGAATAATTAAAACAGTATCAATATCGTTTGTGTGTACTCTTTATATTCCTCTGTGTCTTCTGTTGAAAATCCAATTTCTATAATTACTAATTAACAATCCATTTCTGTACTTTTAAAACGAAAATATACCACATTTAGAATCCACAACTTTTGTTTATCTAATACATCAACCAATTATCGACATTATGCACAAACACCGTTATCGACATTTTCTCAGTGCGCCTAAAGTATATGCTGTACTTTACAGTTAATTTCAAATGGATATTGCAGTATTCTTGCCAGAAAGCAGCACACAGTGGGGGAAATGAAAAAAAGTGAAAACAAATCTGTAACTTCTAAACCGACAATACGATTTCAATAAAATTTCAAAGGACTATAGAGGAGGTGTAGACGAGTTTAATTTTTTAGACTTTAAACACTGAGTTGGGCAGGAGCCTTAAGGCCCTAAAGTGAGGTATATCGGGTATATGAAAATTTAAAAATGATGCCAAAATTTTGTTATCGTTCCGATTTAAAATATTTTTCTATATATATAATCTACAAGAAGGAAGCTACAAAAAACATTGCTATAACCATACTTTATCTCTTACAGTTTACGAGATATTCATATTTGAAAATTAAAATTTTAGATTTTTTGCCAAACTTCCGATTTTATTCAAATATATATTTTTTAATTAACAACAAATTTATAAGTATTCGCAAAAAAAAATTATTTCAAAATCATTACTGAGTCAAAAGTTATGTGCATTTAAATTTAAAAATAGTTTTCTTACATTAATGTTTAGTTATACAGAAAACTAAAACAAAATAAATGATGTGTTTATATTTTTCACAAAGGTAACATTTTGGGAAGTACTTAGATGTGAAATAATTTCAAAATTCGCATTACTGCAAGGTCCAGAACCTTCCGAATTAGACCTATTTTTTTATGTAACTTTCAACTGTATGCCAAATTTTCTTTAATCGCATAGCTGCTTTTAAAAACTAAAAACCTGTTTTGTATGCCCCAAAATGTGTTTAAATATTTTACGAAGGGAATTTATAGCCCGGACCTCGGTACCGTCAACAGAGTCAAAAATCTAAAAATAACAATTCACAAATTTATTTTAAACTTTTACATTTGGATAAAAAATTTCTATATAAGTTTAAAGTTTCATCAAAAACGATTCATAAACAAAACTTTTATTGCATTTTAAAAATTAAAATTTTCCAAAAAAAAAACAGCTTCCATTTTTTATTCATATATTTTCGAAAAAAGTATTTCATAAATTTTTTAAGGATTTGCTTGAATCATATCTGTCGAAGATATACAAAATATTCTTCGATAGATATTATTCATATTTCGTTTAAACAAAGATCGGAAACTATTTATATACCCTTTTTTACCAAAGGTGAAGCCCCGGTAGGTTCTAGTTTGATAAACAAAATAATTTCTTGTAAAATATTTATAATTAATCACAATAAAAGTTGCCATTTTTAAGATTAATATCATGCAGCTGTAAAAAATACTACTCTTTTCGTGCATGAGCAAAATGAATCTTCGATGTAATTGCAACAAAATAATTAGATATTTTGTTTAACTTTTGTTTCAACAAATAACCTATAATTAAATACCCAAGAAACAATATTTCATACAAAATTACCAGCCCCAAGAAAAAGATGATGAGGCTTAACACTTCAAAACAATACAATTTATCATTTCACCAATTTGGAAAATAAAACCTTTTTAACAACAATGTCGTGAGTTTACTTGCCCTCAATTTATGCAACACTGATTAAGGGAAATTTTAAGAATTAAAAATAACAAATAAATCAATAAAATGGCAATAAATAGCAATTTAGGAATAAACACGAGAAATTATAATAAGAAATTGAAAATTCCCTTGAATTTAATTGTTCAGATGATTAAATTTTAAATAATTTCTGAGTTGAAAACAACAAATGTTCACTCCCACTAAAATAAATCACGAAAGTGAGTTTTAGTGAATCATTATTTTAGGAAAACCAGTAACAAAATATGTTTGAGCCTCAAAATTAGTCTGAGACTATTTACAGTTTTACTTAGCATTACATTAAAACTGCAAAATATTTTAAATTCGGGTGATGTGTAATGATGTTTAAAACATATTACATACATTATTTCATATTTATGTATGTGAATAAATAAGAGACAATAAAGATTATTGTTTAAATCTTCATATTGGTTTTCAGTATTGAGATATGTTTGTAAGTATTTATGTATAAGAATGACATGGAAAAGTTATTATTTTCATGGTGTCCAGTAGGGTATTCAATCGAATAACCGTTAATCGCTTAACCGATTAATGTTGGTCGGTTAACTGTTCGAATAATTTAAAATTGACGATTTTCAAATAACAAATAAACCAATTAATTTGGGTCGATTAACCGATTAATCGAAATTTCTTTTTTTTGGTACTTTATATACAAGGTGGCGCAAAAGTAATCCTCCTATCAGAAAATACTATAAATTTTGCGATTGGCCCCTAATATCAGTTCTGTTTTGACATTTGTGTAGTAAACACATGCGAAATACACGTTAGTAAACAATGTTACGCTACACTGCTCCAGAACGCGGAATATTGCTGACTATTTATTGGTGACTTTGGCACAACGCCTACTGGTGAAACATTGCGACGTTTAGCCGCTCGCCTCGAAGAGACTGGCACAACACGAGATGCTGCCAGGCGTGGCAGACCCCGGAGTAGCCGTTCTGCAGTGAATATTGCAGCTGTAGCCGAGGATGTCATGGAAGCGCCGTCGACATCGACATCGACCAGACGTCTTTACAACAACAACCAAAAATTCTTTACAGCGAATTTTGGTTGTTTCCGTACAAAGTCCAGACGGTGCATCAGCTGTTAGCTGCTGACCGCCAATCGCGTCTAACATACGCTCAAGCCATCCTTAATCACCACAAAGAGGAAGATGATTTTTCATCAAAAATAATCATGAGTGATGAGGCCCATTTCCATCTTAGCGGGTACGTAAATAAGCAAAATTTACGCTTCTGGGGCACTGAAAATCCGCGTGTAACCCACGAAGAGCCATTACACCCGCTCAAAGTCACTGTATGGTGTGCTGTTTTCGCTGGAGGAGTCATCGGACCTTTCTTCTTCGAAGACGTCGCGGGCCAAACGTTTACTGTGAATGGTGAGCGCTACAGAGCAATGATCAACGAGTTCTTTTTGCCGCAACTTGATGAATTGGGATTGAAAACATGTCGTTCCAACAAGACGGTGCAACGGCACACACTGCACGTGCCACAACCGATATGCTGAAGGATGCATTTCGCGGGCGCTTAATCTCCCGTTTTGGCGATTTGCACTGGCCAGCAAGATCGCCTGATTTGACCGCTCCAGACTTCTTTTTGTGGCGCTTTTTGAAGTCGCGGCTTTATGTCAACAAGCCTCAGAGTCTTACAGCTCTTAAAGACAATATCCGTCAAAAAATTAAAAGACCAAATAAGAAAAATCCACAAGAAGAATCAAAGTTTTTAATTTTTTTTTTTAATTACAGCCAGAAAACATCGGAAGTTTACTTTTGCGCCACCTTGTAGAAATATGGTTTTAAACACACACATTTTATTTCTTAACTTATGATTATTCCCTTCTAGCAATAGTTTTTTGAAGTATAGCTTAAAAACTGAAACTAAGGAATTTGGACATGACTTTTATTCTAGAATGTTCCATGATGACCTTTGTTCTAATGAGTCGGAGGAAGGCATGCTAATAGACGAAACTGAAGACATTACTGAAACCAGTCTTTTATCAGTTCTCCAATGGTATAATGGAGGATTATATATGCTTAGAAAAACTGAATAAAGAACTGAGAAATTGGATAGTCTTTCTCGTGCCATACTTTCGATTTCTCCAACATCTACAATCATTTTCCAAGTCAAGTTTTAATAAAACTAAAGAAAAATCGTTTAAAAGGAAAATTATATTTCAGTAAATCTCACTAAAGTCCTAAAAAAAAACTCACATGTGTATATAAAAAGGATCTCAAATACCATATGTTTTTGCAATTATTAATTTTTTTGTTGAAATTATTTAAATAAGTACACAAAATTCATCTTATTTTCAATTTAAAATTAAAATAGAAATTATTCGGTTAATCGAATAATTTAAAATTAACCGATTAAATCTAAACCCCGATTAATTATTTGCTCGATTAACCGATTAAACCAGGAACCCGATTAATTGAATACCCTAGTGTCTAGGCTAATTTAATTTAATTACTTTAAATATCTGGCTAATGGAAACAACTATGAATTATATTACACGAGTATTTAGACTTTGGCAGATTTTCCGCTCTATTTGCAAACACACCAGACCCGAAATGCGAATGACTATTCAGATGTACGCAACACGAGTGTAAGCGAAACCCTTTAGAATTATTCAAGTGTCACTCTAACCGACCCGTACTTCTCGAAATTCCAATAAACTAGAAAACATGTCCGATAACCAAAACCAAATTGAACCTTGAAATTTCTTATAAATATAACAAAACTTCAATAAATCTTAAATGTAAATAGATAAATAATAAAAACCCTGTCATTAAAAAAAAAAAACAACATCATAACAAGCAATCTAAAACACATAAAATCATATGTATTCATTTTTGCAACTCAGCATGATTGCCACCTTCATTCATCATTCCGACCTACACAAACTTCAAACCAAATTTCTTTCTTCACAATCAACCCGTATTAGAAAGTTCAATGGAAAAATAATTGAAGTAATTTTCAATTTCATCTTGCAATCTAAACTCGCAGTACGTGAGTAACAGATCCAACTACACGTACGTTTAGTAATTTTTAAAAACAATAAAAATATGATCGAATCCATCTCAGCTGGAGACAGACTTCATACATACATATATACATACATACGAGTTCATTTGGCCATTGTTGTGATCATGCAAACAACAACAACAGCAGCTAGTGAGGGAGGCAGTGGAGGGCATAATTGAGCATGATCGTTGAGGAAGTGTGTCTAAAGGTAAATAAATAAATATTGAAGAAAACAAACATCCAATTTGAGAAACATCATTTTCAAAATATTCAAATGAAAACAAAAGTATATAATACGTATGAGTGTAATGGACTTTTTTTCATTTTGTTTTTGTGGCAATTTATCAAAAGAAAGTGAAATTTGTGTTTTTCGATTATGTATTCATTTCAATTTCTGAAATAAGAATGAAAGATAATCAATCATTTTCCATAAACACATGATGAAATGTATTGAAATTCGTGGTAATTACTTGTTAATATTATTGTTATTTATAATGATTCGTTGTAGTTCATTAAAAAAAAACGGTGGCATTTAGGTATATACTATGTACCTACACATCATTCAATTAGAGTCCAAGGAAGCCAATTCACTTTTTATAAATATAGCAGGACACACAAATCTGTTTAA
Organism: Calliphora vomitoria; assembly: GCA_942486065.2. Classification (NCBI taxonomy): domain Eukaryota; kingdom Metazoa; phylum Arthropoda; class Insecta; order Diptera; family Calliphoridae; genus Calliphora; species Calliphora vomitoria. Next base: position 4,252,737 of record OW818029.2, on the reverse strand, counting down.
GGGACTGATTCAGAAACACGAAATGAAAACAATTTTAAAATTTTTGTAAGAAAAAATCACTCAGTTTTTAAATAACTAGAAAAAAACTCAAAGAAAAAAAAATACTCAAAAAAAGTTACACTTACGAGTGTTGTTTTTGTTTTGACATAGGTTTTTTTACTTATACATTCTCACCACTTAGGTTTTTGACAACTGAGTTTGGTCTTTGACAGGAGAGTTTCCGATCTACATATGTGTATTTATCTATGGTTTACACATAGTTTTATTTACTAACACATTCTAACTACACTTAGGTTTTTGACAACTGAGTTAGGTCTTTGACAGCAGAGTTTCCGCTCTATACCTTAGTCATACAGAATACACATAGAGCGGAGACTATCCTGTTTTTTACTAATACATTCTCACAACTTAGCTTTTTAACAACTGAGTTAGGTATTTGACAGGAGAGTTTCCGCTCTATGTGTATTCTGTATGACTAAGGCATAGAGCGGAAATTCTGCTGTCAAAGACCTAACTCAGTTGTCAAAAACCTAAGTGGTGAGAATGTATTAGTAAAAAACAGGAGAGTTTCCGCTATATGTGTATTCTGTATGACTAAGGTATAGAGAAAATCTACATAGAGCGGAAACTCTCTTGTCAAAGACCTAACTCAGTTGTCAAAAACCTAAGTGTAGTGAGAGTGTATTAGTAAAACAAACTATGTGAAAACAATAATAACGCTCGTACGTGTAACTTTTTTGAGTAATTTTTATGTTTGGGTTTTCTTTTAGTTATTTAAAAACTGAGTGATTTTCATACATATCAAAGTGTTGGCCATTGCTAGCTATTACCTTTCCCATCTTTCTGGCAACATAAGGATTCTGAACCAAATGAACTGCTCATCTTATGAGGCCAAGAACGAATTAAGCCAAGAGAGAACGTTATGCATGAGATCGTAAAATTCTTAACAGACGTTTTTCATTAAAACTTTTAACCGAAGTATTATTTGATTATTTTTTTTATCAAGTTACCTTTGTAAAGCATGTCAGTTATTATGTTTAATGTCAATTATGTTCATTTGTTGTTAATCTGATTAAAATGAGCGACAAGAAAAAGGTGCGTACTAAAATATTAAATATTTTCAACAAAACCCAACCTTAATCCTACAAAAAGTTGGCCAAACAATCAAAGGTCTGCTATCAAACTTTTTCCAATGTTATTAAACAGAAAGCATTTTCAAAAGAGTTTCCAACACCTCCGGTAGGAAAGCATTCCGGTTAGGTCAGTACTCGGCCTATTTGGTACGAAAAGTTAAAGCCAATGAAGGTTTAAAATCATTCAAGGCTCAAAAAGTTCCTGAAAGAAACTCTGCTAAAAATTTAGAGGCCAAAGACAGAGCACGGAAATTGAAGTCAAATTTTATTCAAAAAATATACCTGCTTCATAATGGATAACGAAATGTAGGTATGGAAAATATTTCGCAGCTTCTGGGTCAATTTTTTTATGCTGCAGATGCTCGAGGGAGTCTTGAAGAAAAGTTTAGGACCCAAAAGCAGACAAAATTTCCCAAAAAGTTCCTGGTATGGCAAACAATATGCAGTTGCGGCAAAAAAGCCAGACATTTGTTACAAAGGGCTCTAATAAATACCGAAATTTACATCAAGGAATGTTTACCAAAAAAGGATCTTTCCATTCATAAGACTTCTTAATGTGTCCACTAATTTTTGGCCTGATTTGGCATCTGGGCAATTCCATATCATCGTACGTGACATTTGTACGCCTATAGAGTGGAATAGATTTTCCAAAAATAAGAGTATCTGAAAAATAATTTTGTCTGTATGTTTCATTCAGAGGGTGCTATATTTTAAAAAAATAATAAGTTCTTTCGAAACATTGTTATCCAAAATATCGAGCGAAATAAGGGTGACATAAAACGGAAGTCATTTTGAGGTACATGTAAAAATATGCGAAAATTTGCGAATCGTGAGAGGCGTTATGTTTTCTTTTAATTTCTTACACTATACGAAATATTTTTCCTTTACAATCCGTCATATTTAAATAAAAACAATCATTGGATGATTTTATAAAAAATAAAATTTAATATCTTACGTGACATACCGTACGTGACAGATTTTTCTCTTATAATAAAACAATATATATTCTGTAAATATATGTATACAAAAACTAAAAAAATGAATAGAAAATATAAATTCGGTTTCAATAAACAATTTTATAATAGCAAATAAACAATCAGAGTCAAGTTCATTTCACACTACATATATGCTAATTGGGAGCTTAGTTTTAACCGCAATTTTAGCAAAAAACACGCCAATTAAATTAAAAAATTAAATATAGTTAGTTTAAAATATTATTTTTGCCAATAAAATGTTGTAATAAGCTTTAAATACTGACACATAGTAATATTTTAGTGTTTTCTCCTATTCAAATCATCTTGAAAAAAAGTTTCAAGGGTTTTTGGGTTTTCAGTCGTGGTAGTCATTCTCGTGGAATTGCCCATATGTCACTGTGGTAAGAAAGGTCTTGAGTGGTACAAGAACAATAATGTGGTATTTGTACCAAGAGAGGCAATTCCTGCCTGGAGCTGAGTCCAGTGGAGAGATATTGGGCTCTTGTTAAAAGAGAATTGTGGAGCATAAAAAAGGTGTTCAAAAGTGTGATAGATTTTAAACGGATATGGACAACCTGTTCGAACAAAGTGACATAAAGCACTACAAAAACCATAATGGAAGGGTTTTCGTAAAAGGTTCAAAATTTCATCATTAGTGATTAGAACTATAGCTTCAATTCTTATGGTATCCACTTTCCCGATGCTTGCAAACGTTTTGAAATTGCTGCTTGAGTACCTCGCAATGGTTTTGCAAGCTCTTGTTGAGTTTGACAACTATCTTCATGGAGTAATGCCTCCAATTCTTGGCTGGCCTTAGCGATCTTTGTCTTCCGTGACAAAATCACCACTTCTGAACCACACAAACCAACTCTCGCACGTTGAAAGCGATGGAACACATTCACCATAAGCTTTGGTGAGCAATCGCTGTGCTTCAGCGGCACTTTTTTTTCAATTAAAGAAGTAAAGCAAAACTTCCCGCATATGACGCTTTGTTCTCACAAAATGTTATTAAAAACAAAAACCGCGTTCAAAATATATGACCCATTTTTAAGTCATACATCCAATAGCATTTCTGTATGTGATCAGTTTAAAACATAGATTTTGAAATTGAGAAAAGAATATATAAATATACCTTTCATAAGTAGTTAAAAAGCAATACTAAATTGAAAACTGTGTCAAAACTAATTATAATACTTAGGTAGGGGAGGAAAAACATTAAACAAACATTGCAGCATTTAAAAGGAAATAAAAAGTGAAAGAAATTCATTCAACAAATAATTCCCATCATAAATTATGAACTAAACAATGGTAAAAGGTTTAACTATAGTTTTTCTTTACTGACAAACAAAAAGAACTTTCAATCTGAAACGAAATGAAAAAGAAACTTGTACAGCAACAAACTTAAATACATATTTATTTGTTAAATATATAGTATTTGTACTCGTACGAGTATTATGTACTTTCATTAATGGACAACACACAATTTCAATTCCTTAAAGATCAACTCTATAAATGTTGTGAAAAGGGAAACTATTTTGATACAAAATTACCTCGTCATCACCGTACAAAGCAACAACTTTAAGCTTAAATAAAAAAAAAATAAAAATTAATAAAACATTGTCGACTATACACAACACCCTACAACAATATAAGAACTTAAGAAGTGTATAAATGGTAAAGTCCATGCATTGCTCACTATGCTATATAATCGTATCTATGTATATACTTAATAACCTAATGTGTTGTCGCTGCTTAGTTTATGTGGGTTTGATTTATCCCCATAATTCGGGTCCTACTCATTGATTATATTCTGTTGAGTCCCTTTCTACAGTCAAAGATTGATTCTTTTCAAATTCATAGCTGCTTCTAAATAATGCAGACACAATTTAGTATTCATCACAAAGAAGATATGTTAATTAGTAGTGGAATGATATTCGCTACCAAGTTTTTGCTGGTTTATGTGTATTACCAACTACCGAACCTACAGTTCCTCATGCTACATTGTAGGGTACAGGGCATAACAATAACAAAAATTTAACCTAAATAATAATGCCACAAACTAGAAACATTGCAATTGCGTTTTAAAAGAAAATATTGTTTCGGAAAACAATGGCAACAAATACATACTCGAACATACATACAAAATTTTTCATTCATACGAAAAAAAAGAAAAAAAAATATGATAGAAAAGCGGAAATTGACGACAACGACGACCACAACCAACAGACAAGGTGACGACGCCAAGGCGGACAAACTTATAAGCCCCTGAGTGAATGGAAGAAAGAATGGAGCAATTTTTAATCATACCAAAGAGTTTAGTGCACAAATCATTGATGGCATAAATACCATGGCATACAAAAATACTTGAGATCAAAATAAAATGATTTAAATGAATTTTTAAAACGTACTCGACTCGCAAGTAACAATCTCAACTCTGTTGCTTTGTTTTTGTTGTTGTTGTTTGGGCTACCGATACATAGTTTCATATGAGTCTGTCTATCTGTCTGTCTGTCAGTATGTTTTAAGAAATAAATCATGTTGCAGTGTTTACATGAAATGCAACATGCTCAAATCCGTTTAATACCCACGCGCTGCAAAGGCCCTCAGAAGCCAACAACAATGAAATTCAAATAGTTTTTTTTTTTTTTTTTTTGTATTAAAAAAAATTGCCTACAACATGAAGTTTTCAAATGACAGTCAGACCAACTGGATAAGTTAACCAGCAGTTCTAGGAGACAGTCCCAAACTAGTGATTTTACCCATTATTTAGGGTGGTGCTTGTCCTAAGCGGGGGTCAATTGGCTCTAATTGACTACAGTCAAACTGTCTAATAGCTAGGGTATTCAATTAATCGGGTTCCTGGTTTAATCGGTTAATTGAGCAAATAATTAATCGGGGTTTAGATTTAATCGGTTAATTTTAAATTATTCGATTAACCGAATAATTTCTATTTTAAATTGAAAATAAAATAAATTTTGTGTACTTATTTAAATAATTTCAACAAAAAAATAAATAATTGCAAAAAAATATGGTATTTGAGATCCTTTTTATATAAACATGTGAGTTTTTTTTTAGGACTTTAGTGAGATTTACTGAAATATCTTTTAAGAAAAGAATATAATTTTCCTTTTAAATGATTTTTCTTTAGTTTTATTAAAACTTGACTTGGAAAATGATTGTAGATGTTGGAGAAATCGAAAGTAAGGCATGAGAAAGACTATCCAGTTTCTCAGTTCTTTATTCAGTTTTTTTAGGCATATAAAATCCTCCATTATACCATTGGAGTCCTGATAAAAGACTCGTTTCAGTAATGTCTTCAGTTTCGTCTATTATCATGCCTTCCTCCGACTCATTAGAACAAAGCTATACTTCAAAAAACTATAGCTAGAAGCGAATGTTCATAAGTTAAGAAATAATATGTGTTAAAACCATATTTCTATATAAAGTACAAAAAAAAAAAAAATTTGATTAATCGGTTAATCGACCCAAATTAATCGGTTTATTTGTTATTTGAAAATCGTCAATTTTAAATTATTCGAACAGTTAACCGACCAACATTAATCGGTTAACCGATTAACGGTTATTCGATTGAATACCCTACTAATAGCTGATCCAAAGTAGTCAACGCATTGGATTCACATACTAGTTAAATAGCGTCAGTTACCTTACTAGCTACCTAACTGGTAACTTAATCAGCTACATAACTAGTTGTTTTAACATGTACAAGTGCTAATTGCCCTCAAATAGTCAGCTAAAAGATATATCATAGGCAGTCCAATAAACGATAGCTTGTAAACAAACCTTTCTTCGACAACTCTCCAATGGATTGCTTCTGGTGGCTTAAATAACTACTTTCTAAAGTGCAGTACAAAATAAACGTTTAAAGTCACTTCACTATAGGTTACTAGGAGACACTAAAGTGACTATTCACTTCATGTTTGTTACATGAGATATCAGTATACTTAAGCAAAAATACAAATTAACTGTATGACAATTATATCAACACAATTTGTATTAAACCAGTTTGAACGAATTATCACACAACACGTTTAAAGTGACTACACTCCAGATTACTTAGAGACACTTAAGTGACAATTGTCTTCATGCTAGATTACCTGGGATGTATAAAGTAACCAATTGTCTTCTCTCTGCACTACAAAGAGCACATACGTGTCTAATGACCAAAATATATAACGTGATAAGACATTAGTGTCGAATACTGTCTATAAGGGATACATTGACTACATGCATAACTGCTGGGTAGTAACAACTGGCTAAATGCAATTACACACGTACATACAAACGTTACATATAAATTATTTTGCCTTCTTTTATAATAAAATAATGTTATACTGTTAAAGCAGGGAATTGGGTCATTTCACAGCCATCCCAAATATTTTAGAGAAAACTCATTTTATAGAAAGAACATTTAACGAAAATCAACGCACAAATCAAGGGTCATAAATAAAAACATAAAAATAACAACTGCAGCCTTTGGGGCAAGTAATTAAATATTTTCGATTTAGAACTGCATAAATTGTGAAAATCTTTGTCAAATCACTACTATTTCTACTTAATGCATTTTGTTACAGGTCTTTTTCTTAACTATTTTATAAGTTCTTGTAGTGGTTAAAGTACGCTATACCAAAGAAGTTGATATGATGTGTTAAACATCAAGTTTAAGGAAAATTTCAAAAAAAAACTGGTTTAAACAAGGATAAAAAAGGTATTTGAAATATCCATCATTATATATCTATATTGTCTATATTAATGACTTAGTAATCCAGATATCGATCAAAAATAGGTAAAAAATCTAGGTTGTCGTGGTTTTTCCTTATATAGCTGCTAACCGGGTCTATAGCGAATATATTAAAGTATGTAAGTTTATTTTTATCAGGATTGCCACATAATCTACAGATTTATGACTGCTGAAATCATAAACCGATATCGTCCACTTTCAATACCAAATAAACATTATCAACAGAGAGTATTTGTGTATATCAACATACAGACATAACTGCGTGGGTCTGCGATGAATATTTCGGTGTATTACAAACGTAATGACAAAATCAATACACACCCCATCTTTTTTGATGTTGGGTATAAAAATAATTTAAACTTAATTTATACCTCAATTCTAAAATCGACAAAAAGGCTAAAAACCGGTTATTCGAACCGGGTTTCAATAGAAAAAACCTAAAACCGGTTTTTAAAAATTACACTTTTTCGAATTATTCGAAAAGCGGTTTTTTGTACTGTCGAATATTTGATAACTCTAATCGTAGTAAAGATAATAAAAATTCGATATACGTTTATTTGAGAAAAAAAGCTCAATTGCTAATCACTCATATTTATGACCAAAAATCGGCTTTTATATTAATATTCGACTTAAATCGTTGATAGTTGATAACTCTGTAAATAAGCGTTTGTTTAAGCATCTCTCGGATTCAATTCGTATGGTGCCCAATTTCCCTGCTTTTGGATGAATTGCTGCTTGAGTAGCTCCCAATGATTTTGCAAGCTTTTGTTGAGTTTTACAACAATATTCATGGAGGAATGCCTCCAATTCTTGGTATTCAAACTTTTTTGGCTGACCTGGGCGATATTTGTCTTCCATGTCAAAATCACCACTTCTGAACCGCACAAACCACTCTCGCACGTTATATCCGATGGAAAACATTCACCATAAACTTTGGTGAGCAATCGGTGTGCTTCAGCGACTCTTTTTTTTTAAATTAAACAAGTAAAGCGAAACTTCCTGCATATGACGCGTTCTTGGCACAAAATTCGACATTTCGAAGCAAAACAAACATATTTGTTTAAACTACTAATTGAGAATAAATGACAGATATGTTTTTGTAAAAGTTTTGCTACTAAATAATTATTTTTGCAATCGAATGCGTAAGAATCGGAATGTGTACGTAATTGTCGTTCTAATGAGATATAAAAGATAAAAATTAGTTAAAAAATTTTAAAGTTATTAAAAATTCCCCAGACCATTAACGTGTCTCAGGCCACTTGAACAAGAAATGTAGGAACAAAATTAACATATTTTAAGAAATATTAAAATAAAAGCTAATTTTTACTTAAAATATATCCGTATTTACATTCGTATGAGTTTTTGTATTTGTAGAATACCGTTAACCTATTCGCAGGGATGGCCAAAAAAATTAATTTTTTTAACGGCAGTTTCAAACCTCCATTTTCAAATTTTTAAAAATTTTCTTAAACAAATTTCAGAATTTTTTGATCATCACATTGGGATTTATTGAGATCATAATAGAGAATAAAAATATGAAAAAATTATGTCAATACCTCTTACAGGGTCAATTTGACCCAAAGGAGATATAGGTTTAATCTGAAAAATATTTTTTTGACTGTAATTTTCATTAATATAAATAAATATACATATTTCTGTTACATAATGTAGAAAGTTAAGGAGTTTCACAAATTTATTTCATATAAATAGTAAAAATTTACATATATCTGACCTTTGACTTCGATGCGCGTCCCGAAATCGTTGTCCGATTTGTCTTAAATTTTCAGTACTTATCTTTTAGACCTAGTGTCAAAATATTCCACCCGGCACTCTTCAAAAATCGAACTCAAATTTTTTTCCATACAACTGATTGTCACTCTAATGTATATGTTATTAAAAACAAAAACTGAGGGCCATATAATGTAAAGCTCGCATTTTTAAGACATACACCCAATATGTGATAATTCCAATCAAATCATTAATCGTTGATAACTTGGTAAATATGTGTTTATTTGAAAATTTGAGATCAATGATCACACACATTTATGACAAAAACGCATTTCTATATGAAAATTACACTAAAATGTTTAATCGTTGTTAACTTTGTAAATATGCATTTATTTAGAAAAATAAGCTCAATTTGTGATCACTCAAATTTCTTCCAAAATTGGATTTTTATATGAATATTCCACTCAAATCTTTAATAGGATATAAGAGTTTTTTTAGAAAAAGAAGCTGAATTGGTGATCACTCATATTAATACCCTTCACCATGAGTGGCAATGAGTGGGTATATACAGGATCGGCCATAATGGATTTTTTCATATCATATTTTTTTTGATAAAAAAAAGTTTTTTGGGATGTATAAATTTTATTAAATTATATTGTTAATGTTCATATAATGTTCATTTAATACAGGATAATTTTATGAACAATTGATTTAAAATGATAAAACATATAAAAATATAAAACGCGACGGACAAAACAAAAGCACCCCCTTATAAGATGTGTAAAAATTTGACTATTTTTCTGCATATTTGCAATGTCAGTTAACGGGACTCACAACGGTTGCATTTAAAAATTCCAGAAGATAAAAATAAAGGAAGGCGTTGTCTGTATAATTTAAGTTTTATACAGTTTATTGTGAAAAAACTATGGATGGCACAGAACAAGTAATCCAGTGAATTTAAAATTAAATTTATTGAAGACTGGAAGCCGGGCTTATCACGGCTTGAATTGAATAAACATCATTCAATTAACAGATCAGTTATTTCCCGGCTGATTCCAAAGTTTTTGCAGACTGGTCGTAAACACCGGGCCATTCCGGAGGACGTCCTCGTAAAACCACACGATATGATGATTAATTGATCAAAGGCGCAATACAAAAAGATCCTACAGCAGCAGGTAGTCAAGTAAGAACAAGTTTAAGATTATGCGTTAGCGAAAGAACAATCCGTAGAACAATCCGTAGAAGTAGAAGCACTATCATTCAACATATGACCAGCAAAAAAACCGTTTATATCAGCTAAGAACAAGAAAGCTAGACTGGAGTTTGCCAAAGCCCACATCGACTAGAGTGTCCAAAAATGGAAGACAGTACTGTTCTCTGACGAATCCAAATACAAATTAAAAAGTTCCTATGGAATAAGGCGTGTACACATACGAAAATTAGAAAGACTGAATCCTAAGTATTTCAAAGGAACAATTAAACATGGAAGGGGGCAATGTAATGGTCTGGGGTTGCTTTTCTGGTCAAGGAATTGGGCCAATTCATAAAGTTAATGGGATTATGTATCGGTTCATGTACCGTGATATATTGAAAGATGTAATGGTGCCTTATGCCAGTGAAGAAATGCCACTTGTAGGGAGGTTGCAACAGGATAACGATCCCAAGCACACCTCCAAATTGTGTAAGACTTGGCTACAGAGCAATAAGATTCAAGTTCTTCATTGGCCTGCTCAATCTCCTGATCTCAATCCGATTGAGAACTTGAGGGAGATTGATAATATGAAAATAAATCATGAAAATTGCAGAAATATGGATCGGCAATTTTCACGATTAATTTCAAGGCGTTATTATAGCCTGAGCCCCAAATTATGTAAGTTATTCATACATCAATATATCGGGAATTCTTCTAATTCGGTTGCTATTTGAAATCGACAAATGGCTGAGATATGTGGAAAAAAACCGGGACAACCTTGATTTTTGTCTATTTTTGATCTATATCTGGATTACTAAGTCATTAATATAGACAATATGGATATCTAATGATAGATATTTCAAAGTCCATTGTAACGATGCATATAAGGCTATAGTAATTTTGACCTACAATCGGGAAAAATATTTTTTAACCCGAATTTTTTTTAACAAAAAATTTTTTTGTCATAATTTTTTTTTTTTCACTAACAAATTTAAAAAAAAAAATTTTTGATAAAAATTAAAAAAAAAAAAATTCGAAAAAATTAAAAAAAATTGGAAAAAATTAAAAAAAAAACAATTTCGAAAAAAGTTTTTAAAAATTTTGAAAAAATTTTATTTTTGGTAACCTAAAAATATTTAAAATTTTTATTTTAAAGTATAATTTTGTGAAGAGTATATAACATTCGGCACAGCAGAATAGAGCTCTCTTACATGTTTTTATCTAACATCAATTTTACATTGAATATTCATCTTCAATTCTTCTATTCAATCTTTAATCAATATTATTTTACACGACCTTCCGCATCGAGCATTCAAAACTACGTTAACTGAGCCTTGGCTATTTTTATTTACCACCGTATGAAATATACAAATAGGTTCAAAATATGCAAAAATCGATGTCGAATTTCTTAAATTATTTTCAAACTGATAAATAACTAATCACAAACAATATGAGAAAATGTATGTGAATGTGTTTTTACACATTTAGCAATGAACACTTTCGGTGTTTATCAACATTTTATGATTTATAAGCATGCTTTAAAATTGTGTACGAGTACTTGAAAGGAAATTTAAAAATAAAAAAATAATCGAAAAATAGACTCTGTGTCGTTTTAATCCTATTAGTAATATGTAGTTTTAAGTTGGCGCTTTCACAAATAAGACAAAATATTATTTATTTTCTTTTATGTGAAATATTTTGGTAAAGAAAACTGAAAAAAAGTAATCAAATATTAATGATAGAAAACTACAAGCATTTTATGAATGAATAGAGTTGTCAGTAAATTCAATCTTAAAATACATTTATTTATATTAATATTACTTTTGCAAATATGAAATTGTTATTGAACACAATAACCAATAGAGAATAATGTTTTGAATGACCTAGAAATAAATCAAATGGTGAAAATTTTGCATAAACATAAATTGAATGGCCAATAAAATTTATAGCTCATTGTTTAATTTCATCTCTTTCAATTGGGCATAATGAATAAGAAAATAAAATATTGTAATTTAATGAGTTGCAAACAAAGCCCACACAAAATGTAACTAATTTGTTAGTAATTACAACTAAATCTGCACAGTTGAAAGTAACATACACTTCATAGATTTGAAGAACTCATATGTAAATTCATATAATCTAACTGAATTCCTTCCCACACCTTGTTCACACAACAGTAAATTCATATTTGCAGATACATACATATGTACATAAATAAATAATTTATTAGTTTTACAATCTAAAGAACTAAATATTTACGCTGACTATTGTTAGAATTTTAATTTTTAAACACTGTTTCTATGTATGTATTGTATAAATGGTCAGAGATATTTAGTTTTGTATAATTGAATGGGCAAAAATATTGATAGTACTAGTAATAATAATAATGGCAAATAACCATTAGACAGACAGATAAACCCTTACGGGTAAGTGCAGCTGACCCAGAGACCAAAAGACAAATTCATCAAAAATTATGGCTCAAATAAAACTAAAAACAACTTCAGCGCAGCAGACAGAGATCAACAACAACAACTTTAGCTGGAGGTAATAAAAAAAAATGGCAAGCAAACAAAACAAACCAAAAGAAACAAGAAAACAGTTTCAAATGGATGCAAATTTTACAGATTTACAAATTACTTTTAAGTTAAAGCGCAACAGAATTCAACATTTCAAAGAGACATGAAAGAACCGCACAAGCTGCTTGCTCAAGTTGGCAAACAATTAATAAACTATGTATGGGTCCATTGTAGACAAATGTACATTTTCGTGTGCGCTCTTCTTTTGTACTTAAAAAGTACCACATGCTTCAATTAAATATTAAATTTATTTCTTTAATTATGAGATGATAAAATGATCATATCACAGCACAAGGTCAGACGCACATCTCGTCAATCTACTAGTGTTTAAAAAGCGCAATTTCGGTTTTTTGTGAACCGGTTAATTTAAAATGTTGAATTTCGTTTCACTCGATTAACCGGTTTTTAAAATTTGCCACTAGAATCAATAAATTAAATGTTCTGTTAAATTGTTTTTTCATTTATATTCTTTGTTATAGAGATCAAACATTTGGTCTGAATTAAAATCTTACTGCTGCTATAGAAAACTCTGCCGATACAAATGCTCTAGAATTATAATACTTATAAATGGTAGAGGACGATGAGTTTACTTACAAACTTTTTCAGAATCAATTACACATAATGAAACTATCAACAGTTATTCGGGCTCTGATTTATTAAATTCAAAACTTATAGATGATTTTACCAAACGTTTAATAATTGATTTTTATGTACATATTTATGTACATTATTTTATTTCCATAGATTTTATTGATCATTTGTAAAATTTATGGTCTCATTTTATAAAATGAAGCGTTCAGAAACGTAAGCAATTTGTATGGAGAATACTGGGAAAAAGGTTTAAAACTTGACATTTTTCTATACAAAATTTGTATAGAAAAAAATTTTTATTTTACAAAATTTGGCCTTTAATATCGTTAGCTTAGTGAGCACACGAGCTAAGAAATTAAAATTTTGCAATATTTGGAATTTCTAATGAAAAGTCAACGAAAAATTAAATATTTTTGGTTGGATTTATATGGAACTTAAGAAAAATCTTTTTAAAAACAACATTTACAATAATAGTGGAGTGATCGAAATTAACCCTTAAACGCACTTGGGACCAAAATGACCCCAAACTTTTAAAATCATGAAAAAACTGTTAGATTTTGACAATATTTTTTTTAAATTTTTATTCCTTTATTTATCCTTAATAAATCCCAAAGTGATGATTTAAAAATTCTAAAATTTGTTTAACAAAATTTAAAAAAAGAATTGAAAATTAAGTTTTGAAACTGCTGTTAAAAAAATTTGCCCAACTAGACGTTATGCTACGAAGGCAAAAACTCATGTACAAGTAAATGCGGAAGTATTTTTAACATTTTTTTAACATTTCATATTAAAATGGCCTGAGCCAAGGGAAGTAAGTAGCCTGTACCTGGGGAATTTTTAATAACTTGAAGATTTTTAAGCAATTTTTGTCTTTTATATCTCATTGGAACAATAACATTAAAATTCAAAAATAATTATGTAATGCCAACATATTTGCAAAAACTGAAAAAAAAAAAATATTTGTTCAACCTGAAGTTTGGAGATGCATTTCTCCAAACTTCATAGCAGTTGTGCCACCAGTTAACGTAGTCCTATCATCATAATATTTTACAGAAAGTGTTTCTACAATCCATAGAACAATTCTAGAGGGGAGGGGACTCCACTACCTTTTTTTAACAGATTATTTGTCATTTGACTGTTTTTTTAGTATTACAAAATTTCGGCAAAAAAACATTTCTTTATTATTTTCGGGAAACGGAAATAGTCAGGGAAACCTTACTTGGAGTAAAAAAGAACTACGGAAATTGTTTAAAATTCCTTAAAAAAAATTTATTCAAAATTTGAACCCAGATATCTAATAGAATACTTTGAGTTTGGGAAACTTATTTATTTCATTTATTAAATCAATGGAAATACAAATTCCTTACAGACTACGATTAAAGCTAGGTTTCCGCATACACCGTAATCGGCGCCGATAACGAAAACTGAAACTGAAAAACGTTGGTGTTCGTCACCGTTGCGGCATAAAACAGAAACGAAATTATTTATTAAGTTGTCATTTGGAAGTGGAAAATTGTGCATCGAAAAGCATATTGAAGAAGTACTTAAAATATGGAAAATTATAGTGTCGATGAAATTACCAAAGCAAATTATCGAATTGCTGCCTATAACATATTACAGCATCAATATGAAGAAGATGTGTTATTGCTGTTAATATTGAAAGCAAGAAAAAAAAGAAAAAATATTCACGTAATGTATATCTTGTTTGATCGATTTTTGATGGATGACGATTCGAAATTTTAAGAATATTGGAATATTTAATTAGAAACATCATTGTTGTTTCTGGCTTCCTCTTTCAGGGAATTATTTGTATTTGAATTATGGACAATTTGGTCATTCCAAATTTGTTTTGTGTACGTCGTGGAGTTTCCAAATCAAGACTACTAGCCCTACCATCTGTACAAACTGTCATGTTACTGCTTATTAAAAAAAAAAAAAATTTTTAAAAATTTTTACTTTTTTTAAAAAAAAAAAATAAGAATTTTTTAAAATTTATTTTAAAGTATAATTTGGTAAAGGGTATATAAGATTCGGCACACACGAATATAGCTCTTTTACTTGTTTTTAAACAAATTTTTTGATGTGCAGAACTCTATTATTTGTGGATTAAAACAATTTCATTGTTGTTTGGTATTAATATCATTACCGTCTAACCCTCTAAAAAGCTAAAAAAAAAAGTTGTATAATAATATTTTTAGGGTAATTATGACTCAATAAACTCAGAACAGCCATCAGAAACTAATTTGCAAATTAAGTTTAGGAACCAGGTGCAAAAAGGTGAAGAGTGCCTCAGGGCATTGTTGCCGGTTTAGGTGTAAAAAACAATAAAATGTAAACATTAATTATGATTTTATTGAAAAACTAATGAAAAATATAGAAAAAGTAAGTTTTACTTTCAACGATGATACTCATAAAAACAATGTTTGGCATTTGAGAAGCTTAAATGAAGATTGCATTTTGAGCGAACACACTGTGTTTCCGATTTTTTGCATAGTTTGCACTATATTTTTTGCCTAACCAGATTGGAAAGTGTTCGATATTGTCATAACGGATGTTTTGCCTTTTTCGCCAACTTTTAAATTTCCTGGCTGTGGATCTTCTTGTGGAGTACCAACTGATCATGAGTCAAGACGGATAATTTAATCCGTCTGCGGTCTCTATCTGCCATTCTTATAATTTTTTTATATAACAAAGAAGTAAAAAACTACACAATATAACACGCAACAGTGCCTGAGGCACCCCTTAGTTTTTGCGTTCTCAACACAATTTTTGTTAATTGTTTAACATTTAAAAAAAAAAATAATTTGAATAGATCGGACGACTAAAAGTTAGTAAAACTTTGATTTAAAAAAAAAATCACATCACTCACAAATCAGCTGACAGAACGAAAACTAAAAGTCAGAATGCATTTCGACCTTCGAGGGAAATGTTAATAAATCGGTGTCTAAAGTCACCGTTAAATTTAGAAAAATATATATATAATTACATTTTTGAGATAATTGGTTTTTTGTAATCCATGCCTTGAGGCACTCTTGCGGGTTAGAGGGTTAAGGCGCATAAACGCACGAGTAAGTGTACTGTTAAGACCATAATTGGTATGGTGATAAGGCACATTTAAAATTGTATTATGTCTAAGCATTATAGGTGGAACATAAAACATAATTAATGCAAGCAGACAGTCAATACCTCCATTAATTAAATCAAAAATCAGCATAAAAGACTGAAATTGCCTACGCAATTCCAAAGTCTGCAGTCCTAGCCACGAACACTGTAACCCATATGTAGGCAAAGGATTTACTAGCCTTACTAAAGATTGAACAAACTTCATAAATTTTCTTTGGATTCTCTCAATACGAGAAATATGATAACCACTATGAGCAGCCCAAACCACAGCAGCATACTCTAACTTCGATCTAACAGTAGTGATGTGTAAATTAATTTAAGTATATTTGGATCCGAAAATTCAGTACAATTTCTGCTTATGAACTCAAGCTCTTTATATGCCTTAGGAATAATGTAGTCAATATGTTGTACAAAGGTTAATGACGAGCAATTAATATTGTTGCACCGAAGTTATTTCACCAATCCATACAACCACTAAAACTTGAACTCTAATAAAAACATGAGAGTTTAAAATATTTTAAGAGAATTACAGCTAAATTAAAACAAATATCATACTCTCCACTAATCTATGTTAAAAAAACAGCAAGACCAATAAAACACATAAAAATGTGTGCGTAAAGTTTTTTGTCGTTATTTTGTGGAGCTTTTAACAAAATGCACCCAAAACTGCATGAACAATGTTCCTAAGTAGCAGATAGATACATAAAAGCACGTAAATACAACAAATTAAAAACGTTGTTGGTTACCAAGAATGACGTCGTCAATGACAACAACAAAAGCAATGAAACTTAACTCGGCAGCTGCAGTGAATATGAAATGTTGGTGAGAAGAACGCTCTGCTTAAACGACAAACAAAACAATAAAAATAAAAAAGTAAATGTGTTTGGTACTTTGGGGTACTATTTTAATGAGAATAAGTACCAACCACATAGCACGAATACATAAACAATCGCGAATTTCAATTAGATTTCAGTTGCTGTGGATGTGGATGTTGCTGTTGTTATTGGTATTGCTGTTTGCTGTTGCTGCTGCTACTGCTGTTGTTGTTGTTGTCGTTGTTTCTATTTATGATGTGTGTATTTGCTGGCTCTTGTTGCTGCTGTTACTGGTTCGTTACAAGCGATGAAAGCAAATAAGGTATAAAAGGTTTCGTACTCCCGTCTAACGGCTCAATCATACATTGACTCTATCTGTGTAAAAACGTCTTAAATAAAAACAGTTTTTTCTTTAAAGTGGGAGAGTTATAAACAAATCTCCAAATAAAAACAACAAAATTAAAATCCCAAACCAAAAAAATATTTAAAATAAAGTGCAAAAACATTAAAAAAAAAATTCAATAAATTGTAAATACAAGTGTTGAAATAAATAAAATTATTAAAACGTGTAATTTGAATATACATATGTACATGCATATATGAAGTGGAGTTTACCAAGAAACAAACACCTTGGATGAGACACGAGTGACATCCTGTGAATTACAAAATTTAACGAAAGCAATTGCAACTGCGATCAGCACTGAGTATTACGATTTGATTTATTCAAACGTTCCTTAGTACCTTAAACGTGATCGAATGTCAGTAATTCTAGCCGTAGGCCTTTAGACGACAGACATCAAATCAACGAAATCATGGATATGAAGGTGAATAATAAATAACATAGTATAAAATAAAGAACAACACAAATAGTAACAATATACATACATAATAATTTACAAAAAAAAAAAAAAAACTAAAAATAAAAAATACAAATACAAATAAAATAAAAAAACTAAAACATGTGTAGTGACAGACATAAATGATCAAGTGAATGAATGAAGAATGATGGAATAAGAAAAA
The DNA here is from genome assembly GCA_942486065.2 of Calliphora vomitoria. Lineage (NCBI taxonomy): Eukaryota > Metazoa > Arthropoda > Insecta > Diptera > Calliphoridae > Calliphora > Calliphora vomitoria. The sequence continues at coordinate 4,234,826 of OW818029.2, read as the reverse complement.
ATGCATGACTGCAATAAGTGAACTTGCCTGCCTGATGGTCAAGTCAACTGTTGCATTGCATTTTAAAAGAGGCAACTTAAATATGTACACATGTACATACACACATATGTATATTGGTTGTTTTTTTTTATATTGATGGATAATGATTTTAGTATCCATTCATCCATCCATCAGTCATTCAGTCAGACAGACTGTAATAGGACTTCAATAGAATATTAATCGTATCGATGTTGATTACATTCACTTGTACAGATAGAAATAAATACGTTCAAATACCTACATATACATAACTTTGTTAGATACAAATATATTCTACATCATACATAACTGTATCAACTTCCAATAATAAAGAGTGAATGTAGGAATAATAGTAAAGTAAAATACAAAAAAATAAAAATAAATTTCCATATCGAACTTTTACATTTTTTATCACATTAGAATAAATTTCTAACGGTTAATTTCTTGCAACAAACAATATTAAACATTCTTTAAATTCATTTATTGCATTGCAATTTTTTTATGGTTTGAAATTTTTTAAATATTTTCTTTAATTGCTAAATTGTTATAGCGATGTCAGAATGTCCCAAATTGGTTGAAATTAACTTTCCAACTGACATATTACCCCCGATATATTACGCATCCGGATCAATATTATAAGATATAAGAATTTTGGTAATGCAAATCAGCAAAATTGGTCCATATTTGTCTTAGAAAAAGTCATGTCTACCTCAAGTTTTGGATATATGAAGCTCGAATATCACGTTACAGCATAATGCAAAAACGTACTCATACAGTGTACTCTCTCTTTGCGGACACCTCTCTAAAGCGGACACTTCCCATAAACGGACACTTTTTTCAGTCCCAAAATAATTCTTTGGGATTATTTAATACTCCCATAAGCGGACACCTCTTATAAGCAGACAAATTAGTCAGTCCCTTAGGCGTCCGCTTATGAGAGAGTACACTGTATTTATAAAGTTTCAAGTTTTTAGCATATTAAAGAGTTAGCCAGTAAAAACTTATTAACTTGTATTAAGTTAAATAAAACTAATACCGTAAAAAAATAAAAAAAAAATCTCAAAAATATGTAAATTTATTAAAATACTAGCTTGACCCGGTGCGCTTCGCTACCCCTGTCGTAGTAAAAATCGGTTCAGACGTTCAGTAATTATTGTTTAAGAACTAAAGGTACCAATTTTACCAGTTTCCCCCCCTGTTTATGCCTTTCTGGTAAAAGTATTGAAAAAAGTTATAGCCTATTGACGCTTCCAAGTTAGGATCTATATACGTTCAAAATTTCAATAAAATCGATTTAGCCGTTTAGGCGTGATGCTCAAACAAACCAACAAATAAACAAACAAACATACTTACAAAGACATTTATATATTTATATGGAATATGGATTGTACAAATTCATTAAACATTAAAATATTGGCATATTACTCGGTATTTATAAATTTATCCACTTTTTCCGAAAATCCTTCCATTAAAGATTTTTTAGTTGCTTTTGTTATCTTTTTGGAGGAGGTGGTCCACTTACGCTTAAAATCGGACATGTCGTGGGATAAATTTCATGTGCTCTTTAATTCTATTTTTTCGAGAGCCCAATACCTTTCCCAGGCCGAAGTTCTGGACAGTTGAATGGTACAAAATTGACATTATTGTTTAAATACCACTCAATGACCTTTTTCATAGTGGCATGATGCCAAATCGGGCCACAAATAGACACTCTGCGCTATTTAAAGAAAGGTAAAAGTCATTTTTGTAGACACTCCGTAATATATACTTATGTGTTTATCGTGTCTGCAAATGGCTTGCACATACAAGAAAACTTCTTGAGGAATTTTGTTTCCGGCATTGTTCTTGAACATTACCTCGTCCATCAGCCACATAAAAATCCTGACCCGGAAGTTGTGTAAAGTCTGCCAGTACATAAGTTTCATCAACCATCACAAAACAGGTGTACTTTTTTTATAAAATTTTATCTCAATTTGTTAGCTCGTTCTTTTGCTTTTTAGTGCTTTAACCCAGCATTAGCTTTGGCTCTGCGGATAAAAGAATCAGAGCATTTAACTTTACGAGCTGCTTTTTTGATAGAAGTGTTCGTTGCTCTTCGAAAGAGTTGTTCGACTTTGTTTGCCTTACCTATATCTGTTATACCTTTTTTTCTTTCTGATCCAGGTGATCTGGTGATCAGAGGTTTTATCGTATAGCTCGCAAAAGCTGACCTGTTTTGTCTCAACATTAACTAAAGTAATTGTGTGTTATTTATATAATTTAGGGTGCCCCTATAGACTAGTCGATAGTGTGCTGAACTATTAATCAGAGGGTTGTGGGTTCGATTCCCGCCAGAGACTCTAAGTGTATCTGCAGACAAGCAAAACGCTTCGCAGTTTGTGTTTGTTTTTAAAAAAAATTCTAATACCACAGTTTCCACTTAATAATCCAGTAAATAGTCGCAAATCGCCCTTTCCGAGCGATAGTGGCATCTTCGTTTCGAATGTCGGACATATTCCAATTCAACCCAAAAACCAATTCTTTCTATATCTTATCCAAGCGGTATTCCGATGAACCCAGACCTGCCGCCTAGTTATACAACGTAATAAAAATCCTAAAATTCATCAATCATCTCAAACACCAACAGAGCATATTAGAATGGCGTAAATATTGATGGATAGGTAACCATTGGAATACCACTTTGAAAATTGAACCAATAAACCATCGTTAAACCACAACTGATGCAACAAATCTTATTTGACCCTTTCAGTTATTAGAACTCTTAAATTCGTATGCAACACAAAAGTCGGTAACATGTAGCCAGATATTGTAATACTAGAGTCGTTCCCAAATATTCCTAGAATCCGCTTCGCACGGGATATACCCTTTGCACTCCTATGGGCCTCCTCCATTACAAAAAAATTTAAGTGTGAGAAGTACAGGATAGCCTCCAAAGCACCAGTGACCCAGTGATTTAAACACTGATGAGGCGATAGATCAAGTCCAGATCTCTTTGACAAAAATAGAAACTAATAGATAGAAATATTGCAAACATTTACAATTGTATGCTGAATAATTTTGTGAGTAGGAATGAAATGGGATGATGATTAGAGTTCAGATTTTCGTCATTATCCATTTCATCATATATTCGTTCACTCCTCCCCAAATATCCTAATGTAAAACACCCTAATAGTCTTGCTTGCAAAAGGACCTCAAGTATGTAATCAGAAAGGATCACGTGCAAATTGATTGGCTCTCGTGAAAAGTGGTTAAAAAACTATTAGGTCTATTTGCAGTCAATACAACGATTAGTTTCAGTTAAGCCAAAAAAGCTTTCATTATTTGGTATTATAATTCAATGATTTTCACTTTTAATGTAACTTAGAAATTAAAACAAAATTTAAATTTTACTAAAAAAAATGACTGGATTCATTCTACCAAATATTTTGATTTTACTGCAAATACTCTATATTTATTCAACTTATTTTGGCTAAAGTGATTGATCCAAAATCAGTGACACTGTGTAATTTCGTGTGTTACAAACATATCAATGAATTAAGCTTATTCCCCTACATACGACTAATGGGGAGAATTTAAAAAATTCAAAAACAATTTAAAGACAAAATGATAAACAACCAAATTAAAAAAAAAAAAAAACTCTCTTACATCTTTCAAAGATCATAACGATGGTAATGAAAGTGATTGGTCGGTATTAAGTGTGTTAAGCTTCCAAACTAACTGACAACTAACAGTTACCGCTGCAGGCATTTAACAAATATAAAACACTTTCATTTTCTTTGGTTTATTCATATAAACTCTTAAAGTGTAAATAAAAATTAAAAAAAATATTGTAGACACTTAGGCTGTGACCTAAATTTTACAAATTCAAGTTCGTTTAAAAATTGTCAAAATTATAAATTTAACATTTTGTTACTTTAGGCCATACAAAATTTATTAAACAAATAGAAAATGCTGCTCACTCATACAACATGCATTCGAGAATGCAAGTAACTCGTAATTTTTTTATTTAAATTTTCAATTAAAGCGAAAATGTTTCCAACCGGAGTTTGTCACTTGGGTGTTTCGTTTCGTTTCATTCTACTTATATTTGGTATTCATGTTAGGGGTTTTTTTAAGTTCCGCTTTAAATTATTTAATATTGCACACACATTTATTTTGGTTTTATTTGCGGTTAATAAATAAATACAAATTTCCAATTAATGAAAGCAATTAAAATAAAAATAGTGCATGTGTTTTAATGGGCTGCTACACAAAAGGTTAGCTAGTTTTTTGTTCTTGCATTTTTATATATATGAACTTATGTATTTATTGTCAGCTCATATTATACCCTTCACCATGAGTGGTTAAGGTTATACATATATAAGTTTGTCATTCCGTTTGTAATTTCTACATTTTTCATTAGCGAATCCTTAAAGTATATATATTCTGGATAGACATTTCAAAGGCCTTTCCAACTTCAAAATAGGGAGAATTAATCCGAGTTTAAATTTTGTGTTTACCAAAAATATTTTCAATCTTTATCTTAAAGCATGCTTTGGTGAAGGGTATATAAGATTCGGCACAGCCGAATTTAGCACTCTTACTTGTTTTGTTTCAAATGAGTTTAACAGATAAAGTATTTTATTACTCTAGATGTCAATACAGTATGGATCAAAACATGAGTTATATCAATGGTAAACGTGAAATTCACAAACACGTACATATTCTTATTTGGCTGCTCCCAAACAATTCACAATGGGTCCTATTTATTTGCTCAGAAAGCAATAGTTGTAACAGCAATTTTAAATTAAATGTATATTTAACAAAATGGGAATTAAATCAAGCATAAGATATCATATATAAGGACTGAGAACGAAAAAAAATTTTAACACACGTTTTTCATTAAATCTTTTAACCCAAGTATTATTTGATTTTATTTTTTTGAATCAAGTTACCTTTGAAAAGTATGTCAGTTATTATGCTTAATGTCAATTATATTGATTTGAAAAAAGTGCGTACTAAAATTATTAAATGTTTTCAACAAAATCCAACTTGGTACTACAAAAAGTTGGCCAAACAATCAAACGTCTGCCGTCAAACTGTTTCCATTACCGGGAGACCTTGTCCGTTGATAGAAAACCTGGTTCAGGTAGAAGGTATGGTCTACATGATGTTTCTAAATCCAAAAAAATAGAAAGCTTTTTTAAAAGAGCTCTCAACACATCCGGTAGGAAAGCAGTCAAGTTAGGTCAGTGCTCGGACTATTTGATACGAAAAGTTGAAGCATATGCAGGTTTAACAAGTAAGAGAGCTATATTCGGGTGTGCCGAATCTTATATACCCTTCACCAAATTATACTTTAAAATACAATTTAAAAAAAAAAAATTAAAATTTTTTTTTAAATTTTTTTCAACATTTTTTTTTTCAAAGTTGTTTTTTAAAAGTTTTTTAAAATTTATATATACCCTTCTGACGAAGGTGAAGGGTATAAAAACATACAACGCTCAAAAAGTTTCTGACAGGAACGCTGCTAAAAATTTACAGGTCAGAAACAGAGCACGAAAATTTAAGTTAATTTTTATAAAAAAAAAAATATACCTGCTGCATAATGGATGACGAAACGTATGTTCTGGTAGATTTTTCGAGGGAATGTTGTAGAAAAGTTTAGGACCCAAAAGCAGACAAAATTTCCCAAAAAGTTCTTGGCATGGCAAGCAATATGCAGTTGCGGCAAAAAAGCCAAACATTTGTTACAAAGGGCTCTATAAATACCGAAATTTACATCAAGGAATGTTTACAAAAAATGATGCTTCCATTCATAAGACTTCTGTGACCACTTATTTTTGGCCTGATTTGGCATCCTGTCACTATGGTAAGAAAGGTCTTGAGTGGTAAAATATCAATAATGTGGTATTTGTACCAAGAAAGGCAAATCCTCCAAACTGCCCGGAGCTAAGGCCAGTGGAGAGATATTGGGATCTTGTTAAAAGAGATTTGAAGAGCACAAAAAAGGTGTCCAAAAGTATGGTAGATTTTAAGCGGAGATGAACAACCTGTTCGAACAAAGTACTATAAAAACCTTAATGAATGAGTTTCCGAAAAAGGTTCAAAATTTCATCACTAGTGATTAGAACTACAAAAATATTTTTTTTTTTTTTTTGTAAATTGTAATAATAATTTGAATCAAAACTGCAAGTTTAGTATATGTATTTTAATAATTTTTCGATCTCAGTCCTTACATATATGAATACCTTAAATAATATAAGATACAATGGTAATAAATTACGGCCTTTTAAATTAGCTGTTCACAATTTCAAAAATTCCCCTAAAATAACAAACTATTAAACTATACATTAAATTAATTGACCAATTACCGATAAAATTTGGTATTAATAAGGATTATGGATTCCTTGAAGCCAAAATTCTTATGATTTAATCAAAGTTTCTTTTTGAAAATATTTGAAAAATTTGATTCCATTACGTTTCAATAGTTATGGTAAATTTGTACATTTAGCTTAAACAGCAGATATGAGAGCTTTAAAGTTTATTTTCTTCTTTTTAGAGCGTTAAAATAAAAGCTTGTTTTTTATATTAATTTATTATCTTATTTTTAGAATACAGATAGATCGGAAACTCTCCAATCAAGGACCTAACTCACTTGTCAAAAACCTAAGTGGTGGGAATGAATTAGTAAAAAAAACTATGTGAAAACAAAAAGAACACTCGTATGTGTGATTTAGGGATATAACTATTGACATTTTTTGCAAATATGCAAATTGGCATAGCATAGTCGAATAGAGCATTAAAAAATATGAAAAACGACTGTATTATTTTTTCGCGGTTGTTAAAAAAGTTCACGCACCAAACGCAATTAAGTTTTTCATTAAATATTTTCAATTATTTTGAAATACAATATATTTTATTTTAATAATAACTGCGGACATACTTCAAAAGATAATTTTTAAATACGGGAAGTATCCCTCACACTTGCAAAAAAAAAATTAATTTATTAATATAATTTTTCAGAGAAAAAAAAAATTGGTTTATCTTAGAAATTGGTGTTGGTGCGTGATGTTTTTGATTCCAGATGATCTAAAAAAATTATTTTCATTATTTATACAACATTGGCCATCACGTGGTGGTATGCCAAAAATTTCGCCAAAATTAGTTATATACCTAGTGTGATTATTTTGAGTATACCTAGTGTGATTATATTATCAAATGGTGTTTGAGTTTTTTCTAGTTTCCGCTCTGTGTATATTTTCTGTATGTTTAAATCTACAAAACTACATTGAAAATACTTTTCAGAAATGTTTAAGTTTTCGAACATAAGTTCGAATTTTATTTCGAATTTTCAAACATAAACAATCAAGTTAAATAAAAACGTATAAAAGGAAAATCATTAACATTATATGGTTAAAAAGTTATAAAATATCTTAAAGTACCGTATTTATATAAAATTTTGAGTATTCATTATCATTTTTACTAAATAAATAAACGAATCACAAAAAATATATATATTTAGATTCAATAATAAAACGTTCGGGATTGATATCAACAAAATTGATTCGGGCTAAAAATCTGTGTTCTATTGGACTATAGTAAACATGGAAATTCATGTTCGCATTATCACAGATATCCTAAATTAAATTAAACAAAGAACAATGCTTAAATATTTATAATTAGCTGGACCACCTGACAAGTAATTATTTATTTCGTAGTGCTGCGTGTATGGAGCTAACTGCAACTACATATCAGGAAAAGATGTAGTAAATTTAAATTTAGTAATTTTATGGTGTTTTCTTTTCTGGTATACTTTTATTTTGCCTTTTAATCCTCTTTGTGTTCTTTTCTAAAAAAAAATTTGGTTCCGTAAGCGTATAACGTGTTTTTTACAAATAATGTTGCCCTAAAACCCCAAAAATATGCTGCGTGCTTCACCCTCAATTTGATCAAAGGGTTAGAAAGGATATTTAGAAGCTACATAAAAGAAAATTACATAAATAGTAATGAATTTTGTTTCATTAAAAAAGTAGCACATTCACCCTTATTCTTTTTGGCGTCGTCGACATCGTCGTCAATATTGAGTCAAAAAATGGTATACGTTTCGCCGATATCGATAGCAATTGGTAACTTTTGACGTTTTGTACATTAACCCGACTTATAAAAGTATAAAATACATATGGGCAATTCCATGTCATCGTACGTGACATTTGTACGCCTATAGAGTGGAATAGATTTTCCAAAAATAAGAGTATCTGAAAAATAAGTTGGTATGTATGTTTCATTCAGAAGGTACTATATTTTAAAAAAATCATAAGTTCTTTCGAAACATTGTTATCCAAAATATCGAGCGAAATAAGGGTATATCGTACGTGACATAAAACGGAAGTAATTTTGAGGTACATGTAGAAATATGCGAAAATTTGCGAATCGTGAGAGGCGTTATGTTTTCTCTTAATTTCTTACACTAAACGAGATATTTTTCCTTTACAATCCGTCATCTATATAAATATATAAATGTCTTTGTAAGTTTGTTTGTTTATTTGTTTGTTTATTTGTTTGTTTGTTTGTTTGTTTGTTTGTTTGTTTGTTTGTTTGTTTGTTTGTTTGTTTGTTTGTTTGTTTGTTTGTTTGTTTGTTTGTTTGTTTGTTTGTTTGTTTGTTTGTTTGTTTGTTTGAGCATCACGCCTAAACGGCTGAACCGATTTTATTTAAATTTGGAACGTAGATAGATCCTTACTTGGAAGCGTCAATAGGCTATAAATTTTTTCAATACTTGGACCAGAAAGGGAAAAAAGGGGGAAAAACGGGTAAAATTGGTACCTTTAGTTTTTAAGCAATAATTACTAAACGGCTGAACCGATTTTTACATCGACAGGGGTAGCGAAGCGCACCGGGTCAATCTAGTATTTAAATAAAAATAATCATTGGATGATTTTATAATAAATAAAATTTAATATCGTACGTGACAGATTTTTCTCTTATAATGAAACAATATATATTCTGTAAATATATGTATACAAAAACTAAAAAAATTAATGGAAAATATACATTCGGTTTCAATAAACAATTTTATAATAGCAAATAAACAATCAGAGTCAAATTCACTTCACACTATATGCTAATTGGGAGCTTAGTTTTAACCGCAATTTCAGCATAAAACACGCCAATTAAATTAACAAATTAAATATAGTAAGTTTAAACTATTATTTTTGCCAATAAAATGTTGTAAAAAGCTTTAAATACTACACATAGTAATATTTTAGTGTTTTCTCCTAATCAAATCATCTTGAAAAAAAGTTTCAAGGGTTTTTGGATTTTCAGTCGTGGTAGTCATTCTCGTGGAATTGCCCATATACCATTTTTTGACTCAATATTGACGACGACGCCAAATAGAATAAGGGTGATTATGAGGGTATGGGTAACTTTTAAAAAATGGTACGAAATATGTTGGCATACACACGTCATTAGTGTGTATTACCCAAATTTAAATAATTAATGATTATTTTTAAATTTATCTATACTAAAAATTTTAAGTTATTTATTCAGCAAATTTAATAGAAATTAATTAAAACTTTTAAATACATAAAAATCATAATTCACCCTGCAAAAAGAATATGTGCAAAATATTTTAATCTACACTGTAACTTTAAACTTTTCAAACTGAAATGATCATGAAAACATAGAACATTTCATTTAGACAATGTATAATAGAACGGCACCCAAAGAGCTGGGAGTTACCACTGATACCAATTCGTACTATAAATATAACAAGATTAACTGGTTTTAAATTAAAGGAGATAGTATTCATATCGCTAACATATGTACGGATTTGTGTGTATATGTATATACAAACATACATATGTACATTCAATTTATACAATATACCATTTTTATTAAATATTTATTGTGTTTTAACACAAAGAATCACACTCAAACAAACTATTACTTACCAATGTGGTACATATGAATTTTGATCGATCGTTAGATCAAAATAATAGACAATTAATTTTGTTTTGCTTTGCTTTATTCGGTTTGTCACCCTTAAGTTGTCAAAACTTTTGTCAAATTTCATACTTTACATGTCAATCAATGCTTGTTCTGCTAATAAACTGGGTTGAAATATTATTAACAGGGTTTAAAAGAATTTTTAATATGATTAGGCGGCAATTAATGAGCTTAAATTGAAATTGATACTTCCGTCTTGTTTGTAAAGTAAAAAATTAAATTAAATGTATGTAAAAGTACAATAAATTATGTGTATGTGTTCAATAAATAGAATTGAAAATCAAAATTATAAAAGAGTTCTACCACATACATATGTATATACTAAATTAATATACAGATGAACATTATAACCAGGGCAAATTTTTTAAGCTATTTGCTTGGAAAGTAAGCCTGAGCATATTTCAACAATTTTAGAAAAACTTGAATTTTTTTTGCTTAGAACAATCTTCATAAATTTGTTCGAATTATTCGTTATTCGAAAATAGTAATTTATAAATTCTTCGAAAAATTATTCATAAGAAATTGTTCGATTAATCGAACGATTATTATTCGAATGGATACCCCACTAATAGCCCATTCAGACTGTCGCCCAAGTAATTGACTTAATATTTTTTTAGAATCTCAACTACAAGTTTCAATTTGATTCAAAAACCGAAAAATGCCATCGTCTTTGCATAAACTGATTTTGAGTGAATTTATATTGTGATTCTAATTAATTTCGATTGCAATTTCAAAATGTGTTGAGCCGACTAACAAAGTTATGCAGTTCAATTAAGCAGTGTTGAGAATTTATACGTACATGTATTTATTATATTAAGTATTATATCTAAGTATACAAAACACACCCTCTTTAAAGAAGCAGTGAAGTGGTCGAGCTTTTTTATTCAAATTAAGCTTCTGCATTCCTACCATTGATAATGTACTTAAAAGCGTGAAGGTCTCTATATCAATATGTAGCTAAATGTTGTCATGTCACAATACATGGTTATACTTATTATATAAATATGTACATATACATAGGGGTACAACTATTGTTGATAATTCTAAGTAAAAAAAACACACCCAATATTCAATAATTCTCTTTGTGTCTTACAGCTTATAATAATTATGGTCACTATAATGGTGACAATTGCGTATTGTGAGGGAAAAGCAGCTTTGCGTCGTAAGCCCAAAGTATATAATGCTTTGATAACCACAGACGAAGACTTGGTGCAAAGTCGGGCATATCCAGTTATACAACCAACAATACATGAGTCCGGCATTGCACACTATGCACCTTATGGTCCCTACAATCCATATGGAATTTACAATCCTCATGTGGTAAGGCTTGCTCAACCCATTGCACCGGCATTGACGCCTAAGGAACAGGTTAGTTTTAAAAATTATAATATTATCGGCAATGGAAACTATAAAACATTTAATTTATTGATTTCAGCTGCCTTATCCCTTACCTCCACCGCAATTTCCGCCACAAATTATGCAACAACCGCTAGTGCCACAACCTTTAGCAGGTTATCCTTTACCGCAGAATCCACCAACTGCACCAGCTGCAGAAAATCCACAAGCGTCTCCAGTACCACCTACAGGATTGGAAGAACAACAACAACCTACAGTACAACCGCCAACAGCCCCAGCTGAATTACCAAAAGATCCCAATCAGCCTATTAAAATGCCATCAGAACAATTGCCATTACCTCTGAATCAATACGGCTTACCACCTTCACTAATACCCCTTAGACAACCGCAGCCATATCATCCTCGTGCATATCCTTATCCCTCACCAAATGGACCTGGACAACCTTTCCATTTGCCACCGTATAGATTCAATCAAATTCCTCCCTTGTATTACAATTCTTTCCCTGGTTTAAGACAACAATTTTTGCCACCTTACAACTACCTGCCAACAGGTCCACAATTTCCCTTGAGCAACACAATACCCACGGACAAAACTTATCCTCAACCTCCCAGCCAACCGCTGCCAGTAGCAACAGCCGCTCCTACACTTCCTCCACTCACTACAGCTGAAGAACCAACTGAAAGTTCAGTGCCATCTACCGACTCCCTAGAACCCGAACCGGCATTTGAAACTATCAAAAATGGCTCAAAGAGCAAAGACAGCAGCGTACCAGATGTACCACCACCACCAATACCATCGGGTGCTAAATCCAAACAATCTTAAATTGTGACACTTTTCTTTATTTTAAATAATTTTAAATATATATATATATATGTATGTATTGTATGTATTAGACGAATTTTTTTAAGTTATTATTTATTACAATCAAATCTAAAATTTTGGATCTTTAAGATTCCATCGATCAATAAACGAAACTAAATATTTTTATTTTGTATTAGTTTACTAAGAATTCACTATTAGTTTTAATAAAACATACAAAATGCACATTAACAAAAATAAATTTTAAAATTGCAGTTGTGATTTTCTTGTTGATATTGCAAATAATTTTGATAGACATACAAACAATATGCACATGTGGGCAGACAAAGTAATAGAAATTTTAAGAATTTACGAAGAAAACAACCCATAAGGAACACTTCATATTTTTTATACCCAAAATCAAAAAAGATGGAAGTATATTGATTTTATCATTCCGTTTGTAACACATCAAAATATTTGTCCCTGATGTATATTACGATTATATATATTTCGATTCTAAGACGATATAGCTATGTCCGTTGTATGTTTGGTATTGAAAATGGGCAATATCAATGATTCATGATTTCACAAATGTCTCCCGGAATACTGTTTGAGCAGTCATTAATATGTTAATAATGCGGAATCCTGATAAAATTTTGAAGTTTTAAGTACTCTTAAATTATACTTAAAAGTATGGCGAAAATCGGCAACATTTGTCCCTAATCCCCATACAAGGTCCCCCTCACAAAATTATTTGAACATTCATAATTGTCTTTTAATTATTAATATCGTGATGAAATTGGACATAAACGTGTATTATATGAACCTTTTATGAGGATCGGTCCATAATTTATCGTAAATAACCCCTATATTGTATATATTGATGATGGGTATGCAAGATTTGGCACAGACGAACATAACACTATTACTTGTTTTAATATAGCAACATGAACTAATGGGATTTCCACTAGTAGAAACGGATTCAGTAAAAAAAATGTTTAGGTATGATTTATATATTGTTTGTATGACTTAAAAATGCGGGATTAACAATAAATTGTTTATCTTATGAACTGTCATTTATTCTCACTTAGTTACATAGATGACAACTAGATAGGTAACTGAGAGCCAAAAACCTAATTCATGAGAAAGTATTACCATGTATATTGTCCCAGCAGTTCTAGGAGACAGTCCCGAACTAGTGATTTTACCCATCATTTAGGGTGGGAACTAGTTACTTCAATAGCTACGTGACTAGTTATTTTAACACGTGCTTGTCCTAAGCAGGGTGTCAATTGACCCTTATTGACTACAATGAGACTGTCTAATAGCTGGTCCAAAGTAGTCACTAGCTTCCTAAGTGGTAACTTGATCAGCTACATAACTAGTTATTTTAACATGTACGAGTGCTAATTGACCTCATATAGTCAGCTAAAACAACATATCATAGGCAGTCCAATAAACGATAGCTTGTAAATAAACCTTTCTTCGACAACTCTCCAATGGATTGCTTCTGGTGGGTAAAATAACTACTTTCTAAAGTGCAGTTTAAAGTGACTTCATTATAGGTTACTACGAGACACTAGAGTGAATATTGACTTCATGCTTGTTACATGAGATATCAGTATACTTAAGCAAAAATACAAATTAACTATATGAGAATTATATCAACACAATTTGTATAAAACCAGTTTGAACGAATTACTCACAAAACGTTTGAAGTGACTACACTCCACATTACATAGATACACTTAAGTGACTACTGTCTTCACGCTAGATTACCTGGGATGTATAAAATAACCAATTGTCTTCTATCTGCACCACAAAGAGCACATACGTGTCAAATGACCAAAATATATAAATTGGAGTCAACCGAGTAATAAGACATTTGTGACGATTACTGTCTATAAGGGATACATTGACTACTTGCTTAACTGCTGGGGTGTTATTGTATCACCCGTATGTGTGAAAAGAGAGTCATTTTTTCTATTGATATTATTCTCTCCTTCCCTTCTCTGCGTTTATTCTATGCTTAGTTATAGAACATTATAGTGTAAACAACAAAGATTTTTGAATTTTGTACCAACGAATCGTCATATCGCACTGGGTCCTCTAAAGAAAGTCTACCCACAATTTAAAAACTTTCAGTAGAGACAAAAACTTTTTTTTAATACATTACAATGAAAGTTGAAGACGGATACAACTGTATTTTTTGGCGAAAGAGTAGAGAAAATGATGTAAGATCCTTTAAAGGTACCAGTGCGATACGCGGCATGTTTTGCTTTACTTCTATAAATTGAAAAAAAAATTCCGCTTAAGCTCAACGATTGCTCACAAAAGCTTATGGTAAATGTGTTCCATCGGCTTCAACGTGCAAGGAATGGTTTGTTCGGTTCAGAAGTGGTGATTTTGGCACGGAAGACAAAGGTCGCCCATCCCAGCAAAAAAGTTTGAAGGCTCAACAAGAGGTTGCAAAATCATTGGGAGCTAATCAAGCAGCAATTTCAAAACTGTTGCGAGCAGCAGGATTCATCCAAAAGCAGGGAAATTGGGTACCATACTGGTGGGAGCAAAAGGATTCTACCTATTATGAGCTGCTGAAATCAGACCAGACCATAAAATGCTCGTTTGAAGCGAGCATTGACCGAAAAACTCCCAAAATATGCGGCCATACATGAAAACGTAATATTCCATCATGACAACGCTCAGCCACATGTTGCAATACCTGTTAAATAGTATTTACAATGAAGTGGTTGGGAAGTATTGCCTCACTCGCTATTTGTTTCGATCAATGTACAGCGTTCTCTCTGGGATACGCTACACTTTGGTACAGAGTATATGATGAGCAGTCCCATTGGCTCGGAATTCATATGTTGCCAGAAAGATGGAAAAAGGTCATATATAACAATGGACAATACTTTGTATAAATTTATATTGTACAAATGTTTCAGCTAAAAAAATGTAAAAACTAAAAATTTAAAAAAAAAATTGCTTAATTTTAAGTCATACAACCAATATATAAATGAAATCTAAACTATTCCTTGAGGTTTAGTTAATGACATATGAGTTGATTTCGCTTTTTACATTTAATTAATAAAATGTATTATATCTAAACTCGGTCATAGAGTAGCTCTTGGTGGAGAAGGAATTCTACGACAATAAGGAAAATGGAGGTCCTGCATTTTTACCTTCACCAACAATATATAACTAGCTAGACTAGAAGATATTTCTGGAATGTGTGAAGTATGTCGAACTGAAGTATGCAAGTTCAGATAATAATCCTTTGCTGTCATTTGATTACTGTTAGTTCTATTTAAAAACCAATAATTCAAAATTAGCCAATAATTCATAATTGCAATTTTCAGCTCTTCAACAGAACTACACTGATGGTTTTCATGTTCACCATAGCACTAAGATCTGGTGGACGTTCAGCCGATTCCATTCCGATATTACTACACTTTGTGGATTGGATAATTAGAACATTTATTTTCCGGACTTTTTGTTAGACAATAGTTGTTGCGGTTAATAGAACAGTGGTTTGGAATCAATTTATGTAGGGTGCTCAATTAATTGCTATGTCATTGAACAGTTGAACATTTATTGTGCGTTATTTTTGTTTCGACTACCTGGAGGAATAACACAAGTTTACAAAAATAAAATGAAACAAATGAAACATATATTTTTGAGATAGGTTAGGTACGGTAGGTTAATATCTACCCATATTTGTACAATTTTTAGCTTTACAAATTAAAGGTGATCAACTCACGTTATGTTCGTATAGTGTGGTCACAAATATAATTTCCAGTCGAGCTTGTAATTTAGAATATACCGATTTATTACCACTTTTCTTTTGATCGACCCAACTGTGCCGAATTTTAACGGAATAATCAGGTTTTGGGGCAGCATATGATAGGATACTATATTTTGAGTGTCGTGAGGGAGACAAATGAAAATATTTATAAACACAATTTATAAAGTATTTCAGAATTTCAAAAGTTTGAGTGATTTTTGTTAAATATTATTCCCCAAGTTAGACTGCCTAAAATAACAAACCCATAGATGTTTCACATCATGAACAAAAACCTTGTAAAATAGTGTAATTTTACTCAGAACAATAGAATTATATAGGTACATACATAGTACATAGCATAATAATTGTACATTACAGATGTTGCCTATAAATGCATTTCATATTTTCACATAAAGATGTATGTACGAACTTGCAAACAGGCACGTTGTCCATGTGTACACACTAAATGAAATGTCAAAGAATCTTTAATGTTTTCCCCTTAATCTCCAGAGGATACATGTGTTATTTTTGTTTAAAATACAAATAGCAACAACAACTAAGAACAATATGCAAAATTTGCAATAATTCGGAGAAGAATTATAATGATCGTTCGTCATAACATACATAATACATGCATACTTTCGCTTTCATCCACAAACTCATCTCAACATTTACACCAATTCAAGTGCAACAATAAGTCCAGGCACAGTCATTGACTGTCATCCCCATGGGATTATACACATGGTGATTAATCAACCAAACGACATTAACTCTGGTTGCAACAAAAATATATAAAAGAAGGAGACTTTCAAAAATCATCTACAGTCTAAAATTGTACTTTCAAGTGAAATGAAACTAAAATTCAAATTTATTTCCTTACTCATCATATTGCTTGGATTTGTTTGCGGTATGTATTGTATAAACAAATAACAAAAAAAGTATGGATTATTCAATTTAAAGAACGCTTTAACTATATAGCATCCCAAGCTGGCACTTTTAAACCGTTTGTGCGCAGTCGTTACAGTTTACGTTGGCGTAAAACTACAGAGACGCCCAAAGTTTGGGACTCATCAACTGCATCTGGCATTAAGGAGGATGTAGAAAAAATATCTTCAAAACCCATCGACATATCAGAGATCCCTACAGACAATTCCATACAATTAACAACCGTCAAGGCGTTATTGAAAACATCCACACATTCAACAGACTATGATTATTATAATAATGAGGTCGAAGAAGGAGAACACAAAAATTAACTCTACTAAATTGTAAATTAATCTATAATACATACATAAACAAAATTTTTTTATACATTTTATATTGCAATAAAATTAAGAACGAAGTGCTAAGAAAAACAATTATGGTGAAACAAATTTGAACTTCTAATCATTTTTTGGTGAAAAACGAAAAAAAAACGTTAACACTATTCGAAATTGATCTAAGAAATGTGTTCGTTTGCTGATACTTTTAACAAGCATCTTTAAAAACATTTTTTGTTATTTAAAGATACATTTAAGAGTACATTTGAAAGCTTTGATATCATATCCTCTAGCTCACATTGTAAATAAATACATGCAACGAATACCGATATAATGAAAAACTAATGAGTAAATATTTGCATTAGCAACAGTATGTAACGAATAAAGGACGTATTTTACTTTCAATATAAGGAATAGTAAGGGGAAATCCTCTTTCTAAACCCCATTTCTCAATCTCTGGTTATTTTTTATCGTGAGAATATACAGACAGTTCTCATACAAAAACAAGTAAGAAAGTATGGTCGGTCAAGTCCTCTTCTCTTCTTTCTTATTTACTGCCCTTTTTACAAACTAAATGCATTAACAACCAAACAAATTAGGGGAAGTCCATGTTGTGTTATCAAACGTTGATTAAAGTGTTTTAAAGTTTCCCGATTACAATCATATTTTTTTCCTTAAAAAGTATTCTTATATTTTATATATTGGAGTCAAGATTGATTTAAAAAAAGGTAAGCTACTCTTTAGAGACGTGATTAAGTGATGAGTGCCTTCAGACACTCTTGGACATTGCAAACTAGTTTTGCTGTCTCAGTTTTTCCCTCATATAGCAAAATGTTGTTTAGTTTTCTTTGCTTTGATTTGCAATTTTTTACATAAAAATTTCAAGAAATGGCTGGTCGAGTGAACAAATGTTTCAAATTATCTGATTTGAGTGATGAACAATTAGAAAAGTTGTTTTCAATAAAAATTTACAAAATATACTAACTAAAACCCGACAATCTCTAAAGCCCCAAGAGTGCCTTAAGGCACTCAATTAGTTTTTCCCACCTGACAGGTAAACCATTGATTGTACACACTTTTAAATGTTGTTTTTGAAATCAGATGTCCAAATATACCATAAACAAATTATTACCAAAGTTTTTAACCATTTTTTTAGAAATTGTCATTAGAGGGTTAAGTCGACATAAGGGCGAATGGATAACGAAAAAGCTTTTAAGTAGAAAATGTGACAAATCTTCTCTATTTACCAATATTTTTTTAAAAATTATACCTTTGATGTCTAATAAATGTATTGCCAAGTGATTCTGTGTCGATCGGTATACTTTGAGGTGGGCGTTAGACTAATATTTTTGAGCGTTACAAACATCAGCACAAACCCAATATAGCCTCCCCACTATGGTTGTGTATGGTATAATTATAT
Source organism: Calliphora vomitoria (assembly GCA_942486065.2). Taxonomy (NCBI): domain Eukaryota; kingdom Metazoa; phylum Arthropoda; class Insecta; order Diptera; family Calliphoridae; genus Calliphora; species Calliphora vomitoria. Next base: position 4,216,197 of record OW818029.2, on the reverse strand, counting down.
AAATTGGAAATATGTAGTTACAAAAAACGATAACCAGAGATTGAGAAAATGGGGCTAAGTGCTGGTTCACACACGTCAAGTCTTGTGTTTATAAAAGAGAGTGGAAGGAAAATAGGAAAATGTTTCCAATCTCCAATCTACTTGACGTGTATGAACCAGCACTTACAGATTCAAACATTTTTAATTGAAGTGTTTTAAAAAGTAATTGGCAAATAGAGGAGAAAATGTATTTACAATCTTGGAATAATTAATTTATTGACAAACAAGTAACAGAGCTATATTTGGCTGTGTCGAATCTTCCCAAAATTATACTTTAAAAAAATTTTAGGTCAAACTATTTTTTTTTTTTCTAATTTTTTTTTAAATTAAATTTTATAACAAAAAAAATTTTTTTTAGGTCAAACTATTTTTTTTTTCTAATTTTTTTTTAAATTAAATTTTATGAAAACTTTTATAACAAAAAAAAATTTTTTTTTGGTTAAAAAAAAATTTGGGGTAAAAAAATATTTTTCCCGATTTTTATCAATTGTAGGTCCGACTTACTTTGACTTTATATATGCCGTTGCAAAGTCCTTTGAAATATATGTATATTATTGAATATCCATATTGTCTATATTTATGAATTAGTAATCCAGATATACATAGATCAAAAATAGGTAAAAAATCAAGGTTGTCCTGGTATATCTCAGCCATTTGTGGGCCGATTGTGTCGATTTTAAATAGCAACCGAGCCAGAAGAATTCCCGATATATTGATGTTTGAATCATCTATGTAAGTTATTTGGGGCAATGGAAAGTTGATTTCAACATACAAATTGTTTGCTGTGTGAACAAATTGATGGCTAATCAAGACGAGGGGTTAGTAATCTTCGCATATATGTATTTTATTCCAATCGAATAATTTGTATAGAAGATACATATTATATACAATTTAATTTGTTCGATTTTTTGTATGATACTTATACATTTTAGTTCTTAAATCCTAAAGTAATCAATCTACCAAAAGTGATTGATTATGTCACCAGGCAAACCGGAAATATGCACTAGAAAGGCATAGAGAAATATACATAGAGCGGAAAATCTCTTATCAAAGACCTAACTCAGTTATCAAAAACCTAAGTGGTGAGAATGTATTAGTGAAAAAAAACTATGTGAAAACAAAAACAACACTCGTACATATGTGTGATTATTTGAATAATTTTTTTTGTTAGATTTTTTATGTTTCTCTATGTGTATTTCTATGTTTCTCTAGAGAATTACACATAGAGCGAAAAGTAGAAAAAAAGTACTCAAAACAGTTACACTTACGATTGTTGGTTTTGTTGGTTTTGTTTTCACACAGTTTTATTTACTAACACATTTACTCCACTTAGGTTTTTGACTACTGAGTTAGGGATTTGACAGGAGAGTTTCCACTCTATGTTTATTTCCTATATGGTTTTATAAGCAAAATTTTTAATAATAAGAAAAAGTATACGAACGTATGTAAATTTCAGTTGCCGTATAATTCTGAGAACGGATTCTATTCATTATGACCCTTATTTTTTCGGCATTATGTCATAATTCGTATAAAAAGAAGCGGGAAAAACCACGAAAGCACGAATTTAGTTAAGAGCGTACATATGAACCATTATAGTTGAATACTGAACTAAGTGTGCTCACGATTTGAACTAGTTCATTTAGTTCAAATAATGTAATCGTTCAATTGAACAAGTTTGTTCATGAACTACCCAAGTCTAACAAAACTAAAACATTATTTAAATATGCCCAAGAAAGATAAATGTACTACTTGTGAAAGTGTCAAGAGCTTGAGTAGAGAATCGAAAAGTAAAATGCAGTCAACAAAAGCATATCAGTTTTTATTGTGAAAGCTGTACGGTACAAAATCGAAACAGTGCTATTCTTGGGACATTATTCGCAATAAAAATTTCGTTGAAAAATTTACGTTCTGCTACATATATGAAAAAGATAACCCAAACATGGTTCGCTCGCTCATATATCATATTTAGACAAAAAATCTCGATATAAAAAACACGAGTTATGGCAACGATATGTTTGTATGTATGCATATGAAAGAAAAAATTGCAGTATGTACTTTAACGCGTATTTCTCAACAACGATAATGATTCGTACTATTGATTACAAAAATATTTAATTTCTAGTAGAAATAAAAAGCCTTATATATTAAAATACATACAGTTCAGTAAATAAAGAAAACCCTTCGTCATAAGAATATTATATCTCAACTGACACAATTTTTCAGTATTTCATCAAAATGACAGCAAGAAAAGCGTAAGCGCCAAAAATTGCTTCTTATTAGAAAGCAATTGAATTCATTTTATGCATTGGAACAAAATGTGTCTTCATAGTAAATTTTGTTGTTCTAACTTAATTTAAACAAGAAATAAATAATAAAAACCTTCTCCTGTTTTCGTTTCGTTTTTGTCGCTTGAGCTTTTTTTGCGGTTATGACTCGATAAACTGGCATTTGCAATAATATGATTTTATTAAAACGAAAAAAGTTTTAATAAAATCGGTGTGATAAATGGCTTTAAAGTTGAAACAATTCAAATTTATATAAAATATACTATAATATTATCTTATCACGAAGCTATTGACATAAGTAATTTAAAAAGGCTTTACCTCTACTATTGTTGACTGTACTGTACTGTCAGTCGGACCTTCTAATGTTTTTCATTCACAATGTTAATAAAATAAACGGTATTTTGATCCACTAGTCCATATTATTCAAATAATTTATTAATTATAGGAGATATTTACTTTAAAGTCCTATAACTTCTAAATTAAGAGAGAGCGGATAAAAATAATAACGCCTTTACGCTCGAAAATATACCATATTAGGTGTACTGATAATCTAGAATTAATATAATCAGAAAAATGTTTACTTAAATGTCAAATATTATAATTTTTTTCTCACAGTGTGTATATGCAAAATAATAGACAATTATAATCACCCTGTATTTGCTAGTTTATAAATATAATATGGCAACATTTACTTAAAATCAGCTGAACTCGTTTTAACAAAATCACCCACAGACTGAAAAATTTGTAAATTTTAAACATTTTAGAATTAAATTTATATAAATAAGAATAATGCAAAGGGGAATTACATCACTATGGTTGCACAGCATTGGTAGATGCCAAAATCAAAGATTATTCTTTAGCGCATTTAATCAAAACAACACATCCATTGGTCATCCCTCTACTACTGACTGTTCAATCGAGTAAGAGAGAAACACAATTTAAAAAAAGCTTTAAGTACAAGATTTTAAAAACATGTCTGTGTGTTATTTAAAGTTGCAGTAAGAGACTGAAGTTGATTGAAAACACAAGATTTGTTGGACTAACAGTTGCCAATAGACAGTATACTACAGCAGGCGTTAAAACACAAACCAGTACCAAGAAAAAAATGGTATGTATTTGGATACACATTTTTAAGGGATAATGTTTTTTTTTTTTTAAGTATATTGAGTAAAAATCCTAAACACTTGTTGAGTCATATTGTTAAATTTCTACACGATTTTTAATTTTAAATTAACTTAGAATAATCGAAGATAGGTCGATCAACAATTATACTTATACATTTTGTATTTGTGTAATAATTTTTTTTTTTAACAAAAAGTTGACCTTAAGTTCATTCCATAATGTTGATAAGACTTCAAAAAATAAATATTTAAAAAAAAAAGTGAAAGTATGTATTCAGATTAAATTTGTTTTTAAGTTTGTATAACTCAAGTACAAATACAAAGTTATTAACAAACAATTAAAAATAAATACATAAAACCGGTTTAAATAATTTAAACAAAAGTTTTGTTTGTATTTTTGTTGAGAACAAGAAGTTCATTGCATTCAAATTGTTGCTGTATATAAAGAACTAATCAAGCATTTTAATTATTTTTAGGCTAAACTTACCGAACAAGAACGTGCCGAAGTTTTGCAACCTCTATTGAATGTTGGCTGGACCATGGTAAACGGACGTGATGCCATATATAAGGAATATTTGTTCAGTGATTTCAATTCGGCTTTCAGTTTTATGTCCGGTGTCGCCTTATTGGCCGAAAAAATGAATCATCACCCCGAATGGTTTAATGTTTACAATAAAGTTCAAGTAACTATGTCTACACACGATGTTGGTGGTCTTAGTTCTAAAGACATACGTATGGCCAAGTATATGGAAGAACACTCTAAACGCTTTCTTTAAGTTTTAGTTAAAATAGTTGTAATTCTGCTTTTGTTAAAAATAAAGATGTCTTGTTAGTTTAACTTAGTTTTATCATTGCTTGTATTAGGTTAGGTTAATGGATTTGCTAAGGATTTCATAGTCTGCTTTTTCTAATATATCTGGCGTGGAATCGTCCAATGAGTAACCAATAGCCTTGAAAAAGGCTTGAGCATTTTCATTATTTTTGAGTACGGTCAATACTATTTTCTCCATTTTCCAGTGCATTGCACAACGCTCTAGGGCCATCATCATATGTTTACCCAAACCCTGTCTTTGGGCACTGGGCTCAATTTGCATCTCATAACTATAGAGTGGATAAAACAAAGTACACATAGACAAATCGCGTGCTAAATAAAAAATTAATATCAAAACATACCAGTATAACACGCTGTGACCGTAGTCCATATCAAATCGAAACATTGAATATGCCACAGGTGTTTTATTTGCATCCACTGCTACCAAATATCTTGCCCAGGTCTTGTTTAAATCACTTTGCTTAACTTTTGGCTGCCAACCCATGCTTAACTCTTTATAAAACGGTGAAACATTACGTTCTGCTAATTTGAATGCCCATTTTAAAGTTTTTCCATCCATATCGTTCTTAGTCCGACCATAAAGGGAGAATTCCGCAGTACTGGATTTGTAGCTTAAAACATCTGTTATGGATTCGAACGGATTTTTTGCTCTTGCTGCATTTTCTATATTACGATGCTGATTAGCTGCACTATTTACATTTGTATTTGTCATTCTAACTTTTAAATTTGTTTAAATATGCACTTTTAACGCGTTTAAATAATGTTTAATTTATAAACTTTGTGATTTAGTCAACCTTTCACAAACACACGGTACGAGAATTTTAATAAAAAAAAACAATAAAGAAGGCGGCAAAAAATTGTTTACACAGTGTTGCATTTTTCGCGCATACCAACATTTGGCATCACCGTTTTATCAATGCTTTCGCATATAAATTTTATTATTTGTTATAAATATTTACTATTTATATAAATATATGTACATAAAAATAAATAATTCTTGACATAGATTTCTACGATTTATAGATTAAAAAAATTATTTTTTATTATATGAAATTTACAACTCTTTTGCCAGAATAAAGTACTTTCTGCTCAAATGTTGATAAATGAAATAAATAAAAACGCAAACATTCTCTTTAAAAAATAAACTTTATGTTGCACAAAATTTATTGCATTTAAGATACTACTGATGATTTTAAAATTCAGAATTATAATATAAAAATCTACATAAATTATCTAATTACAATTTTTGAAAGAAATACACCCATAGAGAAATATACATAGAGTGGAAACTCTCCTGGCAAAGACCTAACTCAGTTGTCAAAATCCTAAGTGGTGAGAATGTATTAGTAAAAAACTATGTGAAAAGAAAAACAAAACACTCGTATGTGCGATAATTTTGCGTAAAATTTTTGTTTGAGTTTTTTTCTAGTTTGCGCTCTTATTGTTTCTCTATGAATACACCAAAGCTGTAAAAGAATTCATTCTCTAATTCTATTTTAGAAATTGAATTATATTTTAACGAATTAACAATTCTTATAAAGCATTCTGTAAGATATAATTCGTATAATTAATTCTTAAAGCTTTTGATGTTGTTGAATCAATTCCTAGGTGAATTAATTCCCATGGAATGATAAATTCCTTCTGAATGAATTCTTATCAATGTTAAATTCACTATGAATGATAATATTTTTTTCAAATTCAATCTATTACAAATTGAATTAAATAATTTTTTAACCATTCAATTTGTAACAGATTGAATGAACATTTTGATTTTTAATTCAATAATATTTTAGTGTTAAGTTCTTGTTAGTTCAGTTAAAAGGCTAACAAATATTTATTTAATTTGTCCAGTTTATAAACAACTATTTTAAGAAGAACATAAAACTACTCCATGAAACTCTCCTGGCAAAGACCTAACTCAGTTGTCAAAATCCTAAGTGGTGAAAATGTATTAGTAAAAAACTATGTGAAAAGAAAAACAAAACACTCGTATGTATGATTATTTTGAGTAAAATTTTTGTTTGAGTTTTTTTCTTGTTTGCGCTCTTGTTGTTTCTCTACGAATACACCTACTAATATATTAAACCATTTTCAGTGCAAACTAAAAAATATAAAGTTGACATCACTCCTCACAGCTGGCTATTGTTTACTTTTTCCTTCCAAGTTTTTTTTTTTTTTTAAAGATGTTCAAAAAACCTAAAAATAATAAAAATATTACTCCGCCCTCGGCTCCTTCTTTGGATGAGGTTTTGTCGGATATTGAGACATTTCATGTCGATATAGAACAGCACACCACTAATAACAAAACAGCTGAGGTGACTGCAAACACAACGGATGAGTGGTGGGCAGTGTTCGAGCAGTTTATAGATGATTTAAAGTGTTTGGAAATGGTACACAGTGAAATGGAAGGCTTTAAAATTAAACTCGAATCTTTAAAATTAGAGATTGATACTGAATCGAAGCTACTAAAGAGTGAAATAGACCAACAGCAAAAACAGATAGACGTGGCACTCGAATGATTCAATTGCATACATTTGTAAAGGATAGAATAATTTTAACTTTAATGTTGTTTCCACTCCGCAATTCTTAGTATATATTTAATAAAACGAAGGATAAATACATTTTTTTAAATAGCGTTTTATTGCTGAGAAATAAGTAGTTCGACAATATTTTCGGATGAGGCCTATAGTTGGATTTCTGTCAATATTTATACAAAGCTACACCAGTTAAGAATATAATAGCTCAAAACCCGATGATAAGTTATCGTAAAAAGTTATAAATCAACCAGAAAAACTATTGCTTCTCAATAAAATATTAGAACTTAGGTTACGAAACCTAATTTCTTTGAAATCTGCTAATTTCAAATTGTTTCCCTCTTTTGGAACAACCGTTGAAATTTTTATTTTTAGTACTGTAGCTATAGAGAAATATATATATAGGCGAGACACTCCGATGTGTCAAACAAAAATACAACAACTCATATGTTTGATACAACAACAAAATACATTGACTTGTTGCAATTTATTAGAGTCAAATACAATTTTTGTAATTTTTTTAAATTCTATTTAAAAAAATTTTGAAAATTAAAATTTGGGTTCTAGATATTTAAAAACCAAATCCTGTTAACAGTTTTTTCTGTTAAATATTCGACCGCTTTCGAATATTTTATACACAAATTATCCCTTTTTTAATTCTAAATTTTAATATTTTTATTAAAAAATGGAGATTTAAGTCACGCTTTTTAATAATTATAATAACAATGGTCATTTCCTATAAAAAAAATAATGATTTTTAAATTTTTAATGCACGTTCAATTTCAATGTTATCAAACATTGGAAAGTTACTTTAAGAAGCGATTATATATACCTTGGCTTATATATAATAAAAAAATATACCATCGCAGTGTTCATAGACATCGAAATGACGTTCTACCGTGCCTATCACTATTTCATTATTTTTAAACTCATTAAATTAAGGTATTTTAAGGAAAGGCATTTCTTATTGGAAATTAATGATACTGTTACGTTTTAACCATGTTAAAACGTTGGTTTATTTCCTTTAAATAAACCGGATACTTTTGATTCCAAATAATAAGCAGTTTTAGTAGTTTAAAATTGTAACAACTCTATATTTATTTAAAATGTACAACAACAACAACAGTTTAAATAGTCACTCAGTGTCTTTATACACGTTTGTCGTTACAGACCGTTAAATTCAAATCGCTCTTATTAATTGATGATTTTTATAGAGATTGGGGTATTAAAACTTTTGTTTTCGCAACGCATTGGGAAAGGATCCCCGTAATGTTGTAAAGCAAAGTAAAGCATTGATTTTTTTCTTTTCGGAGATTTTGGAACGAAGCTGTTTAAGACAGTGTGTAAACGCGAACTATGATAGTTTTGTAAAGAGGTATTTAAACCCAGATATATATAAGAAGGCTGGAGTTTAACCTCTTTCTTCATATCCTCACCTTAAATGCAAAACAACGTATCATCAAAAATTCAAAATTGATTACGATTCATTACACACAAAAAAATAGTCGAGGGTATATTAACTAAGCTTGCATAGGTAATTTATTTGTATATGAAAATGAAAAACTAAGTTTTATTACACACACAAAAAAATATTCGAGGTAATATTATCTTAGCTGGCATAGTTAAATTATTTTTATATGAAACTAAATAAATAAGTTGTATTACCTATGCCAATAGTTAATTTACACAATACATTTTAACTAAAATCTATGTTAATTCTACTATTGTTGTTAGGTATCTTCTTCGAATATTTTTATGTGTATGTTTTTTCAACTTATTGTCATTTTAAAAACATTTGTGAAGAAAAAAGGTTTGTACAAATACATATATTTAATAAAATTTATTTTAATAATCGTATATTTTCAGCAAAATATATTAATTCTGTTTGTATAGATTTCATAAGGTAATTAATTACATAAATATTCGTATTTACATTAACATATTAACTTTATGACACAAATTTTATTTTTTCAGAGAAGGATATGCCTCATATTATGTTGTCGAATATTTTAATCTTCCTGGCCACAAAATAAATCAATGTAATCAGTATCCTTTTAAATATTTTTTCGTCTTTCCATCTTCTTCAACATCGCTATAAACCAACCACTGTTTTTCTAATTAATTCATATCCAACCCTATGAATGTGAATGGTACTATGTGGAATGTCCATCTTTATATATTGATCCGTTCCAGTACTAGTCAGATTTGCAGGTTTCAATAAAAAATTGTTGATACTGTAAATAATTAGTTGTTAGGTATATTATTACTAAAACAAAACCTGCAAATCTGACTAGTACTGGAGCAGATCAATATATATAGTACAGAACAGATCAAGAGATGGGCATTCATATTCATAGGATTGGATAGTAATTGTTTTCCACATAAATTTTTTTGCAATATTTTACTCCATTAATAATTTTATGAGATCTAAACATTAATGTAACCTTTTTATTATTTAATAAAGATAAATTAAATAAAAAATAAATTTTATTGTTATTAGTACTACAGCATTGATAAAATAGTTAATTTAACTAAACAGATATTTTATTACATAGTTGATTAACCAAAAATAAAAGTATAAATTAGCTTTTCTATCATTTGTAATTTTGAAAAGTTTATAAGCTGGTTTAACAATAATTTTTGTTGATTTTTCGAACAAGGAAATCAACTAAAATTTTAGGCATATTTACTAAATAACTTTGTAAATGCCATTCTACGCTTGCGCTTAGTTGAATTTATACTATATTTTTAGGCAATGTAACCTATAGAATTTTTTGTGTGTATGTGTTTACATTTGTTGTGTTTTGCCGATTTTGTCAAAATCGGATTTTCCAATTGCAAAGCGTTGCCGCCGCGTTATTTCGGCATGAGAATTTTTGACAAGTTAAAAACGTCTTCCGCTCCAATTTAGGTATGCGTGATAAACTTATTAAAAGTGATGTTACGTTATTTTACATTTTAGGTGACGATATGCTCTTATTCTGCCTGATAGATGGATACTGTTGGGCGATCATTTGGTTGTCAAAAAGTATAACAAGCTTTATTTTTATCAAAAACTTGGAAAATGTTCTTAATTACAATATAAAAACCGGTTAATCGACAATACAAAAATCATGTTATTCGAAAATGTAAAATATTCGAATATAATTTTTTTTTTAGTAACAACCCCACCAACTGGGGGTGTTACTCCCTAATTCGATTCGAAAGGAAATCTTTTCGAATTCCAATGTATTTAGCACACGTTTTCGGATTGAGTTACGCATCAACCACCCAGATTCCGGTTATTGATAAAACCGTAAAAACATACAATATTTTAATTGAGGTTTTCATAGGTAAATTATTTATGAAACAGTTGTACAGACTTCATAACTACATATCGCTCATTTGCTGCAACAACGTCATAATTCCAAAAACCCATATTTTGAGTTAATAACACCATTGTATGGTAAATAAGATGTTTTAATAACTGATAAGGTCTTGTGAACTATATTCTAAAATTATACGCAGAATCGCCATAGAAGCATTTTGTCCTAACTCATAACCTATTGTCTATTACCTGTAATAACGTATTATTTTATTATGTGCTTGTTATTTTCCTTAAAAAAAATTTTAAAAATAAATCAGTTTAAAAACCGAAAAATTTGATTTTTTGAATTATGACTGTGTTGCACCAAATGAGTGATATATTTTCGGAATTATATATGATATACTACATACTAAAAATATACGCTAGATCCAAGAAATAATTAAACAAACAATAGACAAATTTTATATTTGCAATGAAATTTTAAGAACAATTTATTTGAAGCAAAAATGCAAGAGTATAATGTAACTTCCGTTTAATATTTTTAATTTTGTTGTGTTCTTTTATTAAGCAACGTTTTTATGTAACTCATCTTTTATAAATTATCATTATTGAGTTCATAAAAGAGTATGTCCTTTTAATCTGACTTGACTGGGACGTACGACAACACAATTGTTGACAAAGGAGTAACTTCCAAGTCAGAAACTTGAATCTGACCACTAAAAAGAAAAAAATATATAAAATTGTATAAATTATAAAAATATTTATAAAATAATTACACCAAAATTACGTACGTTTTAGTTCCATTGAAATTGTTGCTGACAAATTTCACATTCATTGTTCCTGGGAAACTTCCATTGCCCAAGTTAAGAGATTGATTAACTTCAGTGGGATTAAAAACCACTAAATAACCAGGATTGCCGGACTTTATCCTATGTGGTGCAAGAATATTAATTTTAAATTATTATACAAATTTTAAATTAAAGACAGATAGAAATAAAAAAATTTTAAGCGTTATAGATAAATGTTAAGGAGTTCCCTCTTACCTTTGTCTAATTGTGCATCCATTAAGCATTTTGTTAAGTTATGTGTGTTTTTGGAAATTATGTTAGCAATTTGTTAAAAGATAAATGGAATTTGTTAATGAATTGAATGTGCAATGTGACCAATTCCCATGATTTAAAATATATAAGATGAAAGGTTAGAAGAAACATATTTACCTGGTGTAAGCAACTAAAGGATCAACAGGTAACATATCAAAGTCACCGTGCATGTATGAAGGCGATAAACGCAATTGTTCAAATTGCTCGTAAACTTTGTTCGTAATGTTACCATATACTTCGGTGCCACCGGGAAGCACAGGTGTACCGGGCAATAACGACAAGAACAAAAAGATGGTAAATGGAGTAACAGACGAATCATCACCCAAATTGGCAACATTCCATTGTACCCAATTGGTATTTACATCTTGCATAATTCCCGTCAGTTCACTGCGTAATTTCTTGTCTTTGGGGGAAGCTAAATTCTTCACAAACTGTCCATACATGGGAATGTCGACACCAAACTCTCCTGTGCTGGTCTTATAGATTTGAGGACGTATGATGTCATCAGCCACCGAAAGGAAAGCTTCAGCTGAACTATTTTTAACCACAACACGATATTCATAGAGAATATCTCCCAAACCTTCTTGGAATGTCGTTTGACTGTGAGTCCAAAATCCATATTGTGTTAAATCATAGACAGTAGTTTCAGCTGGCATTTCGTCCTTAAAGTTCTTAGACAATATGAAGAACTTGGTGTTCTTCAAACGTATACCTTGAACTCCCAATGCAATGGCATGTTGGAGCACGTCACTTAATTCTTGTTTCACGATACTGTCGTTCATATGCAAGTCGTATAGACCATCTCCGAATTGCGAGAGCACATAATTGCCGGTCATAACCTCAGCCCAAGCAGAACCATTCACCAAAGACAACCAATTGTTTGGTACTTCAACCTTTTCTGTCCAAACGAATGCCGAACGTTTAGTTTCATCTTCCAATGCCTGTTTAAATAGTTTAGATGTTTTAGGTACGTAATTGGCTGTAATATCCAGAATAACATGGGTATTGGAGTCTTTGTAGTGATTGACGATATTCTTGATTTTTTCCTCCACTTCTGGTTCACGTATATTGTAAGTGAGTTCTGCTGGTAATTCATAAATTACGCCACTAGCTTTCATTTGAGTAGCTATCTCAACGTTCTCTTTGCTCACCTCGAAACTGGGGAATTTAGCTAAAATGCCACTTTTGTACCAAGGCAATGGTTCAGGAGCAGCACATTTTGGAGCATCAACTATAATAAGAATTGCGCCAACCAGCATTCCCAACCAAACCAACCAGAAGGATATAAAGAATATCCAACGCAAACGTACCCAGAATGGATCATTGGCGTATTTCATTAGCTCCTCCTTAGACATACCGGTAAAAGCCTGCGCACATTTCAAATAAAACAAATATTATTATTTTTATGCTTATGTTAAACGAAATGTAATACTATGTTAGGAAGAAAAACAAATCAACGATTTTATTTTTGTGTAGATTGATAAGTACAAAATAAAATAAATAATAATGTAGCGTAAAACAGCAAAAATGCATTTAGAAAATATACCTATTCATATTTTGTAAAATTATAAATGAGTATTTGGATTGATGCATTTAATTTTCTTAAATGATTATTACCAACCTCTTGTTTGTCCTAGGCATACATTAATAATTAATAAAATATTAACAATTATTTTTCAATTCTACAATTACCATCTAAACAGATCTATTTTATTATAGTACAAATAATTTACTCACTTTTCCATTGACAGCACCAATATCAATCTTAGCATCTCCATTTTGTTGGTCACCCTTAATGAACTTCACTTCCTCACGCTTGTCTGCCAACTTTTCGTCTTCGGCACCCAACATTTGCTCATCGGCACCATCATTAACATTGTTTTCTTCCTGTACCATTTTGGTATCTGCTGAAGGGGTTTCCTCTTTTATAGCGACTACGTTATCAATAGGCGATGTTGAACGCTCTTCGTCTGTAAATAGAATTTTTATGAATGAATGAATAAATGAATGAATACCTTCGTTGTTGGTTTAAAGATAACGTATAATGAGTATGTAGAGTAAAGTGGCTTATCTTTACTTTGAAAAGTGATTTATTGTAATAATCACAGCGGTTAACTTCTTTTATTATTTAATTTGTATTTATTTAATAAACATCTTACGCTACTTAAAATGCAACCGGTTAAAATAATTTCACATCATGTTTCCTGTTCTAAAAATATGTTTTTCATATAAGTATGTAGAAACTATGTGCGTACTTCTTGCTTTTTTTTACACATGATGTTATTAAACAATTTTATAAATTCTTTTATACCTAGTATAAAAGATTTGTATTACAATTTTTAAAATCCGCATTACACCAATGGGTCAATTATGGATGGCAACCGAACTTCAGTTGCGTTGTCAGAGGGCATTTTTGGTTGCCAATACTATTTTGCAAACTGACAAAGCATCTTTAGTTCGGTTACCGTCCATAATAAACTTACAAAGTCTTTGAACTTTTTGAAACAGAATTAATTGTTTTTTATGATAACGATTGTTTATAGGGATTACTGCCAAGTACTGATGAACTAATTGGCTAATTTGGGGCTCACTTCTGATGGAATTTGTACAAATACTTTTTATAATGACCTTGAAATGGGTGTTAAGGGCGAAATGTGTAATTTTTCCTGCTTAATTTGATGTATTATACCCTGTAACAATTTTAAAATTTTTTCCATATACATATATGGAAAAATCGATATACATATGTATGTATTCGTGATAGTAGAGACAGTAAATAGTAAGACTATTTATTGTATTACTATTTACAGAATCCACGTGTAATTTGGGCTTAAAGAACTTGAATTTATAACATCTTGTAGCTTTATCCGACATTATTGACATTCCAATCAAGGATTCTTGCTATTTATGTAACGATATGTATTTGCAAAAACCCAACAACTTGAATTTGGTTTAGCAATCACATTTTAAAAATATTTTTTTTTTAATTTCATGCTTAATGAAATTAAACAAGCCTATTAAAAGTCATTAATATAAATTGAATTAAATTGCTTTTATGATTAACTACACAATACATACTTTCATTTCTTAATGTGCAATAATTGTATCAAATGGAAAAAGTTTTGCTGACGCAATAGATACTTGATATTTTAGTATACATACCCAAGTATTCCTGAGGTTTTGCCTACATACAACTATTATTCATTATCAAATGCATTTCCTTTAGAACTTTGCCACGTGTGGCAGTAAAGGTAACTTACAAGTTAAGTTATGTCGTATTTAAAATTAAAAAAAAATAATATTAAATGTATCTACAATAAAATTCAGAACAATATGTTTAATTTTGGACACACCCTTGACTACACTTAATATAGATAAAACTTAATATGTACTTACTTAATATTTTAAAATTATTTTCTCTTAAAACTATTCTTAAATTATTTCTTACCTTTATTGTTACCTGATAATTTATTGTTCTGATCTTTCAATTTTCCCGTATCTTCAGAAATGGGTTTATAAATTTCAACTTCTTTTTCCGCTTGCTTTTCGGAACAATCTAACGTTCCACAGTTGCTCACATTCACTTTTCGACTGACTTTTAGTAGATTCTTCATTTTCCTTTTGCTTTTATATTCGTTTAATTGAGGGATGAAATTCTTGAGTTACCAGATGGGAATTTTGTTTAGAATTTGGCAGCACTGAAATGTGAAACATTTTCTGTTAATTTTAATTTTTAAATTATAATTTAATTGAGCACCTTATTTTGCAAAATGAAAATTTCAAATTTGTAAGAAGAATTGGAAAGTTTTTTGAGATCTGACTGAATTTGTATTTTGATTTATACAAAAAGACATAAACATTGTATAATAAATATGAATTTGTGTTTCGTTTCAAAATGATTCTATACATTTCTCTATGGAAGGAAACAAAAAATTTTAGCAAGACATCGGAGCTTACCCGTTCCAAATTTATTATTCTTTAAAATTAAACCAAAAATTGTTAAAAAAAATTTAAAAAGTTAAAATTTTATATAAGAATGATGTGAAATCGTTCAATTTCAATTGTGTATAACATTTTAACCACTTCTGCAATTTTTACAACAGTGGTCTCATTGTAATGCTTATGTAACCTAGTTTCAATATATTTTTCTCAAAATCCTTTTCCAAAAAAATTATCCTGGAACAATAGGTATCTCAAAATATATATTTTCCATTTTCTAAAGTTTTTCCTCAGTTGAAAGCCATTGTATGGTTAACAACACAAATAAATTTAGAGTGGTACCGGGGGGATCTCGAGATAATAATTTAGTAAATATTTCCTATACATATTTCGAAGAATAATCCAAAAACATTAAATATTTTTCTTTATATATTTTTAGGCATCTCTTTGTCCGATTTTTATAAACACAGTCTTATATAAATCGTAGGGCCTTAAATTCTCTGATTATATCACAAAAACCCTATTTTCAAAGGAAAAAGGATAATATATTTAAACAATTTTCCTTAAACAAGGATATTGTCAAGTAAACATCGCTCAGTTTTGTTTATTATTATTTTAATAATTAATCTTTATCTTACGACATTCTTAGAATCCCGTTTCCAATTTTTGGCAAGTTTTCCCAATTGTCCTATTTGTGATAAAAATTATTTTTTAGTAATACATTAGAATAAAAAACTTTTAAGGATTAATATAAGACTAAATTCATAAATACATATTGGATAAATATGCACAAAAACGCCTTTTTGAGATATCCTTTGACTATGAATGATTTTGTATGATATATACTATTTTTGAAAATTATAAAATCTAACTAACAGTTCTAAAGTTATTTTTTTTACTTTAGGTATTTTGCACGCATATAAAAACCAAACTAAAGCGAAATTGTGGAGAACTTTAAGTTTTGTATAGCCATGGAAAACACTTATACCAGATATGGTATACCGAAGAGTAAATGTCCAAAAATAAATTTTTTATCGAAA